>JAMQGT020011698.1:0-203375 GCA_024447675.2 Pterophyllum scalare
AATGTGTATTCCACAATTGGTTAGTGAGTGTTTGATGGCAGTGCTGACTGGTTGCTGGCAAACTACAGCAAGTAGTTTGAGAGTGCTTACAGATAAGTCAGCATCTTTCAAGGAAACTCCTGGTGCCTGTGGCAATCTGCTAGTGAGCAAAACAACCACAAGGAGTTTTGCTGTGCAGCACCCACTTTGTGGCAATTTCATGCTAGCAGCAACTTCCAGCAATCACTTGCCAACCAGTCAGGGAATAAACATTTTTCCTTAGTGACAAGAGGTACAAGAGGAGTCAGGAACAAAACAAAACTACATAGTAAAAGTTAAGCTTTTAAATGCACAAATTATAACAGTGTGGAGGTAGTGAAAAACATAAGACCTGCTTCCTGTTTCAGTTTAATCAGATTTGAAATTTCTAATACTATTCAGGTTTTAATCACAATACCCTCATTCAGATTTAAGTTTAAAAATCTGGTACTAATCTATAGCTGTTTTTAAAACATAAACATGTAGCATATTTGTTACAATTCCTTACAGTTAAAAAATAAAACAGTGTGAAATTGAGACATTGTTTCTAACTGACCTCAAACTCATCTTTTGCATTTCTGTACATGAATTCAAGAGTGAGATAATGTCAGTAAATTTATTGGCCCACCACCCCAATATAGTTATTGTTTTTCACGAATTCCCAAATTCATTGTTTTACCAAAGAAACAAGGCAGATAGTAAAGCACATAATTATTATTTTCTGATTAAGATGCTAAATTACAGTTATTTGCTTGCATTCCTGAACGTGAGTTTTTGTGGTTTAAAATCCTTATGAAAATACTTAATGCCCCCTATTATTTTGTTTGGTTTCAGATTTACATTTGTGGCGGGTTCAATGGGGACGACTGCCTGGCGACAGCTGAATATTACAATCCAGAGACCAACCAGTGGACAATGATCAACCCCATGATCAGCCCCCGCAGTGGATTAGGAGTCATTGCATATGAGGATCATATCTTTGCTGTAAGTACATGAAACACTGCTGACACTCACATAACATACAAATCAAATCTATGACGTGCTTTCATAAGCACCAGTTTACACTGGTTAGACTAACACAGAATTTTGCTAACTTAAATTTGTTTTGTTAAACTCTCAGATTTCAATTGCATTTAATCATTTTACCCATCAATTTACTTTTAGGTTGGTGGCAATAATGGAGCCAGTCGTCTGCGCAGCGCCGAGGTTTATAACCCTGGTACCAATGTGTGGAACCCTGTGTCCTCCATGTTGACCCCCCGCAGCAACTTTGGCATTGAAGTAATCAATAACCGCCTCGTTGTTGCCGGGGGCTTCGACGGCATCACCACCACTTTCAATGTCGAGTACTATGGTGCATCAACCAACGAGTGGTCCGCAGCCTGTAACATGGGGATTTTCCGCAGTGCCTTGAGCTGTTGTGTGGTGTCTGGACTTCCCAATTTGGCTGAATACACAGTGCCACGTGATGTCCTGGCACTTTCGCAAATGCCAGAAGAACAAGAGGAGTCAGTAGAGTCCACCTAACGGAGTTAAAGTTGGTACCGCTATGTGCTACCATCTGAGTGTCACGGCTGGTGCTGGGAAGGCAGGGAGGACCCCAGAGCAGGACGCAGGACAAGAATGAATGTCAACGTGATTTATTGAAAATAAACTTTAAACAGGCTGGTCGGGGCCAGCTACACAAACAAACTCAAAGAAACAAGAGAACTCAAAAGCTCGAAAACCAAACACACACAGCGGTCACCAACATAGATGAAGACGACGAGGACCCGAACAAGGAACAGAAGAAAACTAAGGGCTTAAATACACTCAAGGGGATTAGGGCAAGTGAAAACACCAGGGGACGACAGGTGAACCAAATGAACCTAACGACAAGGGAAGTAAAACTAAACACAAAGCACAGGGAACACGAGACTATCAAAATAAAACAGGAAGGGACTCAGGGGAACAGAGACGCAGACTTGACACAAGACAAGGAACTAGAAACAAACCAAAATCCCATAACAAAAGAAAACCCCCAGAACAGACAAATTAAGATTAAACCACAAACACACAGGGTCCACAAACCCCAGACCATGACACATTTAATCATTTTACCCATCAATTTACTTTTAGGTTGGTGGCTTTGATGGAACCAGTCGTCTGCGCAGTGCCGAGGTTTATAACCCAGTCACTAATGTGTGGAACCCTGTGTCCTCCATATTGACCCCCCGCAGCAACTTTGGCATTGAAGTAATCAATAACCGCCTCGTTGTTGTCGGCGGCGTCAGCAGCGTCACCACCACTTTCAATGTCGAGTACTACGATGCTTTAACCAACGAGTGGTCCGCAGCCTGTAGCATGGAGACTCTCCGCAGTGCCTTGAGCTGTTGTGTGGTGTCTGGACTTCCCAATTTGGCTGAATACACAGTGCCACGTGATGTCCTGGACTTAAGTAAATGCCAGAAGAACAAGAGGAGTCAGTAGAGTCCACCTAACACAGTTAAAGTTGGTACCGCTATGTGCTACCATCTGAGACTATCAAGACTCCAGCATGAAGGACAAATAATAAATCTTTAGAGCATCAAACTGTGCGTGAACTGGACATTTTTTCTAGATATTTCTAAAACTTTCAGTCTGTGTGTGTTTGATGTTCTGTGAGGAGAGTATGCCCAGCAGATACATTTGAAGTTTGTGCCCCTGGTCTCATGCGATAATCTTTATATACTCCCATATTCTCTGTCATTTCACTGTTATTTTAGCTGCTCTTCAGTCTGGTAACAGTTTTTAGGTTTTTAGGTACCATATCGATAGATTTCATAACTTTTTTCAGACATATCTGACAACTGTAGTAATTTTTAGCCAATTGTGAAACAAATATACCATGTTATGTCACACCATATTTTCTCCTGTACAAAACAGAATTATACCTCTAGCAAAAAAAGACAAAAATTCTATTTTTCAGTATATACCTCATTTTATTTCTGGTAGTTTTCATAATATTCAGCCAAACTCTGCAAAACTTGTGACTTTGGTAGTTTGTAACTTTCACTGATAATTCAGAAAACCATCCCTTCACATGCAGGTCCATCTGAGCCAGTCAAAATGCTAGTATAGGGGAAGAAGGAATAAAAATGCTGCCACTTAAACCCCACTGGGTAATTTTCACCCACGTGAAAGTGTGAATGATACTGTTACAAAACTCAAGATAGTAGACTGACATAATGATTACAGGCAGTCAAAACCAATGACTACTGCAGCTGGAGGCTGCATTCATCCATGAATGGAGAGCAATTCCTCAGATCCAGACACTTGTGCAGTCCATGTTCAGACAGGTGACTGTTTGCACCAGTCTGCTCATATTAACCATCTTGTACCATATATACATATATTATAGTACTATTTTAAACACAATCTAGTCCTAGCAAATGTCAGCTAATTAAGATACAATCCAGCAGCACTAAAGTGGGCATTATTCTTGGTGTACCTGGAGTTTAATGCAATCAAACAAAACTGCTCAGCCATGAATCCTACCAAAGACTATAATGCTTTGTAGAGTTTGGCACCGTCAAAAAGGTCACACCTTATATTTTTATTAACAAATATTTTGGCTTGTGCTACAAGGCAAAGTACAGGAAAATTGTGACAATGAACAGTACAGCACCTCCCCCAGCAACCGCAAACTCAGTAATGAACAAACCCAACACATGGAACAATAAAATGTATACTGTCGGTGACATTTCCTGAGGGTCTCCATGTTCCTTTTGGCCAAAGATTCAAACCCAATTAAACCCCAAATATCCAAAAACTCACTGGGACGAGCCCCCCCTGGCCAGAAGAGCGTGAGTGTGGGGGCCTACGGAACTCCATTTTAGGAATGTACCTATCATAAAACACTGCTGAAGTGTAACATGGGGTTACAAGTGTCAAGGACAACAGTGCTCACTCTGGCAACTCTACAAAAGCCTCAAACGCACACCTAAGATCTAACAGGTCTCACCCTCACCCCAGTGACCCAGAGAACATAAAGCACTCTATACGTTGGTGTGTGTTGGGGGCTTTGTCTTACTTTGCACAAGCCACAAAAGTGGTGCCTGGTACCTAAAACACCAGAATAATGAGTCCATGCACCAGTGTGAAGGCCATATAAGATATAAAAATAGTCTCAGCATAAGTAATAAAAGTAAAAATAGTGACAGTACAAATAACATAGGGGAACAATAAAAGTAGATATATTCCCCTATATGTGATGATAAAAGAATGTAACAATGACTCATCAGAGGCCCCTGGGAACAGGACCAGTAATTAGCCGTGGGGAAAGTAAAGTAAAGTACTGAGATAACGAACGAGTCCCCCCTGGCAGTGGAAGGATGGCCCTCACAGCACATAGTGCGGTGTGATGGATGGCCCACTGCTGTGGGCGGGGAAAGGCCCGCCAAGTATAAGACGCAATGAGTGTGTGGCTACTGCCGGTGGGAAAGGCCCGCCCAGTACACGACGCAACATATTGAATGGGACTCTGACTGCAGTAAGGAAAGTATAGATCAGGGAACGTCAACTGGCGTGACATCCGGCCAGCCATAGCTTTCCATCCGGCCCCCAAAGAGTACTGCAACAGGTACAATACGCCAATCAATCATCATAACCCCTTAAATATATGTGTGTGACTAGTCTGAATCATCAAAAGCCTGCAACAGCGATTTCCCATCGCCTCTATGTCCCTGTAACCAATCAGAATGCAAGATCGGACAAAAAGACCCCAGAAGTGGATCTGACGGCCGAATGCAGGAGGAGAAACGTCATGTGGAGGATATGTACAGCAAACTCCGAGTGGCAGAGAATAAAATCCAAGAGCTGCAATCCAAGCTCCAAGACATGGAGGAAAAAAAGGAAAACTTGGAAGTCAAGTTGACTGAAGCCATGGAAAGAAACAGAGGCATGGTTATAGAGAGGGAACAGCAGGATGCTGCACGCGCACAGCTGGAGTCCGAGCTCCAAGACTTGCAGAAGGAGAATGAAGGCCTGCAAGAGAAGCTTACTGTGACCGCTGTGACAAGAACCGTGCTGATACAGCAGGAACCATGGGATGCAAAATGTAAACTGTTGGAATCCAAGCTGCAAGGAGCCGAGGAAAGAAATGGAAGCTTTCAGGAAATTCTCAATAAAGAGTTGGGAAAAAAAGCAAGAATCCTGAAAGAGAAGAAGGATTTAAAAGTGAAGCACACGGAGGTCAAACTCAAACTGGAAACCTCTGAAAAGAGGCACAGGGTGGTGCAGGCAAAATTAGAGGACATGCAGAAACAGAATAAGAATCTGCAAGGATGGTTTCACAAAGCCCAGACCAGCAATGCAGAAATGGAGCAAAAACATGCACAAGTGCTGAAGGAGAACCAGCAACTGGGCAAGTCACAGAGAAACATGCAGGATGTTCTCCAGGAATCTACAAAGAGGAACGGAGAACTCGTGGTGCAATGCAAAACACTGGAGGCATGCAAGGGCGCTCTGGAGAAAAAGTGTGCAGGGATGCAGGGCAGGAAGGAAGAACTGGAGATACGCTGCACGAGACTTGAAGCTCAGAATGCAGAAAGTCTCCGTGATCTGCACACTGTCATCCTGCAGCACAAAGATCTGCTCGAGCGCTGCCTCAAGAAGAAGAAGAAGCGCGTCAAGTTTCTCCAGAGGAGCTCTTCAGCTCAAACACAGCTCTCCTCGTCTGCCACCACCTGTGATGCATCTCTATGACCTTGACCTCTGCTCTGTGCCCTTCTTTCCTCCGGCCATCCTCTCCCTCCCTTTCTTCTCCCGCCCTCCTTTCTTTTGAATTTGATTTAATAAAAAGGCAATCATATGCCATCACTCTTGTCTGTGGATGTTCACTTATTCCTTTTTGCTTACAGTCTCTGTGCAAGATTAGCCTAAATGTTTACCACACAAATATGAAAGTTGCATAAAACTTGTGGTTACCTTTGGAGCACAAAGCCAATATACCAAAACATTAGTGGGGTCAGGTGGATGATGATTCTAAGTTGCCCGTAGGTGTGAATGTGAGTGTGAATGGTTCACATGGACCAGGGCTCTCTCAGCCCTGTCACAGACCGGTCACCTGTCCAGGGTGCACCGCGCCTCTCGCCCTGGCAGCTGGGATAGGCCGCCAGTCAAAGAAAACGGACAGATGGATGACCTTTTTGTTTTTAATACAACTAATGATATGCAGTAAGCACACAGGAAACTACAAATAAGGAAATTCCTAAACTCTAAAAAAGTTGGGTGGCTGTGTCTCAGGTGGTAGAGCAGGTCATCTGCTAATCTTAAGGTTGGTGGTTTGATTCCTGGGTGCTTCAGTCTGCATGCCAAATTATCCTTTGGGCAAGATACTGAAGCCCAAGTTGCTCTCTGATGCAGCCGTCAGAGTATGAATGTGTGTGGATGTAAGACAGAAAGCACTCGGGTGTAGAAGGAAGTGCTTGTATGAATGGGTGGGAATGGGTGGATGTTCCAACATGGTGTATAAAGCACTTTGAGTGCTCAGCTAGAAAAGCGCTCTATAAGAAGGAGCCCGTTTCCCACTGAGGACTGTCATTACTGTATGATGTGCTACAGTATTTTATTGTCTATGAATGTCTGTGTGTGTGTGTTAAATATCTTTATTGTGAATCATTGTCTAAGGCCTGCATGTTGTTTAAACATTAAGGTCTTTTTGTGTTACTGCTTCTGCACACACACACATGAATTGCAAGCTGGAGCAGGTAAGTGGGCGGAGTCAGTTCAGTGCAGGTGAATCAAGCAGTTCTGCAGGCTGGACTGTTCCCACACCCTGTTTTCCTCTCGTGCTTCATCTCCTCATCACACCACCTGCAGCTGAACACAGATCATCTCTCCTACTGGATATGTATGCAGCATCACCCTGTGGTCTCCATCACACAAACAACAACAGGTATAAAACAACACAGCTCACCTGTCCAGACGAGCCCACTCAGGAAAATATTACTGACTAAAGCTTCCAGACAGGTGCTGGGTGGTCTGTGAGTCCTGGATCTCCTCTTTCTTGGTCACATTTAGTGACTTTAGAGAAGAAGACGGTCCTCAGCCTGACAGGTTGAGCCCTGAGAAAGCAGAGCTGAGTGCTATGACATCACTACAACAGGTGATCAGTCGGTGTGTTGTTAGTGTTGTAGTTCACAGCTTTGCCGAACATGCAACAGCTCCCCAGTTTAGGCCACAAAGGGAGGATCTGCAGCGCCATCTGTGGGACACCTTGTGAATAAGGGAGCAGGTGATGGTTAGCACAACTTTAACTATTAACTTACAGATTTTCAGGTTTGGGTTTATTTTACTGCGCTGCAAACAGCTGCTCACTGTTACAGTTAAAATACATCCTGTAAGGCTTAAAAGATCGACTTCATGATCTATGAAACATCTGCTTTTCTTTACGTTTCTTTTTGTAGAAAAGCCGTCATTCAAACATTTATGTAACAGCTTTATATTTAAGAGAAAGGTCAGCAGTCCTTCATGCATCTCTGCATAATCTGAAGGGCACACAGGCACAGGAAGATGCTGACACTTTCAACCTGCTGCAGCCTGTTAAAGAAGCGTTAACTGGGCTGTTGAGGAAAAGCATGTTTGATTATCTTTCAGTCAGGACCTTCATTCACCTTAAAAATTTTCCCAAAGGAGAACTCTGCCAAAGGCGTCACACTGTGTCCCAGTCTGCTTTTCATATCAGGAACTGTGGGTATAATAATGTGACCTTTTCTTTGATTTCCCTGACAGAGTCTTCCTAAAAGAATCAATACAGTTTTATCTAAGCTAATCTGATCTAATAATTGTGGGAAATGATAAATATTGAACAAAAATGCTGTCTGCATCTTTAATAATTGAGTGGGGGAAATTACTATTGGATCCCCTGATGAGTTTGTAAGTCTGCTCACTTACAGAGAAATAAACAGTCTCTAATTTTTATGTTACTTTAATTTAAATGCAGAGTGAACAGCAACCAAAACTCCAGAGAAATGTTCAATGATGATCTCCTCTGCTGTAACAGCAGCATCCAATCAGTGCTCTCGTGGCTCTGAGACAGCGACCCGCTGGTTGCAAGGTGAGCACCTACCCACTGCGCCACTGCCACCTCAACAAATGTTCTGATAGTTTTGGTGCTCTTTGAAAGCACATTGAAACTCCTCAGTGACGTCTATCTCCACACTGACTGACCCAGTGAAAAGCTGAACTGAACCCCTCTGGAACTTGAAGGCTTCATGTGTTTGGCACCAGTAAGACTTTGGTAGGTCTGAATTGTGCTTGTAACCATCTCTCAGGACCAAAGACTTTATTATTAAAAAGAGCTGAAGGGTTTTTACATCCCAGTTTGTCCTTTTATATTATTGGATGATGGACTACGTACTTTGACAGAGCTCTATGTGACATTTAGTTCAAACTTTTGAAAAGTTTGGAGCTTTATTTTGGGTGTTTCTAAAGTTTCCTGTGTGAACTCTCAGGAACCTGCAGCAGTCAAATATTCTGGGGTACAGAGGGAGGAGCTTCTGTCAGACTGATGAGGAACTGAAGCCGCTCTCATGGTCTCATCAAGTCCATCAGACTCTGCTGTTAACCAGCATTAGCTGATGTCACTTTACTCACACTGATAAGCAGAGGCGGTTTAGATTCTGTGCTTTCACAGGTTTGTTTTTACTGTCTAATAAAGTCACTGGGAATAAAATAAATACTGTGTAGTTATTCTGTCCCAATCACTTTGCTTTCAGCCTGTTTAACCTGTAAAGGCTTCACTGTCTGTAACATCTCATTTTTATTGACTTGTAATCCATCATATGATTTGAAATGGATCTGATATTGATCTTTATGTATAGTGAGGACAGTGTGTGGTGTAGTTATTGTTTCTTCTCTTACCCATCAGCAGTCAAGTGTGCTGCTGTCAGTCGCTGTGATTGGATGTAGCTGTACTGTGTGCTTACTGTTGATCACTTTGTTCAGGTCTCATTTTGAATTCTACTTTCATTATGTTTTATGTTGCCATCTGCATCTTTAGTTCTACTATTGAAAAGCCCTTTCATTCAGTGACTGATAAACATCTCACTAGAATTAAAGTGAAGTGACACAGGACCCTGGGAGCATTTTCTCTTCATCTCTTCATCACTTTGAAAAGAAATCAAGATTCTTATGATGAGTGAACTTTTCCTAGTTTTCCATTTGTGACCTACGTCAAAGTGTAGCACCCAACCTATGAGTGGAATGAATTTAGATTATTTGAAGGACCTGAAAATGGATTCAAACTAAAAGCTTTTAGAGAATAAACTCCTATATGACCTTTGACCTGTGTCTTCAGCACTGACCTCTGACTTTAAGCTCTACTTGTTTCCTCAGCAGGATGGTTCCCTCTGTGTTGTAGACGGTGCAGGTGTAGGTCCTTGTGTCTCTCTCTGTGGGGTGTTTCAGGTCTCCAGTTCTCAGCAGGTCTTCATTCATCTTCGTCCGTCCTCTGTAATCCCGGCGCTGTTCTTCAAGCTGGTCAGAGCTGCTCTGGTACACGTGGACTTTATCACCATCAGTATCCGTCCACTCCACTTTAGCGTCTTCAGGCAGGTGAACGGTGATTTTGAGGGGCAGCTGGACAGACTCTTGAATCCACCTCCACCTGGGGGACTGAGAGGACAACAAAGCCCAACATGAGCTTGGATGGAGACATTTGTGTTGCCTCTAACAGGCTGAATGTTGCTGCTTCACTGGGAGCTCACTGTTAGACAGAAAGTGGTCGGTGTGAAGAGGAGACGCAGCAGAAAGATGAAGACTGACAGGAAGAAAGCAGTGAACAGACTGTTGGAGCTGCTGTTAGTGGGACAGGACTTCATTCAGGCTGTGAGGAGCAGGTTGGACTTGATGAAGCAGAGAAACACAATATAAACTCACAGCTGGATTCAAAGGCTGAGCTCTGTGTGACACGGTTTACACACTGAATACTCATACCAACTTTCAAGAGAGCTGGCCGAGGAATAAGGAGGGCATAGGGATTAAAAGGTAAATCAATGTACAGGATCTTTAGAAAAGAAGTCAAACAACAAAAATCCGACTGCATTTGAGAATATTTTAAGAGTTTTTGAAGTCGTAAGAGTTCAAAAAAAATGAGAGGAGCAGCAAGTTCAGTGAACTGCTGACGTATGATGGACAGACGGACAGATTGATGCCAGACGGCTTGGTATTACATGAGCTCTGCGGACTGTCATCTGTCATCGACAGCAGAGCTAATAAAACTGAAGTTATTGTACGATATGGAACCAGCTCCCAGCTTGGATTCAGGGGACAGACACCCTCTTTATTCTTAAGATTAGGATGACTGTTGGGTTTTCTCTGTAATTATTGTGGGCTCTTTACCTTACAGTATGAAGTGCCTTGTGCTGACTGTTGTGAGTTCGTGCAGTATAAATAAAATTGAATTGAATTGAAAAGGCTGAAACAGTAATGCATCAAAAAAAAAAAATTAATAATCAACTTTAACCCTCCAGCATTAATAATGGTTAAGTTCAGGGGACAATGAAATGGTATGAAGGGGCCCCAAATCAAATCTTGCTTAGGACCCCTTCGGGGCTTAGGCCGACTCTGAGCTTATAGTTAGGGCTGGATCAGGTGACCCTGAACCATCCCTTAGATATGCTGCTATAGGCCTAGACTGCTGGGGGTTTCCCATAATGCACTGTTTCTTTTCAATCACCTTATTTACTTTGTTTATACTCCTCTCTGCATTTAATGATTGTTATTATTCTCTGTCTCTCTTCCACAGCATGTCTTTTGTCCTGTCTCTCTCCATTCAGCCCCAACCGGTCACGGCAGATGACTGCCCCTCCCTGAGCCTAGTAGTGTAGGAGGTTTCTTCCTGTTAAAAGGGAATTTTTTCCTTCACACTGTTGCCAGGTGCTTGCTCATAGGGGGTCGTTTTGACTGTTGGGTTTTCTCTGTATTATTGTAGGGTCTTTACCCACAATACAAAGCGCCTTGAGGCGACTGTTTGTTGCGATTTGGCGCTATATAAATAAAATTGAATTGAACTGTTAGCACTGTGATGGAAGAGCTGATGCATGCTGGGTAAAGTAAGAGCAGAGGCTGACTAATAAATATAGACCAGCCATTTTCTCCACATGTCTCCTTCAGTGCAACTAAAGGCCTGTTAGAGTGTGTGCTGTGTGTGTTTCTGAAGCATCACAATCTTTGTGGTGGCTGTGGCTTAGAAGGTAGAGCAGGGCATTTACTAATCAGAAGGTTGATAGTTCAATTCCTGGCTGCTCCAGTCTGCATGCCAAAGTATCCTTTGGCAAGATACTGAACCCCAAGTTGCTCTCTGCTGTAACCATCTGAGTGACTGCATGTGAATGTTAGCACTAAGTTGTAGAAAACATTGCTTATGTCAATGCAAACATGGTGCATAAAGCACTTTGGATGCTCAGAAAGAGTAGGAAAGTGCTATATAAGAATCAGTCCCTTCATCATGTTCCAATGATAGGCAGCTGTTTGTCGCCTCTCTGCACTTCATGCCTCACTGCTTATCATGTCCGTGTTTGTCCACCAGGGGTCTCCCTCGGATCGTCTGTGACAGCCAGTGCAAAATCTCTGCATCCCTGTTAGCAGGGTGAAGGCGCCCTGAAGCATCAGTGAAGACATTCAGCAGCAGCAAACACATTTAAACTGTTTCTTTAACAGTTTTAAAGATTTTTATTCAACCTTTGCAGGATTTGCAACACAAACAAACAGATTTAGTACAAACTAACATGTAAGAACTGATTAATAATCTGACTGCTGGAGAAAAGCTAATGACTAACACGAAATCTAACAGCTAAAACACTTTAAATCCAACATATAACACTGCTCCAATCTCACCTGAAAACAATACACACTTCTGCAACTTTATAATACAAATACTAAAACTAAATACAAACAACTGCATGTTACTAATTTCTAGAAAAAAAAACGTAACTATGGTAACATTTTTTCACAGTTCCCTTATCAGATCATTACAGGAGATTTTATTGAAATTCTGTGGAGCCGGATCTCAAGGCTTTTGAGTTTGACCCTGCAACCAGAAGAGGATCTTCGTGTGTCTGCAGCTTCATTGTGATCCAATGATTTCAGGCCTGCATGATCACGCTGATGTCTTTTTAGGCTGTTTTGATGACTGAAGGTTTTCCCACAAAGGTCACAGCGAAACGCTTTCCCACCACCACAGCGATGACAGGGTTGAGAACTGGATCCATCTGTGTGGCTCTGCTTCTAAACAAAGACACAAAGACAGTGTAAGTCAGGGAATTCCTTCAACATGTTTATCCTGTACGTCGCCTGGAATAAAGAGCATCTCTGCCAACGTCCAATTACATTTTACTGTTTACATCACAACACTCAGCTTACTGGGATACAGTAACTACAATACTACCACCATAATACTGTAAGATTACTCATTTAATACTATGATAACTTTAATGTCATACTTAAGTACTACCACTGTAACACTGCAATAATACCACCGTAATACTGCAATATCACTGTCCTCCTAAACTGCTACAATAATACTGTCACATTGTTGTACTGCATTAGTTTTATTATAGTGAAATAAAAATGAAGCTCCGCCCACACACAGCTACAGGAAACCAGGTGAGTGAAGGACAAACAATGTAAATGGTTTAAAGGGCCACTTCCAGCTCTGCTGTGGAAACATTAACGCAAACAAGCCAAATATATGACAAAAAGTGGCATCACAAGCAAACAGCAGAGCAGGCAGCCTGTTAAGGACCGACTCCCTGTGACAGGTATTTAAACTTTTGGAGTTTGGTGCTGTTCACTCTGTGCTAACAAAGCTTACAGGTGTTTTTACCTGGAGAGAGAAGAATTTGGGCTTCAAAGCCAGGAATTAAACAGAAATGTTTTGATAATTTGTTCTATGGTTGGATTTTATAATTTATTTTTTATGACAGTAAAATTAATTTTGTTCTATATACACCTGACTGAAGAAGGAGCCTCTGTAAACCAACAATAAAGACCCATATATGCAGAAATAATGATACCATGATATACCAGGAAACTGGTGTATCATAAATAATACAGTGATATGAATGTTTGTCACCACAAAAAGTAATAAGTTAGTTTCTTATGATCATAGAAGCAAAAATCATAACTGAACAGTTGTTCCCAACAGTCAGGCTGAAGTTACAAGATCAAAATAAAAACACATACCTCACAGTAACTGCACTTGTAGAGTCTCTTTCTGCTGTGGATCTGTTGGTGTTTTTTCAGGTACTGTGGAGTTTTAAAAGTCTTCTCACACAGGTCACATTGATGAGGCCTCTCCTCAGTGTGGGTGAACATGTGTTGTTGTAAGTGTGAGTCTGTTCCAAACTTTTTGCCACACTGATCACAGCAGTACACATCATGTCCAGTGTGAATGCGTAGGTGTATATCTCTGCTTCCTATTTGGCTGAAAGTTTTTCCACAATAGTCACAGCTGTATGCCTTAATTCCAGAGTGGGTAACTTGATGATTCTTTAAGGTGCTACTCTGAGTAAAACCTCTGCCACACTGATCACAGCTGTACAGCTTCTCTCCACTGTGGATGAGTCTGTGTGTTTTTAAGTGTCCAGCCTTGGTGGTAAAATCCTTCCCACACTGATCACAGCTGTACAGCTTCTCTTCACTGTGGATGAGTCGATGTTTTTTTAAGTGTCCAGCCTGGGTAAAAGACTTTCCACACTGATCACAGCTGAACGGCCTCTCTCCACTGTGGATGACTTGATGTCTCTTTAAGCTTGCTAGCTCTGAGTAAAAGCCTCTGCCACACTGATCACAGCTGAACGGCCTCTCTCCACTGTGGATGACTTGATGACTTTTTAATGAAGCCTTGCTGGTAAAATCCTTCCCACACTGATCACAGGTGTATTTTTTTCCTCCCTTCCTTCTGTGAGGTTTGTCAGCCTCCTGAGAGCGCTGACTTCTCGCTCCATGTTGGTCCTGCAGTGACAGAGATACAAACAGAGGCAGTGAGTGAAATGCAGTCGTGGAACAAACTTCAAACTCCATTAATACTAGAATTTGTTGGTGGCCTCCAAAGATCTACTAGGTCTATTACTCCCACCTACATTACATGCAGCCATGTACAAGGGAAAAGAGACGAAAATGTAAATTTATGTAAAATGATTTCAAAGCATTAATTGGACATCCTGGTTATAAAGAATCATAACAGTCCAGCTTCAAAATGCCAAAGGATGGGACAGCACTGCACATGGATGAAAGCCATCCTGGAAACTTGTTTTATCTGTGAGCTAACAGACACATCCTGGTCAAAGATGAATCCAAGACTCCTCACAGCACTACTGCAGGCCACATGAATGCCATCAAAGGACAGCAAACACACACTTTTCAAGTACTGTATGCATATATTTTCTAACAAATAACAAAGCAAATATGAGCTCTCTCTCACTGAGTTTCTGATCACACTGACACACAAACTCCACAGTGTTGAACTGCAGTTTGTGATGGTAGTTGTTGCTCTGCTCTGCAGCCTCTGTGAGTTTGCTGTAGCAGCACATGAAGCAGCTCTCCACCTTCTGCAGCTTCTGCTTAGAGTGACCCTAAAGCTTGAAGCAGATCTTCAGAGCACAACAAGGACTACTGCCACCAGCTGCAGTCCAACACAGTGGAGTTGGAGTGTGTTGAACCACGGCATGAGAGACTCTGGGGATCACCACAACAGCAATGTCAACAGCTACTGGTACTGCATTTCCAAACCAGTAAGAACTGGAATCAGACTGGCTGGAAAACAATGAGATCTAATGAGGAGAGAGTGGAAAAGTGCTATGAAAATATGAAATGTGTAATTATAACAGTAATGAAAATGACATTATAGCTCAAATACTGCTCAATGAAAATGATGTGTTGTGTGATAAATTGTGGGTTTGATCTGAGTCTTGATTATTAATGTCTTTGTTTCAGTGTCCTGTTAAAGTGTGACCTTTTTATTTGGTCTTGTTGTAACTTCAGTGCTAATTGGGACCATAATCAAACAAACCAGCAGCAGCTGATGAAGTCACACAGTTTCAATAATAGTGTAACACTGAGATTTTTCTCACCTGTTGTGTTGAACTCATTGTTTCCTCTGTAGAGGCTGAAAATGTTCCTCTGCTGCTCCTTCAGACTCTCCTCCTCCTGATAATCAGCTGCAGGAGAACAGATCTTTATTAGAAGCTACCACACTGCACTGTTTGGGGGAATGAGCCCTTTAAGGCTGCATTTGGATTTAGAGACTTTTGTGGGATACGGCCGGTTCCAGCCGGCTATGTTAGGGTGGCCATCTACAAACAGTAGGTGGTTGAGACAAAGACAGAAGGTCTGAACTAGTAACCCACAGGTTTGTGGTTGGAGTCCCTGTTCCTCTGGACTGGAAACTTGTTTTATCTGTGAGCTAACAGACACATCCTGGTCAAAGATGAATCCAAGACTCCTCACAGCACTACTGCAGGCCACATGAATGCCATCAAAGGACAGCAAACACACACTTTTCAAGTACTGTATGCAGATATTTTCTAACAAATAACAAAGCAAATATGAGCTCTCTCTCACTGAGTTTCTGATCACACTGACACACAAACTCCACAGTGTTGAACTGCAGTTTGTGATGGTAGTTGTTGTTCTGCTCTGCAGCCTCTGTGAGTTTGCAGTCCCTGTTCCTCTGGACTGAATCCGACTGGGAGGTCTTCAGGAGCGCTCCAACAGTTTGGATGAGTATACAGATGCTGTGACGTTCTACATCAGCTTCTGTGAGGTCAGCTGCAGGGGGCGTGTCCAAATGAAGCCTGTATCATTTTTGAGAAAATCACATGACAAAAGCCAAACGAGGTCCCGTTTTCTGAAATCACGTGACTGCTTCGTTATGTGATTGGAGTTGATGAAAACGATGTGGGAACCAGAGGAAGTTTTCCGGGTGATCTGAGTCTGATCCACTGTTATAGCGGCAGAATCAAAAGCACCTGGATCTTTAATTTTATTCAGCAATATGAATTTGACAGCAACCTTTTCCTCAACACATTAAAATGAAATATAAAATCATATTTTTCTTCAGAAATAACATCAGGAAAAATGAAAATATTTCAAGCTGATGAAAATGTGCAAATTTTTGAGGTAAAAGAAAACAATTCGAGCAGGTCTCCACTGCTGTGTTTGCAGCTGTGCTTTTTGCTGAGAAACTGGACACACTGCACAGTTTATGCACAGTTTATGCAGCGTTGTTCCGACTGTGAAGCTCAGAAATTCACATCACAGTCGGAATAACAAGCTATGATGATAATGCTGTGCACACTGTATAAGAAGGCTTACAGGTCTGACCCTGCAAGCATGATGTCTCACAGAAACACAATAAATTATTAAATATTCTTTGTTCTCAGTGCTTTGTGACTCCATCATCTACCACACAGAGGATCTGAATTCACTCTGTGCTAAACATTCATTTGATAGAAGGAACAATTGTAATCATAGTCAGATCTACCTGAGCTTTAATGATGGGGCCTTTTAACTTACACATTCAACAGTTTTTACCAGCTTTCCTTCCTGGCTTTGACTGCTGCAGCTGTGTTTGACACTGGAAGACATTTTTAAATTCTTCTTCACTCTTCATGATTATAGTTTATTCTTTTGGGGGGAAATGCAGCTTTAAGCTGTAAAATGGTTCAAGTGAACCCAACCAATACACAAGAAACATCAATCAATCTGATTGATCACAAGCGGACAAACTTCTGGCTTCTGTAGACAAAATAAAATCCAACATTTAATCTAAAATGTTAAAATCTAAAAGCTCAACCGCTAAAGTTAGCTCGAAGCTTACCTTTAGCTGAGCCACAGACAGATTAGCCCTGTTCTCAGGTCAGATCCAGGAGAGCAGGGTGCGCGGACCGACTCAAGTATCAATAATATTGATACAAACGTTGGTAATGATGTTTGCTCGATAATCCAGTTAGTTTTTTCTTCTCCTGAAGAAGCAGCTCCACCAGCTCAGCTCCGTCAGCTCCACCTCGCCCCGCCCCCTCTTTCCCGCTCTGCAGTGGTCTGTGGCTGCGCGATCACGTGGTCAGCGAGTCCGCCATATTGGATGCGCTGGATCTGAAGCGCCTTTCTAGAACGTTCTTTAAGTTAATGCATTTGATTCACACATTCAAATATGCACTAATATATACTGGGAAACTGACAGGCACCAGAAATAACGTAACTTTCTCTGATAATTATAGATGCTAATGTGGCCGGGCTGGCTGCTGTTTTGTGATCTCTCTCTCTCCCCCTCTCGCTCGCCCGTGTTACGCTGCGTGACGTCACTTAGTAGCCACTTTTTTTTTCTTTTCAGTTCTTCATGTATTTAAACATTTATCTTTGCATGAACTGAGAACCAAACCTAAAACCTGCAGACCAAACACATCCAAACTCTGAGTTTGTTTCCACAGCTGGCTGAACTGTGAGGTCATCACCGTGAACATGGCGCTGAGTTTATTTTATAATCGGGTTTATTGTGATTGATCACAGAGCCTAACTCAGGCTCACAGAGCAGGAAGCCGTAGCTTTGATCACAATTACCGACAGCCTGCTGTGATCAGCAGCTCTGCTCACAGCTGTGCGGGGCTTGTCTGTCTCACTGTATCACATGATGTCATAGACAGACTTTTTTTTTATTAGACGAAAATGTACAGTTCAATAAGTTAAATATTACATAATAGATTAACTATTAAGATCTTACACAACTTCAATTAGAAACTTATCTGTAAAAATAACAAATAACCATAAAACAAAAGTAAACAGAAGAAAACAAAAGCATACACTCACAGAGCTAAAATCAAAAGGGAAAGAAAAGCAAACAAAAACACAGCAAGGTGTGTACAATATGTAGTTAATTCAAAGAATCACTGTGAGTATCATTCATAAAAGAATATAATTTTTGGCTTGTGGGGAGTTTTGTAAGTTTTAATTTTTATTTTTTTTTATAAATCAAATTTGTTCTTAAAAAATTAAAAATGGTGGGACACTTTTGTATTCTGTTTTTGTTTATGAAGAACTTGGCCAAATATAAAATTGCATTACTTAGTAGCCACTCATAGTGATGGTATAATGAGGCCCTGTGAATGTGTCCAATCTTTCCAGCCAACTGATTCACCAAAAGCCTGATCACGCGAAGCCCCGTTAAGCAGCTCATTTAGGAGTGCTGACATCTGCTGGACATTTGATGTACAGCATCCCTGCTGTTCTGTTACATGTTGGCTGGGGGGTCTTTTAGCTTAGTTATGCAATTCTGTCAAAATCTCCATTGGAGGTATTGTAAAGCCAGATTAAATAAATCTATGCTGATCATGGTATATTAATAAAATATAAGAAAATTCAACTTTAATGATCCCACAATGGGGACATTTGTATAGAACAGCAGCTGAAGCACACAGGACACACACACATATGTATGTAATCTCAATACACCAGTACACACATATACATCAAAACTATATACAGTTCAGTATAGACACAGTATGTTTGTGGATAAACAATTACAGGAAATGTTTGGGTGGAGGTGATTTATTAATTTTTATTCAGGAATAAAAAACTGACCGTGTTGGGTCTCGGGCAACTCTTTGTTTTTGGTATAACTTCCACAGCCCTAGAAAACACTCACAGAAGACTGAAGAAGCAGGGGTGCAGGACCTGAAACTCTAATTTATGATTCTGCCACTATAACAGTGGATAGGACTCGGGTCACCCAGAACGCTTCCTCTGTTTCCCACGTCCATTTCAGCAACTCGAGTCACATAATGAAGCAGTCACGTGATTTTAGAAAACGGGGCCTCGTTTAGCTTTTCTCACGTGATTTTTCTCAAACGATACGGGCCTCGACACAGGCTTCGGTCGGACACGCCCACTTTTGCTCGGTACAGGCCTTGGGCTTTGGTACAAGATGTAACATCACTAGCCACTCATGATGAAGCTGAAGTCGGTTTTCGAGTGCAGCTTCTGATTCGGGAAATGGCTAAAGGGCCATTCCACTTAATTTTTCGCTGCTGAAGGAAGGAGTATAAATAAGTTCCACAGTAGACATACCATAAATATAACAATTTAAATGGAAATATAGTATCAAGAAGCATATCACAGCATTAATCTTTGCAACAAGGTGAAGGTGTTGAAATAAGACTGCACAGGAGACAGAAATTAGACTGCATAGCAGAGAAGCAGGAAAATCATGCTGGATGAGTTGGTGGAAAAGAATGTCTGATGTTTTGTGCCTACAGGACCCAGATGAGGCAGGTGGCTGGTGACAATGAAGGTCACAGGAGAAGGAACTGATAAGCATGCTACACGTCCCCCGCTATACAACGCAGCATCTTACATATTTCAGTAACTGTAACTGTGTCTGATCCTGTGTATAAAAGTTGGACTAAGATGGAGAGCGGGGTCAGACTTGTGTGAAGCTGCAACCGATTGGTTGTATTAGACAGCTTCGACAACTCTGAACCAGAGTCTGTAAACCTGTTTGAGATGGCTTTATTAAATTTACTAATTGACTCCTTATCCTATGTGTTGTGTGGAATCTTTCCGATCACAGAGCAGAAGGATTAAGGTGATTTTCAGGTTCTTTCACTACCTTCAGCATCTTTAATGTACTCTAGTTTAAAAAAAACTACAACACCTAGACACTTCAAACCTGGACTAGATTATTCTAAACTGATAGCAGAATAACTAAAACCAAGTTTGTGATTTGGGAAACTTTAAGAAAAGGCCATTGTAACTGACACTGAAATGGTTTAGAGTGGCCGCTAGGGGGCAGAGTGTCTGCTGGGGTTAGTTGAGGGCTGTGAAGAAGAAGTCATCAGGTCTTATAGCCCTCATCTCATCTGTTGCCTGGTGTGGGGTCTGTTTCAGGCTCCTGCTTTAGGCATTTTGGTAAGTTTGCCTGTTGGGATTTGTTTGCTTGGTTGCCTTTTCCTCTCCTTTGTTCCGCTGTATTTGTTAAAGGATTCTCTTTTCCACCATTTGTGTCTTAAGGAGACGCACAGTTCCAGTAGCTGTCATGATCCATTTAATAGCGCCCTTTGGGTAGTGGAACGAGGTGCGTTCACTGTTTGATAATGTGTGTGTTTGTTTGGGTTCAATTGTATTGATGTGTATTTGTGATATTTGCTTTGTTGTATTAAGTTTGTTTGAGTGTTTATTTCCTTTGGATAGATTTTGTAATTAATGCCCTTTCCCATTTTTATCTTGAAGTTTTCACGGTGCACAACGGAAATGTTGAAACAAAATAAAGAATTAAGCACCTGTCGAGACTCCATTTATTGATCCCAGGGGCAGCTACAGCCATTTCAGCACTTCTTATGCATCTGGACCACACGATTCTATTTATTTTATGGGAATGAGTGGCTCCAACTGTTTCAACAGATTAAGTTTAATGAACTTCCTTTGTTTATTAAGATATATTGTTAGGTTTTACAGTGCAGTGCATTTCTTTTACTAGTGTGTGTATTTTGCACAATAGTAGTGCAGAGTCCTCTGTTTTAAAGTTGGACGCAGCGCAGCAGCTGGACACGAAGCCAGATCCCCTCTGCAGGAAGTAGTGAAAAGGTCAACTTTTTCACTCTTGCACTGGAAGGAATGAAGTCTCTGATCACCAACAGCATGAAGCAGAGGAGGAAGGCAAAGAAAAAGCTGGATTATTTGTTTTTATTTTGAATTAATTTTGAAACACCACATTTTCTCATTTGCATTTTCAATACATTTGATGGGGGAAAAAAATGTTTCAGTTTCCTGATTCAGTGAAAGACAACTATGCTAAACAAGCTGTCTCTGACTTTTTTCTTTCACTGGTATAAGATCAGTTATGATATCGCACACATTATTATACATATCCGCAGAAATGTGTGGAAACAGTGTTAGCGTTAGCAATTAAATGAGAGAATCACTCCATGATTTATCAGCAGATTCTCTTAGTAGTCGCCTTTGTTACACCACTCTGTGGAGCCTTCTCTGCTTGCAGTGGCAGTGTAACGGTCGTCAGGTGTTGCCTGGGTTTAACTGACTACACCGGATGAGGTGAGGATGAAGGCATGTCTGAGGCTGACTTTGGGGAGACGCTGTTTCTCGTCTTTATGCTCACTGAGTTGTAACTGTTTCAACTGTGATTATTAAGGGATTGTAACATAAATTGGGGCTAGCATGGGATATTTTGGACTGTAACATGTTTGGAAGCAGTTTGATTGAAGTTTGTGAAGTTATCCTTGAAATGGCCAAAATGAGCGTTTCTCGGGGAAACATAAAAGCTCCTGTGCTTGCAGGATCGTGGTGAAACACGGGGTTCTGCTCGGAAATGACAGGAGATTGAAGGAGAATCATTTAGAAACATGTTTGGAAGCAGGTTAAACTCCTCTGCCGTGCAGTCGATTCTCTTTGAGGGCTTTGTCTGCAGAGTCTCACACTGCCATCTGTCCTCAGGGTCCACAGGTGGACTCTTTCCAGGACAGCAGTGGGAGGAGCCAGCCGGCAGCACAGACTGGAGCTGAAGAGTGGGAGTAGGGTGATTGCCCTGTGTTCAAGTTCAAGTGTTGTGGTCATTGTTTTAAGACTGTTTTTGTTTGTTCCGATGTTCATTTTATAATCCTTTTTGTTTGGTTTAAAATGTCATGTTCCTGTAAACTGAGTTTGTGTTATTTCAGTTATTTATTAAATTTACAAAACTTTCTACATTTCTGTTTTTTTCTGTCAAGATGGGGTGCTGAGTGTACATTGATGAGAAATAAAATGAACTTTTTTTGATTTTTAGCAATTGGCTGCAATGACACACAGAGTGAAAAATTTAAAGGGGTCTGAATACTTTCAGTAGCCACTGTATATGTGAGGAAACCCAGCAGATAGCATCCAGTCATGGACGTGCAACCTTCACTCTGTGGTCAGCATGGAGCCACAGTGGACCATGATTTGCATTTGTCTTTAACTTTGCAGCAAACCCTTATAGCAAGCACGCATGTAGTGACAATGGAGAGCAAACACTTGCTTTAACCTGGAAGAAACCTCCCATCATCAGTGTGAACAGCCATCTACCATGACCAACTGGGGTTTAAGCAGATACACAACAGTGAAAAAGAAGCACTTATGTAGGAGTACTGTCTGTGTTAGAGAAGAGCAACAAGTTAATACCAGAAGAGGTCATGAAGTTGTTGGAAGCATTATCCCAGTTGATGCCCCCATTCAGAAAGTTATCAGAGATAAAAAGAACACAAGACCAAATGTTGCTACGCTGAAGATGGAAAACATCAGAGAGAAGAGAAAATTAAAAGTGGAAATAACAGAAATAAATGCAAATTTCAGAGAAGGAAGAGTTCAGTTGTCATATGATCCAGATGGAAAAAGAAAGTGCTGAAATGGCCCTTTATTGAAGTTTCACAAATCAGATAAAGGTTTCACAAATCACACACTTGGTTTTAAGTGTTCTGCTATTAGTGCAGAATAATCTAGTCCAGGTTTGAAGGGTGTAGGTGTTGTAGTTTGTTAACTAGTGTCACAGCTGGTGCAGGCAAGGCAGGGAGGACCCCAGAGCAGGACGCAGGCAAGAGCGGACATGTACTTAATTACTTTATTTACAGGCTGGGCAGGGCCAGCTACACCAAACTAAACTCAAAAAACTTGAACACTCGAAAACTTCCAAAAAAAAAAACAGAACACACAGCCGACATCACCCAGATGAACAGACGAGGACCCGAACAAAGAACAAAGGAAAACCAAGGGCTTAAATACACAAGAGGAACTGACGAGGGAATAGAAAACAGGAGGGAACACAGGTGAACAAAATCAACCTAATGTCACAGGGGGAAGTAAAACTAAACACAAAGCACAGGGAACACAAGACTATCAAAAGAAAACAGGAAGTGGCTCAGGGGAACAGAGACACAGACTTGACACAAGACCAGGACGCAGACCTAAATACAACACATAAGACACTGGGCCACTTGCCCAGGACCATGACAACTAGAGCAGATTAAAGGTGCTGAAGGTAGTGAAAAATTAAGTGGACTGGCCCTTTAGCCATTTGTGGAATCATAAACCAACTTCAGCTTCGTCCTCTGGTTTTGGTCAGTCCGACGCTGCCGGGTTTCCCCTCAGAGTGTCCAGGAGCTCAGTGATGTCCTGGTCCAGATCTGGGCGGAGCTCCTCCAGGACACCATCCATCGCCTCATTGGGAGCCCCGACACTGTCAGGCATGGAAACAAGCAGGTGGGGGCCACACACACTCCTGAGGAGCATTTAGAGTTGCTGCAGTGAAGCTAAATGTTCCAGCTGCTGCATCATTGTTTCACTTTGAGTTCAGCCTCTGCAGGTCCATCGTGTTCATTTCCATCCAGTGATGTAGCATCCTTTCATTACCCAGAACATGTGAGTGTAGATATGCAGCAGGAGGTTCTCCCATGGAGATCTGATTTTAATGATTTGAGCAGTGTGGTAGCATTCAGCATGAACCCTGTTGAGGTTCAGTCAGGTTTCTCTGATGGCCTGAGGTCATGTTCATGTCAGCCCTTTTTGCTCTTCTTTGTATGTTTGGACTCTACTGTTTAAACTACTCATCCTTTAAGGTTGTATGAATCAGTTTTTGGTGTGAAAGATAAGAAGTGCAATGAAAAATAATGACAGAAACTCTTGGTATTGTTTTGTGAAAAAGTGTAAAACAGGTTTTATTGAGTACAAATGCAGGTATGCAGCAAAGCCTGGCTGGTGTAAGGCCACGTTTGATCGTTCCCACCGCTGACAGAAATGACGGCACGCTTGGAAACTCTAAAACACAAACTCGGAGGGACTCAACATTCAAGCTGATAACATAATCCTTTGGTTTGCTGGCAGCGCAGATCAGCGACAGCAGGGTGGAGCACAGGACAGCTTCCACCCAAACCCCTGTGCAGACACACAGCCTCAGTAGTGCAACAGTGAGGCCACGTGGTGCTTAGAAGGGGGCTCAGGAAGGTTTGTTTCTGACTGATGGTGGATGGAGACCAAGCGTCCAGAGCACCACCTGCTGTGCGCTGTTTCATCAAAGACATAGCTGAGAAAACTCCACCCTCTGCTGAGAATGGGAGTATGATTGTAGGCCTTTTTCTTTGGAAAAGTACGTCTGTACTGGAAGTAGCACACAGACACGCACAACAGTATCACAGGTGAAATAGTGCACTGTGCTGTTCCTTTGTAACAGCTGGTCACCTCTGAAGGAGCTGGCTCTGATGGTGTGGAGAGCCCGGTGAGAGGACGGGCCTTCAGAGACCCTCAGCCCTTGTTGAGCGTGACTACACAAGGAATGTAGTCTGAGTGTAGTGCAGTCCTACAAAGTGACACAGCTCCAAGGTATACAAGACATTTTCACTGTACCAACATACACTGTCTATTTTAGGAAACCAGCTCCAACTGCTGAAGGCAGCAGTGTCAGGAACATGACAGGAGTCTAAGCTGTCTGTGGCAGCAATCCTTTAAAGTCTGCTATATCAAAGCCCGGCTGCAGAGACTAACCCTATGTTTGAAGTGGGTGGTGCTATCCGCAGCCTGCTGATCGATGCTCAGCTTGGATGCAGCTGCTGTCACTCAGCTCCTCCGCTGTATCGCCAAAGCCGTGGTAGTGTCCGTAATGCAGGAAATCCCCACGGTCTGCCCCCGTCGGCCCCAGGCAGGCCGGCCAGTCGGAAGCGCAGCTGCCGGGGCTGCTGCTCAGGTGCAGCGAGCCACACATTTCAGCCGAAGCTCTCTGAGGAGGTGCTGGAGTGTGAGAGGCCGGCGAGAGGGCACTCTTTGGAAGCAAAGGCTCGTTGTAGGCAGCAGGAGGCGATGCGTGATGATGTCTGTTGGTCAGATCTACACAGTTGCAAAGAATATCTCTTCATGAGCATGTCACATAATATTGTGCCTGTTTGTTGCTTTGTCACTAAGCAAACCCACCTGAGCTGAGCTTCAGGTTCATGGCTTCCAGGTGCTCATGCGCACAGCTCTGCACCTGCTGCAGCACACCTGCAACAGATGACAGAGAGAACAGGAAGGAGTTGATGCCGCCCATACGCTTACCATTCATGCTGCACAGATTGAGCTCATTCTTTACCATCAGCCCCCCTGGCTTTCTTCACGAGGTCCGAGTCCACGGCAGCCAGCTGCCTCTTCCTGCTGAGCGGGCCCTGACCACAGGGGGCACCGTTTCCATTTGGCGCTATGCCCACACCGAGTCCGCTGCGCTGGTGCAGGCACCTCTGGGCGTTGGAGATGATGCAGAAGCAGTCGTGGAAGCCGTGAGCGTGGGCCAGGTCTGCTGCGGTCTGCCCACTGGCATTCTTTAAACTGAACAATGAGGGAAGTAAGACAAAGTGCTTCCTGTGCAACATCACCTCTAACAATCTGACTGCACCCTACATTCATCACAAGCTGCAGTGTGAAACAAAGATATTGCAGGGAGAAATCATGTCGACCACAGGCAGTCAAACCAAAGTGTTCTTTTACACTAGTTTAGGACAACAATTTGTCTGAGTCTGACAGTCTCGCCCTGCAACACAATTATTTGGCTAATTCTGTCCAGTCAGGCTCTCCTCCTAATGAAGATGAGTCACTAAGCAGACTGTAGTGGTAATCACATTACAGTTCCCACAGAAAGATTACAGTCATGTTTCAGATCATTCAGTTTCAGCTGTTAAAGAACACGGTCCTGTTAAACTGAGACAGTCATGCACATAAAATGAAATGTCTCCAGAACATGGATACCACTGCACCCCCTCCCATTTTTAAATATATTTATAAAAATCCAACTTCCATTTCACATGTAAGTTAATATTTCAGCCTTTTTTCATTTTGAAACCTGCTCCTGTTAAGACAGGATCTCCTGGTCTGCTTCAGGACAACAATGTGCTGATAGGGATCATAATCAGCCTCCACACTGAGGGACTGGGGCTGCTGTCAAAGCATCAAGAGGCAGCATGCAGGAGAAGAGCCTCTGTGGAGCAGACGTGATGTCAGAAGGATCCTAACTGGGCTGAGGAGGAGAAGAATTCTGAATTCTGCATTTTATTTGGAGGTTAAGGATGGACATAGGGTGGAGGGGCACCGAATCCAGGTGATGGTTTGGGGTGTCATGTGCTGGTGTTTGTGGGGTTCGGCCCAAAGTCAACACCTCAGCAGGTCATCTACTAACCGGAAGGTGGGTAGTTTGATCCCGGACTCCAGATGCATGCCAAAGCATCCTTGTGCAGGATGCTGAACCCCAGGCTGCCCCCAAAAGTGTCCATTAGAGTGTACATGTATAAATGGGTTTCCTGGATATAGAGCCTGGCCCCAGGGCCAACACTACTACTAAATGAGCCAAACCCCACGGAGAATCTGAGGAGAGGAAAATGAGAAACAGCTGACCCAAAAACCCAGACATGCTGAAGACCACCCCTAAGAGCACAGACTGGTGACGGAGCTCAGACATTCAGCACCAATCCTCCCTTTGATTGATCTCAGGAAATATTCCAATAATCAGAGAGGCTGGATTTCTAGTTTTCATAAGACGTACTCATGAGAATTGAAAGAAAAAAGGCTGAAATATTTCAATTTACGGTTATTTTTCATGCTGAAGGGCTGATCAGTATGTAGCATTATAAAGAATTAGATGCAGTACACCTCTGCTGACACACTAACCACACATGAAATATTAAAGTTTTTCTGCTTTGTTAGGCCCTAACTAGGTAAGCTCCCAGTACTGAAGTCCTGGCTCCTTAATGCCTGCTGCTGTGTGGTGGCAGGAAAGGCAGCTGGCAGCTCTAAAGCAGGCTGTGGTTCCTGCTTTCTATCTGGCTGCTGGGACCAACTGTGCATGACATCAGCTCATGAACACGAGAGGCAGAAACCACAGCTCAGTCAACCCAGGTAAGACATACACACTCACTGGCCACTTCATTAGGTACACCTGCCAGTTTCTTTTTTGTTACTCACCTTCTCGGGTTCCTGTTTTAATTTTATATCACTCGCCTCGGTTCACTCCACAGAGCTCTCCTTCCATAAGCACAAGGAGATGGATGGAATTCTACTTCCTGTTTACTCCATTTCCTCCCAGTTGGACTTGTGTCCATCAGACCAGTTCCCCCCTGTGTGTACATGCCTGTCCCAGTGCCCTGCTATAGTATCCCAGCAGGTTCTCCAGACATCTTTTAAGCTTGTGTTTCTGATGTTTACGGTTTCCACTTTACTGTGTAAGGTGCCAAACATGGAGTTAAGTTTTCTTCCTTCCTTTCTGCCCCACCTCCCATTTTACAGTATTTTGTCCACTGAATGAGGCACAGCAGACACACACACTATTAGAAGTAATTCAAACTAAAGGATCGTTTGTGCGGCAATGCAGATGTACTGGAGCACATCAGGGTTCGACAGGTGTACCTAACAAAGCGGCCGGTAAGTGTATATAAATTACTGGGTTACACACACGTGTCAAAAGAAACATTTCATTTTATTCATCATTTACCTTCTTTGATTCTGGGCATATTTTTGTCTCATTTGCTCCTTCAGTATTATGAAGCTGAGCTGCTAATAATCAGAAATCCCTGAGGCGTGTCCTGGAAGCACAGAGTATGAAGCTAAGCATGCATGCCTACACACGACAGTCATCATGAGTGATTTCTGAAACCAATCACTAGAGGAAATACCTCGCCAGTTTGCCAGCTGCAGAAACTGTGGGAAGCGATAGTGAACACTCATTGCCACAACTGTAACATGCTCGCAGATGCACGTGTGGCAGATTCTGCTGTGCCTATTTGGATTGCTCTCGCTTTCTGGGATAACTTGGGAAAATCATGTTCAAATTCAATAGCTGGATAACATCACAGCGTGCAGGGTGTTTGTTTCTGCTGGCACAGTTTGAAAATGAAGATCACAGGCAGCTTGGTTTTTAAACACAGTACAGCACATTATAACACATCTTTATATCGACTTCAAAATGTTTAGTTACAAAAGCTTCAGATGTGTGTCCACACCCTCTGCTGCTGACTGCTAACCTGCCCCAAGGCAGAAAAGCTCATGGTAAGTATTTGGTGGCACCGCTCTGATTTCTCTTGAGTTTAGAGTTACTGTAAGAAGACAGGCTGGGGAAGCCCTGACATATCATCCATTTTAAAGCCTGACTGACACTCAATATTTAGGGCTGACAGCTGAAACCAGCATCCAATAACCTGCCTCAGTACAACATGGAAGCTCCTGTCAGGCATCACAGCAGCTAAGATGAGCAGGAACGGGGCCTAGGGAAGAACGGGGGAGCAAAACACCACCTACTGGTAGATGGAGCAGTCACTGGAGAGCGTAAGACCAGTCTGACCAACCTGAGCACCGCCTGGATTGACTACAAGAAAGCCTCTGACTCACACATGACAGCGATCTGGCTAGAAAATAAAATAAATCACAGCATGTCTTTGGACTGTGGGAGGAAACCCACGCAGATACGGGGAGAACATGCAGACTTCACACAGAGAGGTCCGGGCCGAGGTGGAATCGAACCCAGACCTTCTAGCTGTCGTTGTAGCTGTGAGGCAGCAGTGCTAACCACCACGCTGCCCGGACATGCAGTTACTGCGGTTGAATGGTTGTCTGTCTCTCTGTGTCGGCCCTGCAACAGGCTGGCGACCTGTACCCTGCCTCTTGCCCTATGACAGCTGGGATAGGCTCAACCCCACCCCCACCCCCATCCCCATCCCCATGACCCTGAACAGGATAAGTGGAAGAGAATGGATGGATAAATCACAGCCCTTGAGTGGTGGTTGAGGTGGGGTCCCTTGGGCGTATTGGACAACTGCTTGCTAATGCTAAGTGCTAATAGTAAATAGTTCCAACAGTCCAGTGCCACACCAGCTGATCGAACACTGACATGGATCCTGGAATTCCTGTACAAGATCAACAAGACCTTAAAGGCCGTCATCAAGAATTGAATGGGCATGTGGAAAACAACAGGCCAACTTCAAGCTGACTACACAAGTCACCATCAAGGGTGGGATCCACCAAGGAGATGCTCTGCCCCCACTGCTGCTCTGCAGAGGCCTGAATCCCCTCGGCCAGGTCATCAACAAGACTGGCTACGGAAGGGTCTACGGAATGGAGCAACCATCAGCCACTTCCTGTACACGGATGACATCAAGCTGTATGGCAGGAGTGAACGAGACATCGATTCACTGATCCACACCACACGGATCTACAGCAGTGACATCGGAATGTCGTTCAAACTGGAGAAATTTAGGTGGATGGCTACAAAGAGAGGGAAGGTAGTCAGGACTGAGGGGATTGCACTACCAGAAGGCAACACTGCAGACATTGAAGACAGCTATAAGGCCATACCACCCTGAACACACCCCATCTCGTCCCGAGGGCCATAAGGGTGTGAGTGACATTTCGCCAACTTTACAGGAGAGACAAAAAAAAGACCATAGTTTGCTCTTACTTTGTATACTGATTTTAGTTTTTTTAAGCATGCTTCTTTTTACATATTGATGACACAATGCTTAATGAACAATACCGTCTTCGTCGTAAATGCACTTACGCACTTTTGGCACCAACTTCTTCTGTGCATTCAGATTTAAGCCTTTTGGTTTTTGTTGAATAACTCTATTAATATTTTACTTCTGTAATTTTGACAGTAGATAGATTTATATCAAATGAAAGCTCTTGATGTGCTCTATCTCAATTTTGACCCAAATGTCACTGACGCCCCTATGGCTCCAAGCCCTCGGTCTGATCTCGGAAGCTAAGCAGAGATGGCTTGGTTAGTACTTGGATTGGAGACCGCCTAGGAATACCGCGTGCTGTATGCTTTAGGGGTGGCTGTGGCTCAGGAGGTAGAGACAGAATTGTTGGCACCCTTCTGTTAAAGAAAGAAAAACCCACAATGGTCACTGACATAACGTGAAACTGATAATAAATAAGTTTGAGGTCCACAGGACCGTATCCAACCTTCTTGGATGTGGCCACGAGAAGAAAACTGATGGCAAACTGAAGAGATGGATAATATGAATGGTGACCAGAGTCCAGAACAATTTCCAAAGAGGTGAACTCCAAGGTCGAGGTACATCAGTGTCAGATCACAGCATCTGTCGCTGTCTAAGCCAAAGTGGACAACCAAGGAGGACACCACTGTTGAAAGCAAATCCTAAAAAATGAGACTGGAATTTACGCATGTTGTTGACAAGCTACAAAGTTTCTGGGAGAATGTCCTTTGGACTGACAAGACTAAACTGGAGCTTTGAGGCAGCTCACACCAGCTCCCAAACATGAACAAAGAAAAGAAGGCTGTACCTACTGTGGAACATGGAGGAGGCTGGGTTATGTTCTGGGGCTGCTTTGCTGCATCTGCCACAGGGCGTCTTCAGCCTGTGCAGCTACAATGAAATCTCAGGACTGTCGAGGCATTCTGGAGAGAAATGTGCTGCTCAGTGTCAGAGCGCTCAGTCACAGGTCCTCCAACAGGTCCTGAGGTGCCCCTATGAGCTCTGATCTAGATCCTACTGAACATCTGTGGAAGGAGCTGAAACCCTTCACACCTCCACTCAGTGGAGCAGAACACCTGTGGACAGGTGCAGGTGTCTCACTGACAGTTACACAAATCACTTCAAAAGGTTGTGCAGAAAAATATTAAGTTAAGGGTGCCATCATTTTTGTCCAGGCCAGTTACATTAGTTTGTTTTTTAAATAATTCTGTTGAACCACAATTCAAAAGCATCTGATTTTCATGAGTCACTTTCTGGTTATTTCAATGACCATTGTGGGTTTTCCTTCTCTAACAGACGGGTACCAACAATTTTGTCCACATCTGTTTGTGCCTTGGAATCCCACAAGCAAATGAGAACCATGAAGAGGCCAATAGGAAAGCTGCAACTGCCAAGTACCTGCAGAGAGTAAGGAAAGTCCTGAGGAGTCAGCTGGACGGGAAAAACAGGATTCGGGCAATCAACACCTACGCCCTGGCAGTCATCAGATACCCTGCTGGGATAATACGCTGGCCAAAGGAGGAGATAGAAGCCACTGATGTCAAGGCAAGAAAGCTCCTTACCATGCACGGAGGGTTACCATGGAGGCTGGGGTCTACCACACCAGAAAAGACCCCAGGTGCAGGCTGTGCAGAGATGCCCCTGAGACAATCCAGCACATAACAGCAGGGTGCAAGATGCTAGCAGGCAGGGCATACAGGGAACACCATAACCAAGTGGCCGGCATAGTATACAGGAACATCTGTGCCGAGTATGACCTGGAAGTCCTGAGGTCAAAATGGGACACACCCCCAAGGGTGGTGGAGAACAACAGAGCTAAGATCCTGTGGGACTTCCAGATACAGACAGACAAACCTGTGATGGCTAACCAACTGGACATCGTAGTGGTGGACAAACAAAGGAAGAAGGTCGTAGTGATAGATGCTGGAATACCAAGTGATGGGAACATCAAGAAGAAGGAACACAAAACTTAATTGAGGCCTTCATTCTTTCCTTTAACATGGGGTTTCCTGGTCTCCATCACCTCCTGATGTTGATTTGTCAGAGCAACAATGACCTGAGTTTGACCAGCTCAATTTCCAGGTGATGATCAGAGGAGACCATGGTTTGTAGCAGTGCTGTGGTTAGTAGAGGCTTTAAATTCCAATATTAATTATCAGTCAGGCATCAATCCTGTTAATGGGTCCGAATTATTTAAAAAACTCCTATTAACTGACAGCATTATACAAGTCACTCAAGTCATTAGACATAGTTAATGTTTCCCTGGAGATTGGCCTTATAAAATGAATTCATTGTATTTAAAAGATGAAAAAAATGAGTCAGCACTCCTCATTCAGCCTCAGTTCTCCTCCCTCTCACTGGCAGGTATCAAACAGTCAGTAAACCTGCAGGAATTCCCCTAGTTTCCAGTCACAGGGTTAATTATGCTCCACAGCATTCAGCCAGCTTCCATGTGAGCTTTTTTAGTGAGGTATGCACACTGAGCAAATGATACCCACCTGTAACCATTATAACCTGTGGCCACAGAGATTCCCGCTGCACACCTGTAAGCTGTCTTTAATCTGACTCAAACCATCATGTACCCGGCAGCTGCCCAATTCCTAAATGATTCCTTTAATTCCCAGGGACAGGAAACAGGAATACTGTCACATGTTCTTCCAACATTTTAAAGAGTGAAATGATTTTCAGCAACCACTTATACAGCAGCACAACACAGCACCCCCCTGTGGTCACAGAATGTGGTGCAACACAGAAGTATTGCAAACACATTCATAGGTCATTTAGAAACAGCCTTGATCAATAAAGACACACAGCAGAGAGTTTGTCAAGAGGAATCAAAGAGAACGGCCAGTTGTTATAATTGAAGGTGGTGCAACTTGAATTTATATTAAAGCAACTCGTTTCCATATCTGCCTCCACTATAAGTAGAAACACATGAACTTTTCTGCTTTTACACACAAACAACAGCATTTTCTCCGATTATCTATCACAGAACATTTACCTGCTCAACGAAATACAACACAAACATTTCTATCAGACCTGAAATAAAATGAGAGCTGACTGGAAGAGAACGGCCACTGAAACCTCTGTGATACAAACCCAGCTCCTGAAGCTGGGACACTGTAGGATGCAGAATGATTTGCAAATGTCGGAAATGCCCATTTCACTAACAGCAGAACACAGAAACACATCAGCTGTTTAACCTGAGGAAATGAGTCGTGTAAGGAAGATACGAGCTCATCTTTGAATGTGAGGGCAGCAGCGTGTCTCATGAAGCTGGGACAGGGCCGTGTTTCCCGCTGTGCAGCATCCCCTCTTCTTCTAACAACAGTCTGTAAACATCTGGAACTGAAGAACCAGCAGCTGGATGTTTGGGAATGCTATCCCACTCCTTTCTGATAGAGGATTCCTGCTGCTCAGCAGTCCAGGGGCTGCTTTGGGGTTCCTGATGGTCCAGATGGTCTCAGCTGGTCAAAGGTCAGGACTGCAGGCCGGTGCAGCACCTGGACTCTTCTGCTATGAAGCCGGAACAGGAATAGCTGCAGGATGCACTTCGTCCTGCTGAAAGACGAACGGCAGCACATGCTGCTCTGAAACCTGGAGCGACCCTTCAGAACTGATGGAGCCTTTCCAGATGTTCCAGCTGCCAGTTCCACTGATGGGAAACTCCGCCTCCTTAAGATGCTCTTTTTATACCCAATCATGTTGCGGACCTGCTGCCAATGAACCTGATTGGCTGAAAAATGTTCCTCTGCTGTTTCTTCTTAGTACCCCTGACTATCATGGCCTTTTGCACCCACGCCCCTACTTTTTTACTTCCATCAAATTAAAAATGAGCTCATATTTCTTTGATAGTGGAACAAACATCTAACATGCTTTTATGTCCTATTGTGAATGAAATATGGGTTTATGATATTACTGCATGTTTTCAGAGATCATTAGTGTCAGTGGGCTGAGAAATTTATATGTGTTTAATCCTTTAAGAAAAAAGAGGCAGTATCTATAATAATGTAAAGCTCCACTTACACTAACGGGATTAATAAATTAATTATTTAAACTCATAGCAGACAGTATTTTTGTGGATGTTTCATGTTGTGTAATGAATGTCTGGATAAGATACACAAGGCGAGACTTGAGGCTCATTTCCTGCATCACTGGCTTGTCCAACAAAAACAAGCATTGGCCAGATGGCTGGTACTGATTTTAAATGATCTATTTATGGCAATGATTATGATTATTAGTAGTGGTGTCATGAACAGCTGAACAGGTCAATTATTAATAATACTTAAAGAATTGATGACACTATGAAGAAAAAAAATAATGACCAGCAGTCACCTGCTGATCCACACCGGAACCAGAGTTTAGTCCACGGATACAGACCGTGATCCTTCCATGACCCCCACCCTGAGGACAATTTCCGCATTATTGGAAAGAAGATGGTTTTTAAAATCAAGCATCTTCAGACTATTTAATGTCCCTTGTTTTTAAGTGCCCAGTCCTCAGCTCCAGGCTTGCAGCAGAACCTGTAACTCCATGTTAGAGCGCATCCTAAAGCCGATATAAGGATATAAGCCCTACCATTACTTTAAAGGGGATGCCTCAGCAGGCAGGTCCAATCTTTTAAGCCAGATGTCCATCCTGACACAACCCAACTGGGTCAAATGAGCACTGACCTTAATTATGATGGAAAAAGCTTCCAACACAGTGGCTTGTTCCCTCCCAAACAGCTGCTCAGACATGAACAATAACACAAACATGCAGCAGAACCACAGCACCTGATCCGTTTCAACATCAGGAAACGTGTACTAAAGAAAGCAAAGGCCTGCAGAAGGCGGGTTGCCAGACTCAGCCTGTTAGGGAGTCATTTTCAGCTGCTGATGAAAAGACGCATAAGATCAGAAAATGGAGAAGAGTCAGCAGAAATGTTGCTGCCTGATGCCACCTTATCATCACCATGTGGGTTTACATCACGAAAGCTCTTCAGTGTGAACAGCTACTTGCTGGCTGAATATGTGAAGGACAGCTGACATCAGCTCAGAGCCAGGTTGGAGTTCCTATTAGAATCCTTGAATCATTTAGCAGTAAAATGCAGTGCAAAGTGGAACTATTCATGCCACACCTGTTGAGCAGGCTATGTGACTCCAAGCTAAGAGTTGTGTAGCAGCTGCTGTGGTTCACACTCAGCATGACAGAGCTGCTGTGTTGCTTCACTCTGGATATTACTATCTCGCCAAGGACTGCAGGATACTTACTGTGGTTTAGCGCCTGCTATCAAAAGCACCTGGATACACTCCAAGCTACCTGAGCGAGCCGCCTTGTGAATGGGAGCCTCACCTACCAAGTCCTGAAACACAACACAAAGCTATAAGCATGCTCATGTATGACGTATGAATGAAGACATTACAAACACAACAAAAAGCCAAGTATACTATAGACATGCAAAACTTAACTGCTTTACTAAAGCAGAGCGCCTGATGTACAATACTGACCAGTCAAAGCCAAGCACACACACACACACATATATATATATATATATATATATATATATATATATATATATATATATATATATATATATATATATATATATTCTCAGGGCTTCTGAGTGCTGCAGGTAACTCTGCCCCATTTCTATGCATCTCTTTGGGTTTAGTGCAACTACAGATTCAGTCCCAAAACCTTAACTAGAAGCACGTATTTAGTGTAAACACTGATCAGAAATGGTTTGGTATTTGAAATGGGAATTCGTCTGGCTGTTGCATACAGCCACAGGTGCTGAGATTTAAAACAACAATAATAATAACAACACATTAAATATTACACAATACATCTATTGACACACACTGACCTGCTTGTTGACATCAGCTCCTGCCTGAGTGAGCCACACCACGCAGTGAGGATGTCCGCCAAACGCTGCAGTGTGTGTCGGAGTCTGGTTGAATCGGCTGGTCACTCTGTTCACCTCGCAGCCCATCTGCACCAGGTGTGCCACACACTCCAGCTACATGCAAAAGCCAGTGACACACAGCGACCAACAAGAATCACTTAATCATTACACACTGGGACGCTCGTGTACGCGGAGTGCTGCAGAACTCACAGGAGACTTCAGCTCTCACACCCTTTCTTTAACAGTCCTGTCTGTGTATGGAGTGATGGTGTGCAGGGTTTACCCCACTGTTCACAGCTGCTTTTTTGTTAAAATCACAAGGAATATGACAGTTTGCAGGGAAGTGCCTTCATCATGAGGAACTCTGAGTGTTGCAGTGTTGGGAGGTTATTAGCAGTGGCTGATAGGATGGTTACAGTTTCACCACAGACAGATGCAAAACTGTCAAAACAACCGACAGCAAACAAAGAGTTTTGTTTTTTTAAAAAAAACACGATTTGAGCATTAGGTCTGTAATGCAGTTTTCCAGTGATCACCGACAGAGCTTGAAATAAGTGCCGGAGCCATTTCAAGGTGGCTGTCGAGTAGCTTCTAAGAGGCCTCTGTTGAAACAGATAAAAGTACGCCAGGGGATCAGAATACTACCATAAAGGTATTAATCAGTATATCTATTTAATTACTGTGTGTCAGCACAGCCAGTGTGGGCGGCGGTATTATTATTATTATTATAAGTTAGACTCAGTTTGTTTTCCGGGTTGTTTTGGCGCCTGCAGCAGTGATTGGCTCCCACTGAACCAATCAAAACCTTCAACCCCGCACTTTTTTTTTTTGGTCTAAAAACCTTTATTGTTATTACACTGGAACATAACTGTAGGGCAGTGAGCAGTTACACGGTAAATAAATACGGAGAAGTATTAAACGGGAAAGACTTTTTCTAGCTGTGAGTCTGCCCACCTCCGCGTTATACACACACGATATAAAGTTCACAGCAGTTAGCTGCTGTAAAGCTGCCGGTGTGTCAGGAGTACCTCAGCTTCCAGGCTCACCTGTCCATAGTGGGCAGCCCAGTGTATGGGGGTCCATCCGTAGAAGGAGTCCTCCCGCAGTCAGATGGATGCGGTTTGACAGCTGCTGTAACAGCAGGACCAGAGCCCCGACATCTCCATCCCGACAGGCGCGGTGCACCGGGAAGCGGCTCACAAACACGTCGTCGCCGGAGAAGGCGGCTTCCGGTCCCCCAGACATGAGTGACCTGTGACGGGGGCAGGAGGAAGAGTTTGTGCCCGCTGCGCCGGTCCCACGGAGCACACCGAGGAGTTTCAAACACAAAGGAAGAGAGGCTCGGCTCTCTCGGAGGCTCGGAAAACGCGGACTGGAGTCCGCCTCACAGCCACAGTTTGTCTTTGCGACGGTCGGAGCTAGAGAGCGGTCAGGAACAGCCGCTCCACTGCGCCAGCCAGCGGTCAGAGGTCAGAGCACAGGTGAGGAGGAATATGTCATGTAACTCTGCCTGTATTCACAAACGTGTCTCAGCTAACGGTGTTGCCATGCTCATTGTGCGGTCATAGCTGTATAATGAACCTCTGTTGACCACAGGAGGCAGACAGGCCCTAAGATGGCAGCGCTGGTAGGCGGGAAGAAGAAGAGCCCTGAAGCAATGGTAAGTTTGGGGGATTTCACGGTATACCTAGCTGCAGTGATGGCGGGAAAGCAAGAAACAACTATAGCAGTGATTGTAAAACACCTGCTGGCCACGTTTCACCTGTGAAACACTGACGCAGACGCGCGCGGCTCGGCTCTAAGGAAGCGCACTCGTTACAGTGATGATGATGATGAGCACAGAGATGCTGTTGAAGCAGCCCTGTCTGTAAGGGACAACAGCCAGCACCACCTTCTCCCTCTGCGCACATGCGTGAAGCTCTGACTGCATAATTCAGTGCACAACAAGCCCATGAAGTACCAGACTGCCGTCAAACAAAGAGGCAGCTGTGACTGAAGGTTTTATTCTCCGTGGATTCAAAAATAAATATTTAAATAAAACTAAATGTATTTTCCCTCTAAAAACACATTTATCAAGTTTGATGTTGACCAACTGTGAGACTGAGGTTTCACTGTGTGGTGTGAGGTTTGGTTACTCTGAGCCGCAGCATGGTGAGAAGTTCACACTGGGACTGTCAGTGGAAGGAAAAAGAAAGAAGAAAAAAGCGTTTGTTGAGAACTCTTAAATAGCTCCCCTGTAATTAACGCGCGCTGTTTTTCCTGCATCTTTATGTATTTCATTATTACAGGAAGAAGCCTCCTTCTGTTTCTGGTTGGCAGGATGCTGGTATTTGTAGTTGGAAGTTAATAAAAGTGAACAGACAGAGTTATAGCAGGAGCTCTCTGCAGAGCCAGCGGAGTCTCTCATCCATATGACTCCAATAAGATCATATTTTATATGCATGCACTTGTAATGATTAGAAGTGGTTGTATTCAAATCATTAATTCAGTAATTACACAGCCCAACCCAAATGACCCTGCTCCATTAAATCAATCCTGGAGCCTCACCTGCCCAGAAGCCACCTGTCAAAACTGAGGTGAAACACACCAAGACCATGTGACAGAGCAGCTCAGCGCAGCATCACGCGTCCCATCTGTAAATACAGCTTCTTAGGCCAGGCTGTGACTATAGGACCTCATCAAACTTGGAGTTTTTAAGGGGTGTAAATCTGAGACTGGCAGCCACACAAAGCTGAACTGCTGAACACATTTCAAATACAATTTTCTGAATTGAGTTTGCGTCCCCCTGCACACATGCTTCATGCTAACAGCAGTTTGCTCTGACACATTATCAGGCTTGCCTCTCATGTTTACTCCTTTAATGCAGACAGCTCCTTAATTATTTCTTTCTGTCTGAGGATGACAACCCTAAAAAAGCTAAACTAAAAAAATGTGCTGTGGTAATGAGTAAAAACTGTTTTCTTCCAGGATGGCTTTGTCAGAGTGAGGCAAAGAGATTTAGAGAGGCTAACCACAGAAGTCATGCAGCTTCGAGACTTCCTGCCCCAAGTCCTGAATGCGGACCTCATCGAAATGGTGCACAGAGGCCAAACAGCGCAGACAGGTAGGCTCAGCTCTGCACTGATCCTCCTTTGATAAGGACACTGCTGCCAGGCACTAAACACCAGGAAACCCAGGTGTGCTTGATTCCTATTAAACCACAAGTTCACCTGGTAAGCACACAGCAGTAAGAGCTGGGCTCAGTCACCGAGGATCTCTCCACACTGTGGTGCGCAGAAATGGAGACATAAGCAGGGCTAACAGCTGTTTGGGGAGCACCGTACTTGTGCAAAAATACAGATTACTGTTACCTTTGTTTCCACAGCGTGGCCCACAGAAATGGGAGCAGTATCGTTGTGCTGGTATCTATCGGGATGAGTATTTGTGCAGTATTTGTGTTGATTGCTGCTGTGTGCTCACCTTATGCTGCATGCAGCTGTCTGCCTGTTTGCGGTCTATCTTTGTGATAACATCCTCTGTGACCGCGGAGACTGCACGGCTCTTTATATGAGCAGACCGGACTCCTGTGCACTGCCTTCACGGTCTGCTTCAGGCTGCTGCCTCCCCTCTGTGGCTGTCCTGGGAAGGCTAGCTTGCTGACTAGCTGCTGCTGGTGCTCGCTCTGACATTAAATAGATCACATGCCGCCTGCTCGCTCCCTGATGCCTCGCTGTCCCCACAGAGGTTTGTTTACACAGAGCATGCTCTCCCAGCTGTCGCTGAGGGGCGCCGACGTCATCACAACTTAGCTCAGCGTCACTGTGACGCAGAGGTCACTGGGCTGTCAACACCTGCTCACATCTCGGCAGGTCGATGCTTTGGAAAGCCCGCTCTTAACTTATTCATGACACCGTTACAGGCGCTGATATATGCGCTGATATATACGCGGTTGTGGGCTTGCTGTTCTGCACCAGCAGGCAGCCCAGTCACAGTGTCTTTCTCAACTGTGCTGAATTCAGCAGATATCAGAAGATGTTACCGAGATTTATAGCTGATTTCCAACCCCTGACATGGAACCCAGTAACAGTACCCTGGATGTAATCAGTGTAGTCCTTACAGAACCTCACAGGACTGCACACTAACCCATTTAGCCTGCCTGGTATTTGCACACAACCTTTGAATAACACAAAATTAGTACACTTCAGTTTGTTCTGCACCTTTTTTCTGTCCCCTTGCCCAAGCAGTGTGCCAAGTGTAGCATTTCATACAGGAACATCCTCTGCCAACACAGACCTAATCTTTGGGATCCACTTGACCTCTGGTCCCGCTGACCTCCCAGTGGATGGCTTAGTTGTATAGTACAATACTGTCTTGTCTCACTGCTCTTTGACTCTGAGGCCCCTCTATAATCCTGGGCTGTTTCCTTTCTCTGTCCTCTCCCCGGTTCACCAGTGTACGCCATGAAGGCCACTGATCATCACCTAGACAGGCTCTGTAAATGATGTGGCCACCATGTGATCTTCACATTTCTGAGTTGGTTATCAAAGCTAAGGCCTCCACCTGTTCTCTGAACCCCATGCCAACAACCGTGGTCAAGTCTTGCCCACCCACCCTCTTTCTCATCATGGTCGACATCATCATCAACATCATCTGGTACCCTCAGCTCTTATTCATTCTCAGGTCTGGAGGGGGCTGTGCAGAAAGGCAGTTATACCCTGGACAGGTTGGCAGCCTATCACAGGATTGGGAGATTATGTCATATTCATTCATATTACAACTCACAAAAGTTATTCTTTTTGTAAGTATATTATAATTTGTGTAACATTAGTAATTCAAACAGTACATATGAGTCTTTAGTCTTAGACTATTTTTCTTGTTTTTCCTTTAAGTTTATTTTAGGTGTGTGTGTGTGTGTGTGTGTATGCAGTGAAAGAGCACATTGTCCAGGAGCAGGAGCAGATGCAGCAGGAGTGTCTGCACCTTCAGTCCCGGCTGGATGTTGTGCAGGCTGAATATGCAGAAAGAGAAAGAGGTGAGAGAGGAGCATCAGCGCCTGCTGTATGACCTGAAATGGACTCGTGTAAATTCATACACCGGTGTTCAAGCTCTTTTATCCAGGAAACACACAGTGCTGGTACTTAATGACACTTCCTGCTGCAGGTCTCATTCAGTCACACTCACATTCAGTGGTTTTCATCGAACATTCACACACACTCAGTGTTCAGTGTCTTACCCAAAGATGCTTCGACCGATGGACAAGAGAGCCGGGGATCGATTCCCCGACTTTCCAATTGGTAGACAGCCTGCTGTACCACCTGAGCTACAGCTACCCATGTGAGCCATATGGAGATGCCCTGTTAAATGAAACACTGAAATCCATGACAATAACATGAAAAAGATCTTTTGTACCCCACTAAGGATAATACTGTTGGTGGATAGAATTCATCCCATCCTGTTATTTTATTGGATCTGACACCTCACTGTGCATATGTTTAGGAGAAACTGCTGCTACGTGAGCAGCTGCAGCAGCAGGCAGACTTCTGCTCTGATCTGGGATCAGCAGCCTGCGGTCTGCTGTGGAGCTGCTCTGTGAAGGAGGACACGGTCTTACTCTGGCTCGCTGATGTGAGTCACCTTCACAGGTTTTTTTCTTTCCTTGTGTGTTTGGACTTGTTTTCCTATTATCACAGGACTACAGGGACACATGTTAGTTAGAGATTATTAGTGTTTATTGTCCTTTTGGCATTGCTATTGTGTGTGTGTGTGTGTGTGTGTGTGTGCTGATGGCTCAGGGGAAGCTGCAGGCCTTCCTTGCTGTAGCTGCTCAGACTCTCGAGAGCTTTGTCAAGTCTTTGGATGAAGACATGAAAACTCAGACTGAGGACCACGACTCCCGTGAGCTCCAGTTCGTGTTCGCGGTGGCTGGGACCCTTACCAGTGAGTTTGAAGCTTCCAGCAGTCAGAGAGGAAGCACTGAAGCATCCTTCCTGAGTATTTAGAGTATTTGAGCGGCTGCTGCTCAGTTACTTGAGGCTCATTGCACTCAGTAAATACCCATTCAGTCCGAGGTGTTTCTCAGCCAGCTGACCTCTCCTTGTTTCTCATCAATCAGACATAGCAGCAGTGACGAAGGGGCGGGACTTCCTGTCAAGCTCCGCACATCTCTTGCTGGACACTTTGATGAAACTTCTGAAGCTGATGAAGCCTGGTATCGTCCCCAGACTGAAAGTGTATGTGGAGCTGGTAGTTTGCCTCTGATCCATAAATCATAACCTGGTACTGTGTAAAATGTGTACATTAAATAATGTATATGATGTATTTTGAAGCTTCAGTCAGTGACAGAGTTGATCAAGCATACATCCTAGTTTCCACGAACCTTTGGACACTGTGTGAAATGTAACTAAGACAGAATGCAGTTGGTTCCAAAGCATTTCGCTCCTTTATAAAAGTTTCCCTCTGCATCAGAATTCAGCTTAATGACTCTTCTCAGGCATCTGGAGGCAGCACAGAGCGCTGCCATGAACTGCTGGGTCCTGGAATATGTTTTACTAGCCTGGCAGTTAATGGAAATGCTGTGAGCTATTCAAAGGAAATCACATGAGTAGGGGAACACCACTGCTCCAGAGCTGACAGCCTTCCCTCCATTTTAGGATCTCCTCTATATTTGCCTTATGTGGGTCTGCTGAGATAAACAGTATCATTTTAAAGTCTCAGACTGTGCAAGTCTGTAAACAGCTGCTGCCTGCTGGGCTCTGGTCTGCAGAGGCCTGAAAATCCAGGTTTGCTGTAACTTTGGCAGACAGGTGTTCTCATTTGATACTGAATTTAGCCTGCAGGTTTCACACCTTTGAACAATGCTTTCAGTGGGGTCCAGTAAAAGAGCCGTACCCATGTATCTGAGCACCATAGATGATGTGATCCCTAAATGCTTTGCACTTTCATGTTGAGTAATGTTACTGTCACCTATTTGTCTTACGGAGGAGGATGAAACCATCCCTGTCTCAGCTGAACTCAGTCATGAGAATCACTTTCTCAGGGTTTTGGTGTTTCTTACTGCCATTGAAATTCTTGGTGAGCAAATTTTATTCCATAAGCAATAAAACCAAAGCAATCATGTAGCTTCAACAGAGAGTGCAGAGCTGCTGCTTCTCTACGAGGAGCGGGGCCTTTCAGTATGGCTTGAGCATCTGGCTGGTGTCCTTCCTATGTGAGATATTTTGGGGATGTCCAGCTGAGAGGACAGTCTGCAGAGATTATGTCTCTTGGCTGGCCTGGGAACACCTTGGTGTCCCCCGATAAGAGCTGAAGGATGTGGCTTGGAAGAGGGAGGTCTGCTGCCCATGCTGCCTCTACTGTGTAGCAGCAGCTGAAAAGAAGGATGGATGGAGATGAAGTCTTATTACAAAAGTTAAGGAATGCTCACAGTGACCAACAACTAACAGTGTTCATATGTGATGTGTGTGTGTTAGCAGAGTTTAGACAAAGAACCCGTTAAAGTGAAACTCTAATTGCAACAGTGTTGCAAAGCTGATGCAACCAGAATAAGAAAAGCACTAATTTAATGACCATTACTGAACCAACCAACCCTCACTCACTGACTCATTTATTAACGTCCTTTTTAAAAGGTCACTGAGTGATGTCAGAGAGTTATGTGAGGATGCTGTGGGCACTAGGTGTCAGTGCGCCTCTGCAGGATGGAATAGTGTTTCTGTAACGTGGACTGTGGTGGTGTTTGCTGCAGGTTGATGCTGATGACTCTCTATAATGTGAGCATTAGTCTCAAAGGACTGAAGTACCTCAGTGAGAACCCAGGACTCATCCCTCTCATCTGGTCCCTGCTAGACGGTGAGCCCTGCCTACTACCAAAAAGGCACATCTATTGTAATGTTACATAGTGATGTAGCTAATTCATACCACACCCTCTCTAACACCATACACCTGTGTGGAAGAGCGGCACCTGCCAGATCTTCTTCTTATCATTTCAACTGCTGGAGCCAAAGATCTGATAATTGAAGGAATGATTGTATCTGCTTTGTGACCTGTGATCTCATAAAAAAAAAAGACAAATGGGCCAAGGGTTCAGGAGATTTATTTGGTCCCAGGTTTGATGTGGAGGTCAGCTCCATGACCACGGTGCTCACAGCTACCTGGGACGTCTTTCACAATATACTGAACATTGCATAGCTCCTCCTCTTGGGGGGGCAGCCTCTTCCTCTGAGGATGAAGGGCTACTTTGATTTGGCTCCTGTCCATTCTGGCCGGGCTGTACTGTAACCAGTGGAACAGCACAAAATGAGGAAATCAGGTAATAATTCAGTGACTCCTGTCAGTACAACAGGACAAACAAAGCAGAGGGAACACACAGCGATATAAAACAGGAGAACACACGGGCACATGCGAAGACTAACCCTGCTGGAGAACAGGGAACAGCATCTGCTCAGGGAACAACAAAAGCCAGCAGACACTGCTCATATACACAGAGAGGAAGGCAGTAAAGCAAAGGTGCAGCAGGTGGTGCAGGTAAGCACAGAGGAGGAGAGCTGAAAGAGAAGACAAATGGAGTCTAGGTCTGCATCCCATGTGTTCAGGGCTAACCTTTAAAAGCATGACATTGTAGTAGATAAAATGTGAGTTACTGCGATCAGTGTAAAAAAAAAAAATCTGTGTTCCAGTTTGTAATGTTTGTCTGACAGATGGCCAGTGGGAGGTGTGTCTGCACGCTCTGCGTCTCCTGCAGTCGCTGTTGTTGGAGGACGATGTGTTGCTCCTGTTGGGCCCCACACTGCTGGATCCGGGCCTCCACGATCGGGTCAGCAGGCTCGCCGACAGTGTGCAGCCCAGCCTAAGACTGACTGCTCTGCAGACCCTGAAGGACCTTCAGTGTCTTCAGCAGGTACCAGGTTCAGGTTATCTCAGATCAGCACATTTTTAGAACATTTCCTGCTCAGCCATCTCCAAAAAATGTTATGGTCCAAATTTTGGACAGACATAATGAGTGCTATGAAATTTTAGTTTCATATATCAAACAATTTTTGAGATGTTTTTTCAGAAAATGGACTGTCAGACCAATTTCAGACCATTTTCTCACACATTAAAATGTGATTGTGTCAGGGGCATCTCTGCACAGCCTGCACCTGGGGTCTTGCCTGGTGTGGTAGACCCCAGCCTCTATTGATCTTGTGCTCAGAGCTTGTTCCTGTGCTGCTATGATTAGTGCCTCTGTGCTGTCTGTCAGTCCAGCTTTGTCCAGCCATTCTATCTGCTGGTAGCTGCAGCGCCTGTCCTTCCATGATGGTTCCTGTTCTTGCTCCTTTTCTTTCTCTGGTTTCTGCTGCCTGATGTATGATCCTTTGTGGACATCTTCACTAGTCCTCGGCCTCCTTCCTTCTGTTTACCTTGGACCGCATTGCTGGTAATAAGTTGGGTTTGTTTCCGGTGGGTGTTGGACTCTGCCAGGGCTGCCCTTTATGGCCAGTTTGGGTCATGCTGTGAAGTAGCAGGTATGAGCATTAGCACCTCTAAGTCTGAGGCCATGGTCCTCATCCAGAAAAGGGTGGAGTGCCCACTCTGGGTCAGGGACGACTTGCTGGCCCAGGTGGAGGAGTTTAAGTATCTCAGGGTCTTGTTCATGAGTGACAGGAGAAGGGAGCAGGAGATTGACAGATGGATTGGGGCTGCATCTGCAGTGATGTGGACGCTGCACCGGTGTGTCGTGGTGAAGAGGGAGCTGAGTGTGAAAGTGAAGCTGTTGATTTACCGTCCCTTTATCTACATTCCTACCCTCTATGGTAGTGAGCTTTGGGTAGTGACTGAAAGAATGAGATCAGGAATACAAGCGCTCAGAAATGAGCTTCCTCCAAAGGGTGGCTGGCCTCTCTCTTAGAGATTGGGTGAGGAGTGCGGCCATTTGGGACGGGCTCAGAGTAGAGCCGCAGCTCCTCCACATCGAGAGGAGCCAGTTGAGGTGGTTCGGGCATCTGATTAGGATGCCTGTTGGCACCTCGTGGGTGAGGTGTTCCAGGCATGTCCTACCAGGAGGAGGCCCCGGGGTAGACCCAGGACACGCTGGAGAGATTTTATCTCTCGGCTGGCCTGGGAACGGCTTGGGGTCCCTCTGGATGAGCTGGAGGAGGTGGCTGGGGAGGGGGAGGTCTGGGCTTCTCTGCTTAGGCTGCTGCCCCCGTGACCCGGCCCCGGATAAACAGAAGACATGGATGGATGGATGGATACATGGATGCTTTCGTTTGCATTTTTGTGAAATATAATGTTACTAATTGTCTTTTGCAGGGTGACGTTTTTATTAGTGTATGCTCATATATGGGACTTTACAGGACAGCCTCAATTTTTTTTTTCATATTTTAACTAACCAATACTCTGGCATTTTTTGATGTATCATTCCCAAATTATAGATCCTGGTTCATTTTGATGGTAAGAAGGAGCAGTGAAAGTTTCAGGCTTTTATCTTTAATAGTTTCTGAGATGTTCATGTTTCAGTGTGTGAAAAGAAATGGCCTGAAAGTGGATCAACGGACCATTTTTCAAAAACAAAAACAAAAACAAATAGGAAAGTAAAATTTCACAGCAATCATTATCTATGTTCACCTTTCTGTGCAGATGGCTGTGCTGAGCTGGACAGTGAAGCTGTGGAGCTCTCCTTGCCCTCACTCTGAGAAACACGTTTTGTTCTTTGTGTTTGCCTCACACGTGCGACCGTTCAGAAATGAGGGCCTGGCATTTGCTGAGGTTAACCTTCACCTGTTTTGTTTTGGGGCAGTGCTGGATCTAGTGTCGGCACCCACGAGTCCCTCACTGTGTTACATCTATACGACTACTTACTCCTCACATAGGGGGTGGCTGTCATGTTAGTAAAAGCAGTGTGTGCTTCCTGAATACAGAAGCATCTGCACTGATGGCTCAGACTGGATCTAAAGTCACTGAAAATCATGATTGTGCTGAATGTAATAATGCTACAAACTCCCCTCTAACATTCACAACTCCAAACTACACTACCAGTGTGTCCTTGATGCCAAACTCATGACTGCAGACTGTGATATGGTGTGTGTTTGCAGGGCCGGGCCTGTGAGCAGAGCGGCGTCTGACACGTGAGCAAAGAGAAGACGTGGCCGTCCAAGTTAAACATGGTTATTAAAGTGAAAAGAAGAGTCTTTCATATCTACTCTTTTCTACTCTTTTCACTGTTCAGCACTGAGTTTGCATGTGTTCACAGTCCTGTGCATTGTTAGTTCTTAATGTGTCTACTATCTCAAAGATGGAACAGTACAGGTAATGCATATTAAAGATGATGTTTACAGTCCACTGTCTTTATGTCTGCCTTTCAGTACATTAATACAGACTAATGCTCTACAGAAATCAGGAAGCACAGGTGTCAGAGGACCAAGGTGCTCTGAAGGTCTTCTGCAGGTAGTCACAGTCAGGAGGCGCTCTCCCTCTTCTACACCCCCCCCCCACGCCTGCAGACCTCTTTTATGTCATGAAAACCGTGCAGCTAAACCCGATTACATTCAGGTTCACGGTGTATCTTTGCATCGGTCCTGATGACCTTTATTGTATGGGAGCCAATGGGAGTGTTCTGCTGAAGTTTCATCATTTAAATAGTTGCTCTCCTCCAGAAAGAACAGCTGGACGTGTGCCTGGTTTAGCCACTGATAGTGCAGAGAATAAGCTCTAAGCTGAAAGAAGAGTAGAAAAAGTAAATCCACACAGGAGTTGCGTTTTGTTAATTGTACAGCTTTATTGTTTCTTTAGTATGGACTCTCAGTAGTGAGCAGGTATCCATTGAACAAGGCCGACTGCAGTACAGGATATATGTCAGACGAAGAAGGAGGGGCTTCAGAGTAAGAACAAGAATGGGAGGAGCCAGGCCTAAGAGACCTTCAGTGATTTTAATATGTAGGACAGGACATGTGAGACATTTATCTCCAAGCTTAAGCCCAACCATCTGCACTGTCAGAGTGCTCGCTCTGAAACTAATCTGCAGCAATGAAGTGTCAGGCCATGTGATCTCTCTAGGTGTCCCGAGATGACTCAAAGACTCCAGCCCCCCCTCACTTAACTGCCTCCGTGGGCTGATCTCTGTTATACTCAAAAAACAATCATACTAATGATACTGTATGAGCTAAGAAGTAACTATAGAAAGAGAAGCAAGGAGGACACAGATATCCTCTAAGGAAAGGGAAAAGAAGAATTCTGTAGTCATCCATCCCAGTTGATGCTGGTTATGGTGGGGCTGACCTACTTCAGCACCCTGGTCACCCACCAGCATCTGGCCTCTAGGAGGATGCGGCGGCGTTGGTCTTATCATCGCGGGTGATGGGGATACTACGCTCGCTGCGGCCAGATTCAGTTCCCCCGCTGACCTTTGGTCCAGTAAGAGTCAGCAGACCATCGGCTGACAAGGTGCAGGTGATTGATGATTGGTCAACGCTAGAGGGGAGGCGGTAACGGCGGTGAAACTCACGAGAGATGTAACCATGGTCGTCCTGAAAAAGAGCAACATTGTCAGTTGGTTAGATCACAGGTTAGTAATGTGGGATAGTGACCACACATTGTTCCCAGCTGCTGATGTTCTGAAAGTCAAAGGTCAGAACCTCCCTTCAAAATAAAAAGCTGATCCTGATACAGCAGTATAAGAAGCCCTCATGCAGACTATTTGATCTTATGCTGTATATTATGATGCAAAAATAAACCACCTGAGTTATTCTACATAGCTGAAGTTTGGTTGGAGGGAAGAGGTGTCTGTGGTTCAAAGGTCTTCCTCTAACCACTGAGACTGAGCCTTTGTAGCGTGGGTGCAGAGGAAGGACCCTGGAGTGTACTTCCCTTTAATGTTGGAATGAAGTTGTGTGCGCAGGTCAGTCAGCCAAGATAATGTTTGTAATGAAAGCTGTCTGTTTAGTCTTCTCAGTCCAGCGTGACCTCTTTCTCCTCTTTTCATTTCCATTTCTCATAATACCAAGTAAAATGATGGAGTCTGATATACAGGCACAGATCACAGATGTCTAACCAGCCATGCTCCTGTGATCAGTAGCTCCTTTTAAAGTGAAGCTTCTTTGCAGTCTAACAAAAACAGGTTTACATTCAGTGCAAGCAAACATGTCTAACCACTGTGGAAGTGCAAAGCTCCTTTATAAATGTGCTTTTGTTACATTCACATTATCTAACTTTGAGGATTTTTCTTCCCCGTCTTTGCTGGCTCGCTGCTGCATCACTGATCCGAGGAATGTCGGATCTAAAATTCCTCAGGAAACCTTCATGTCCTACGAGTCAGTCTCACTAACTCATGCAGAGGAGGACTACCTGTCTTTCTCCATGCTTGCCCTGGATCTCCACATAGTCATCAGTGACTTTCACACTGAGCTCATCAGGAGAGAAGTGCTTGACATCCAGGTAGACTGTGAACTTATCCCTGTCAGATCTCACCTGAGAGAGACACACAAACAGAACATTTGACCTTGACACCTTAAACTTTAGGTCATCACTTTAATTTCTTGACTCTACATTATGTGGAGCACAGTAGCATTAGTAGAATTAAACTCAAACCAAATCAGGATACTACACATGCGTGGGTTAAATCAGACATGTACATTGTCCTCGAGTATTTGCATCTGAATTTAAGTCAACACTAAAAACATCAGTTGTATTGTTTGATCCGGTTACCTCTGAGATGCCAGAGTTGGAAAAATCCATAAAGCTGCGGAAGAGTGACTGTCTGTAATAGGGGCTGATGGTGGAGGCGGTGTAAGGGAAGAGGTCATAATCGTACATGCCTTCGCCGAAAAACTGGTCAAAGAGTCGGGCAGGGTAGACAGAGCCCAGGGCACGTCTGAACCAGGGGTGCTGGATGGCAATATCCATAGTAACTGAAGACAGTCTGGTCTGCTTTGGTTAAGGCTTCGCTCAGGGTCCAGCAGGGTAAAAATGGAGATGAGGTAAGAGTGAGAGAACAGAGTGATGGTAAAGAGCAGTAACCAAAGAATGAGTGCTTTGTTCCCCCCTCTACAGCTGCCTCCTCTTTATATACCTGAGAGCCAGAAAGAGAGGCTTTAGCCACGATCCCTCTGGAATGGCATTATCTCAGCATGGTGGGTTGGGCCCCGTCAGCAGAATCAGGGTTGAGGATGGGGGGGCACCACTAGGTCCAGTCCCTGCTGAGACCCAGCGGCACTCACACATCAGACAGCCAGGGCTGCCAAAACAAACGTGCTAGACGGAGAGGAGGGCGGGCGAGACAATGAGCTCAGGAAGCCAAGTACAGACACACAGGGACTGTACCTGTGTGACAGTGCATCAAGCACATACACACATATCTGTTCTGTCAGTCAGGCAGTGACATAATGCTGCTGTATTGTTCTGCCTGTGTGGTTGGATGGCGGGCAGATTTAGAAACAATGCTGTCCAATGGAACAACAGCAGACAGAAAACTGAGAACAGACCCTCTAAGGTTTTACTCAGCAGGTCTTCAGATGAGCTAAATACAGACACATGGCAGATTACACTATGCCTTTATTTAAGAAAAACTAAACACACTACTTCCATAGGAATGAAGAGGGTACACAGCAGCTGGGTGCTGCTGATCAGCTGCACTTGATTAAAAGCAGCTATAGAAGCAGAGGCCAGCTCGAGTCGGGCAAAGCCCAGGCTGCAGAAGCCCATTATCTCCTCATGTGTGCCGGCTCGGTGACCAAACAGGCTAAAGCCACACTCACAGCTCCAGCATCGCCAAGAAAACTGCACTAGTTAATTGGAAAGATAAACATTTGCTTAACATTAATCACTGGTTAAATCTCCTGATATCAATGGAAATCTGAGTTACCATATACCATAATGAACTCCATTCATTTTCCTGTCTAAGCATATCACTATCTAAGTGTATGATTACCATCACTGACATTATTGACTCTTCTGATCTGTGTTGCAGCTTCAGGATCCTGCTCAGCATCTTTTCCTTGCAGACAGCAACTGATCACTCCAGGGGCCCCAGCATGACTTAATTGGGATTTCTATTCCTTTGGATTCTGATGATGGGGGGGGGGGCTTATGCTCCAGTGGTGGCTGTATGGTCAACCAATTGTGCCTGGGCGGTGTGGGGCATCCAGGAGCCCCATTCAGGCCCAGGGCTTTTCGGGTGATACTGGCCAGTGCTGGCTAGGTGCCCTGGCTGGCCCTGGGGTTGCGGGGCGATAGGTTCCTTGGGTGCCCTTCTGGTTTCCATCCTCCATTGCCCCTCTCAAGGGCTGGGGGTGCTCACCCCCATGGCCATGTATCTGGTCCCTCCCCCTGCACCTCTTCCCTGTTGCTCCACCTCCCGGCGGTCACTTGCTTACACTTCACCCTAAACCTAATGTTGGATATATCGGTGCCCTCCACATGACAGCCCTGTCCCCTCCCCATCATGTCTGCCCTCTGGGGATCCATGGTGGATCCCCTGGGCCTACCTTTGCTCCTGCTGGGCTGCCTGTGGGCTAAGCCTCCTCTGGGTGATGTGTCTGAGGGATGGGATTATGGGGGGGCAGGGTTGGTTGGGAGTAGGGTTAGGGGTTGTCGGCTCTGCCTTTGCCCCCTGGTCTCCCGCCGGGTCAGACTGACTTCACTTCTTGTTTGTTGTAGTGCACTCACTAGCTAATGAACACTGGCCCCCAGAATTCGTTTTTTCCAACAGACAGCATGAATAACAGCTTCCCATATTTATGTATTTTATTATTTATTATTACTATGATTTCATTATGGTTCTTTGTATACTTTTAAAAATATTTTTCCTTTTCTTTTTATATTTATGATTGCAATCAACAAATATCAGATCCCTTTGTTATCTTTTAAGTGCACAGTTTGTTGTTTATTTTTTACTGTTGTTATTCGGGCAATCACAGACTGCTCCTAACTCAACCTGGTCCCAGACTCTTACAGAGTAATAGTTAGGTGTTCCTACCTGTACAGTAGGCAGGTAGGTCCCTCGGGGGCCACCCAGCATGCCCCTGGTATTTCTTAGGTCCATCCATAGAAAAATTCTGGCCTCACAAATTTCCAAACCAGCCTGTCCTACAGTGGAGAAGTGGACTTTCATTAAAGAGTTGCTTTCAGACTCCCCGTCACCTTCGGAGTCATCTGCATCATCGCCTTCAGAGTTACCCTCGCCTTTCGAGTTTAACTTCAGAGTTGCCTGTTTTGTTGCTTTCAGTCACCCATGCTTTAAGCGTTTACCTCGTCATCGGAGTCGATGCAGGCAACGCTACGGGGCCCTCTGAAAGTGGGGGCAATTCTGAAGGTGACTCTAAAGGCAAGGATGACTTTGACTCGCCTTCAGAGTCTGTGAAGACGACTCGGGAGGAGAACAGATGCAACTCATAGGGAATACAAGAGCAAGGAAGGAAAACCACACACAGCACACAATCAGACAGGAAGTGACAAACAGTGAGACAAGATGGGGTTAACACCGGACACAACTAGGACAGGCTGGAGATGGAAAGGAATAATCATAAAACAAGGAACCTAATAAACTCAGAGGCATAAGAATATATTACACATAAAGGCAAGGAAAGGAACTAGAACCTAAATGATCTCAAATCCAATATCTCGCAACTCAAAACCCAAGACCCAGGGACCATGACAGCTATCATTATGACACAAAATAACATTATATTGATGGTAACACATGTAGACCTGAAACCTAATAAACCCAGCGGACAAACTCTGAAAGCCTCCTGTTAAAGATTATCATTATGTCAAAGGCCAGGCTCGATAATCATCACAGTAACGTTGCATGTTTATGGACGCGTGGGTTTGTAGAGCAGATTCGATGAGGAAAGTTTTGGGTTGTGTTTAATGTGCACGTCTGGCAGCCGAGGTCAGATATTGAGGGGCCTCCTCTTGCCTGACAGTGAGACGATCACTCTATGAGCACGTCTGCAGAAGTCAAGCAGGATTTTCCCTCAATAATTATTAAGGAAAGAAAAGGAAACTCATACACATTTAATAATGACTTGATTAAAACATAAGGGTTTCTGCCCTCCTCTCAAACTGTTATGCCACAATAGATAAAGGTCAGTTGTGAAAGAGGCCTTTATGCACAATACACATTATATCACAGTACAGCATAGTTTGCAGCTAAGAGTGAATTCTAGTTTGTAGCTAAGGGTCACTTCCCATGTCTGTTGTTTCACCACCACTGGCTTCCCGCTGCCTGAATTAATCAAATCCCACAGGGCTTTGGCCAGCCAACACAGGGGCTTAGCCACTCCACGCAGCCACAGGCCAAGAGCAACTGGGCTGGGGAGCAGGCTCGGGATGTTTTAGGGGCAGTTTAGGCAGCTTGTTAAGGTTCGGGGTTGCTACCGGATGCAGATGTAGTTGGATTGGCCACAGTTCAGCAAAGTCAGCATTCTGAGTTTTTTTTCAATGGGACTGACAATGGCCGGGCGCTCAGTGTTTCCACAGCTCTGAAAAGCTGTTTTGGTCGACAACCTGGCAGGTCATCCTCATATTTATTACTTTTTCATAAGGAGGTGAAGCAGGTTTATAGAGACAGGCACTAATTTGAAAATAAATGTAGTTAAAAGCCAATCTGCCAAAGAGCTCCTGACAAAAGAAAGAGAAGCATGTGATGATTTATGTGGACAAACAGAAAGTCACAGACCCATAAACCACCCATCATGTAAGTGAGCAGTTCTCAGCAGAATGAGCAGCACTCTTCTATAACATGCAGACGACCCTCATTTAGTGATGATGTGATGGAGACTGCGTCCTGCCACCACTCCAGCAGCTCCCTTTAAGGCTTTGGCACCACCTGCAGAGCTTTGCTGTAGTTCTGGGGGCTGATCACTCGTGTTGTCCACGTCCTCTAAAAGGACATTTGGATTAGTTACACACTGCTCATTAACACAGATATCTAATTAGCCAATCACACAGGAGCAGCTCAGTGGCAGACATGATCAAAGAGACCTGCTGAAGTTCAAAGTGAGCATCAGAATGAGGACAAGAGGAGCCCTATGAGCTGATAGAGGCCAGTGAGTGTAGGCTGTATACAGCTCATTTAGTTTAAATGAGAATTATTTGCTGAAAAGGTGCTTGATTTTATGGCAGACCTTTAACTAATTAGACAAACCTTTTAGAACAGGATGCACTTGTTTTTCACTTGTTTGCATTTCCATGGATTGAAACTGAGAACAGGTCTTCTCCCCTCCCTCTGTGTGTTCTGCTGCCCCCTGTTGGACTGTGAAAGTATGATCAGGAGTGGGAGCAATGTTTTACATATCATTATGAAAGGCTGAACCCTGTCTGTCATCATCACCATCATCCAGCAACTTCTTCTTAATAATAATAATAATTATTATATAATTATTATTATTATTTCATAAAATAAACTTGCATTTAAAAAATAATCTGAGCAATAGCCTGAGCTGAACTAAGCAATTTAAATTTGGCCACTATCATATTCAGTGATTCACTCCCTCTTTTAGACTGCTTCCTGAAAGCTTCCCTTTCTACTGTTCACATGTGCAGCAGCTGAAGGGTCTCCACCACTACTTCACAACAATAACCCTGCAACAGGAATTTCATTTTCTGCAAAGATCCTGCCTCAAATGCCTCAGCACTGCCTCGTTAGCCTGACCTGAGGGCAGATCTTTGGAGCTGAAAAATTAAGCCTAAGCAAAGTTCCTCTAGGTGCCACTAGAGACTGTCTCCAAAAGAACCTCACAGACTGCTGTGTTAAAATGTCCAACCATACAGCATTGAGCAGCATGTCTACAGCCTTCAGCAGAAATGGTTTGGGCCTCTGGGCACAGGCGCCCCCTTCATAAAAACTTCCGGTTTTAAACAAAAGCAAGAGGTGCTCTCTGCAACATCAACAGCAGCTAACAGTCATGGTCCAGAGTTCTTTTTGTGAAGTTCTCTTTTGTTGTATTTTCTGGTTGTGTTTCTTAGATTTTAGCCTCATGGTTTGTTGTAGTTTTGGATTCTGTTTTTGGTTATATTATTATAGTTGTTTGTTATTCTGATTTCCCTGTGTCTGTCTCCCCATGTCTTGACCCCTGCTTAGTTCAGTGCCAGTCCTCCGCGGTGTTAAGGCTGCGTGTACCATGTTGGGCTACTTCCTGTTTTATTTTGACAGTCTCATGTTCCCTGTACTTTGTGTTTAGTTGTGCTTCCTCTGTTTTATTAGTTTCATTTGTTTCACCTGTGGTCCGCTGCTGTTTCGACTTGCCCTGATGACCTAGTGTGTGTCTTTAAGCCCTCAGTTTTTCTCTGTTCTTTGCTGTGTTGTTGTCTGTGTCTTCCTGCTGTGTGTACCTTCCTGCCACTCAGGTCTGTATTTAGCCCTGGCACCTGTCCAGCCTTGTTTATTTAGTATTTCATGTCTCCTGTCATTCCTGATAAACTACCCTTCAAAGATTAGCTCTCTCTGTGAGTCCTGCATTCCGGGGTCCAACTTCATCTCCCACACAGCGCAGCCATGCCACTGCCTTTCAAATCGGAAACAATGCAGGAAGGAAACTTCCTGCAGAGGCCACTGTGGATTCTGGGACACTTACAAGTTCAGCATTTTGATATCCAGCAACAAGGGAGAAATCTGGGGAGGAAAATGTCACACTTGCAGTCTGACCCAGGTGAATAAATAGACCTTATTGAGCTTGTGCAGAGACATGACCACTAACCACATGATGTTAACTCATCCATCATTTTAGATGTGTGACAGTCATGGTGACAATGGTGTGTCCAAGTTCAGTGGTTGCACCCTTCAAAGGAAGAATGCACGTTGGACACAATCACTGTAGGATCAAGTGAAAAGGTTGCTGTCACACTGGCCAATCATCAGGGGAAAACGAGTTTCCACTTTTAAAAGTTTTACTACTGTTGGGTTAGGCAGCCATGGCAATCTGCCAGCAGCCAACGCAATCACTGCAACCAATTTCACCCACTGACATCCATCAACCTCCAGGAACCACCGCTGACCAGTGACGACAAAAAGTGACACCAAAACATGTCTGTGACCTCCTAGTGTGTCTGCAGTACAGGTCAGAAACCCATCCCCTCCATGTCAGCAGATGGTGTCAGACTAAAGTTCACCAAATATATTTTTCCCAAAGATTATTTCTGTTACTGTTAGTGCTTCTCATCATGCTGATTTTTGTTACTGGACTTTGATGATGGGCTTATGCTGTAAGAGCAGCAGGCTGGAATCTCCTTCAGCTCCAGTGCAGAGCTGAGATGGTCCACATGTGTTTGGACAGTAGCACTAAGTTTAAAGAAGTGTCCATCTCAACACTTCCTTTATTAATGAAAGATATAATACAGTAATAACTGATGGACTACTATGGATTATGGATCCATATCCATGGATTATATCCAGGTTCAAAAGCAGTGTGAATTATTATAAATGTATTATTATTTATAAGATCACACTGCAGCACCCTGTACAGCCTTGATCTAATATGCAGCATTAATATCTGTGGCCCAGGCAGCAGATCTAAACACTGTTAATAGTTGAGTTGCTCTGTTGGTGCTCTTAATGCTGAAAATATTTTTTTTTTAAATATTGTAGTAAATTTGTAGTAATTCTAAAATAGATGGAAAAAGTTCAAAGGCTGGACCGCTGTATTATGTACTGCCAGAGAACCTTACAAAGCCATGCAAGTGTTATTATATATTTCTTATATGCTGCTTTACATTCAGGAGCAGAAACAGGAAGTCAGTGTGGTGTTAAAGAAAGCCGCTGATCTCAGACCTGCACATTCACGAGATTTTCTCTGACGGCATGAAATAAAACCTGACATAAGGTAAAAGCTGGATGTTGAGCTAAAAGTGTTCATGTGGAGTTCTTTCACAGTCTGACTCAAGGGTCATGACAGCAGACAGGAGAGACGCCACTTAGACCAAGTTCTAGCAGTTTATTGATCCAAAAATAAAAACAATGCTCCGTGAGGTGTGGCAGTCAGGGCCTTCACTGCATCATTTGATGGATGGATGGATGGATGGACATGAAGTGTGCATAATGTTGTGTATTGTAAAACAAACCAGGATAAAGCCAACCAAACCAATAGGTGCTGATGGAGATGTCACTGTCGCCTTAGAAACTCACATTTGCTGAGGTTGATGGTGAGCTTTGCATCTGCCAAATGGTTGAATAGAGCCTGGATACACTCTACATGTGAGGTGCATGTATCAGACCAAACCACATCATCGTCTAGTAGACCGTACACCCTTCCAGATCCCTCAGTACTTTAGTCATGGGTCTCTGAAAATTTGCTGGTGCATTACGCAGTCCAAAAGGCATGGCTTTGTCTGAATGCAAACCATTTGGTGTGATGACTGCAGAGATTTCCTGTGCAGACAATCGGACCTGCCAATCCCCATAAATCAAATTTACTTACAAACTTCACATGGCCTACCTGATAAATACAATCTTCCATACGCTGCAATGGGAAGGAATCTGGCTTAGCAAGAGCAATCACCATGTTAAAGTCAGTACAAAACCAAGGGGTAACTCTGGGACTAAAAGGCAAGGTGATCCCAACTTTAACAATGATGACTCAGCAATTCCATTTCTTAACATGTACCTCACCTCAGCATCCAGATGTTTATGTTTCTCTGGCCTGACACAGTAGAACCTTTGTCTATTTGGCTGTGCATCACCAACATCAGTGTCATGTTCTATCACATGGGTCTGAGTGGGAGTATCACCAAATAAGCTTGGAAATCCCTTAATCAGTCTGGACAAATCTGGCTGCTGTGACTCTGGCAGATGTCCTAACAAAGCCTCTGGCTTACAAAGTAATTCTTTAAGGGTCCTTCCAACAGCAGAGTCACAGCAGGGGAAACTGTCCTCCACCTCAGGAGCCACAGTCTGGTCCCCAGCCATGAATAGTCGGCGCTCAGCACTTTGATCAAACAGCCTCTTCATCTTACTTTGAGCCGAGGCCAGATTCTCCTTTGCTATCTCCCCCACCACAAAGAGCGCTGTCCTTTTTCAACCATGGACAGAAAAAATGACGCAGCACCTGATCATGTGATTTCTTAAAACCCCAGTGTCCACACTCATCATAAGCCAGTCTTAACACAAGCAACAAACAGCTTGAACAATGGGGTCCCCAATGCAACTTGTTCCACAAGGCACCCACTTTCTTACCAGCAGGTCGTTGTGGATGAAGTAACCCACAGCATTATCATGCACCTCTGCTGCAGAGAGCACCTGCTCAGACAAATGCCTTTGATCCATCACAGGTTCCTCCTTCACCAGTGGAACTGAGGACATCACCAAAGGTGGAGGGACATCAGTCCACATATGTGAGAGGTCCAGAGGTCTCTGGATCCTTTTCATTAAACTTCAGCAACAGTTTCTGGTTGGGCAAAAATATGAAAATGCTCCTCAGGCTCAGAGCGAAGAAGCCTGCAGCTCAGCAAAACTCTTGGGAATCAGCTGCTTCCTTCTAATCAGATCAGGCTCCTTGTGTTTACTCGCTACTGTTGATGCTAATCCTGCTGGATAAAGCTCTGATCTCCTGTTCCACGCCTTGTTCCAGAACTCACCTGCTTACCCCGGGCAAGGTCCTTCATCTACTGTCATCTACTGCAAAATACTGCTGTGAAGACTCTCCTGTCTCTCTGCCAGCCCACTGTCCACCGTGATAACCCACTGACTCCGTTTCACCTCTCTCCTTGAATCCCCCCCCCCTCAGGATCTGGACTCAATGTCCTACCAATTGAGACTTTCAATTCCACAACCTCCTTATCAGTCTCCATAGTATTCCAGCATCCGTTAACCTCACTACTCTCCTCCTGACCACACCAGAGCTGGATCTCACCTTGTTGCTACATTTCCCTGTTTAAATCAATCTATTCACTCTTCATTGTGTGTTGGATCTGAATCTAGTCTGGTTTTCCTCAGCTATGTTGACAGGTGTCACACCCTGGCCTACGGAAACCAGAGCCCAACACAAACGTGACCCCCCACTGCTCCAAAGAAGAACCTGTTCCTGAGCGAGGTTCACGGTCTCAAACAGGTCAGTTTATTTCTCTTGCAGAGGTGGAACGCTTCAGGGTGTTCCACAGCTAACTTACCTACCACAATGGAATAATCCAAAAGAAAATACAGACCTCTTACCTGGGCTACCTACAGCTACCAGGTGGATTCTTTTTACAGTATTTACTATATACACAGAGAAAACTAACAAAGCCCACAGGATCACACACTTATGGCCTGTTTCCAAGCAGGGAGGGGCAGCCAGGATTGACAGGTTCCAGTTCATAGCTGGCACTGGTCAGTCTCCAACCAATGGTCAGCTGCCACCTGGAGGTTACATCATCAAAGCACAGAAGAGAAGAATGAAGAGCACCACATCCAGGAATGGAGGTGTGAACACAACACACAAAATTATGACCTGGGTCATAGCACAGAGGCAGAGGGAGCTGCAGGTGAACATTGTGAGTCCTGCTTGATCCCAGTGGGCTCCTCCTGATGTTTCCGACATGATGTCTGCCTCAGGTGTCAGCAGCAGCGTGGGCACAGCACAGCTGTGATGAAGGAAAGGGAGGAAATTGCTATAAACAATGCAGCCATGAACCCAGGCCCAGCCTGGCCCTGGTGGTCTCCCTGGCTTGTTTCTCTGCAGGCTGAATAGAAATACACTTCTATGTGAGTTCCTAAATATAACATTCAAAGTTTCCTGTTTCTAATGTTACAGGGCAGTAGAGTGCTCTGTGAACATGAGGGCTGCAAACCTGTTTAAATCCCCACTCTGACATCATCCTGAGTCTTAAAGATCTCAAACAGTAATTTCCAAGTAATTCAGATATTTACAGTGACTGTGGGCCACTGTGGAGTGTGTGCAGTTGATCCCATCTCCACAACGAGGGTAACAAAAGCTAACGTTTTGTTGTGCTATGGTCCTGGGTCGGTGTACCCAGCATCTGTTTTGAGCCTTTCTGTTTGCTCTTTATGATCCCCGTTTTTCTTTCATGTTTATAGACACTTCCTGTACTCTAGTGTATTTAATTGTGTTCCCAGGTGCACTTGCTGCTAAAGTGACCAGGGGATGGCCCTTCGGTGTATTTACACTCTCCCCTTGTCCTTTGTCGGATCCTCCCTCTCCTGGTTTTCCTGGAGTCCTACAGTAGTTTCCAGACTGTTCTGTTCCTGCACTGCTCAGCACATCTGTTCTTGCTCCTGTGGTTACAGCACAGAGAGCTCAGTCTGAAGTACAGTGTTAGCTGACAGTATTACTATGAGAGGAACACAGCTGTATACAACTGCTAGTCACAAGCTTGTGTGTGTGTGCTAACTGCTAATCTGGCTAACACATAAACAGCAGCAGCTATACAGTAGAATGATGCTGAGGGGTGTACTCTGAAGTGAGACCAGAGGCTTAGCACGCTTTGAGTTTTGTGTGTCACAGAAGTGCTTCTTTTTACTGGGTCTATATGTGCAAGTTGTTGAGCCATCATTTACTAAAACATGTATGGCTGGCAGGTGGACTCTGGATAAAAGAGTTTATTTACAGATTGCTGGTCAAACAGGTAATGTCCTCCAGCAGCTCAGGTTTCCTTGCTCCGACCCACACTTGGTAATCCTTAATATCCTATCCTCTTGCAGCCAGCCTCTCCCCTCCGGCTTCAGGTTATCTGGGTACAGGAAAACAACGACCTTAGCACAGGAGCCAGCAACACTAACTGTGGCTCAGTCAACAATCCAGCAAAGATTAACTGCAGCAGTGGTCCTGGAGGTCAGGAACAGGTGAGTCTCATAATTTCCAGGTGATTGTGTGCTCAAAGGGTGGAGACCTGAAATGGGCCCCGCCCCTGAGCCACCAGACAGGAGACAAAAACAAGACAGGAGAGAGAGAGTGCAAGAGCTAGCAGGAGGACCGAGGGCCAGGACAGAATCAAACACAAACTGTGGCACCGTGTCACTGGAATGTGCATGTATCAACATAATGCTGTTATACCTGATTCTGATCTGCTGCTTCACTTTTACTCTACTGGAACATTTAACTTTGATCTGTGACAAACTGAAGCAAGTTCTCCATTATGAGGCTTTGCAACAGTAAGCTTCGGAGGGGCAAGTAACTAATACATCAGTACTACAGGTATCTGTACTTTACTTGAGTATTTATTTTTCTGACATTTTACATTTATTCCCTACAATTTTACACAAATATCTGTACTTTCTACTCGTTACATTTTCAGACAGACCCGTTACTTTAGATTGAACACGTCTGAGGAAGGAATAATAACAGAAAAGACAAAAACATCCCAGCTCGCTCTGTGGGAGGTCTCTTCCCTCCAAGCTTGAGTCCTCTAGCAGAGGCCTGGGAGCTTGACGGTCCTGCACAGTATCTTAGCTGTTCTCAGGACCGTGCTCTTCTGGACAGAGATCTCGGATGTCGTTCCAGGAATCTGCTGGAGCCGTTCTCCCAGTTTTGGGGTCATAGCCCCGAGTGATCCGATTACCATGGGGACCACTGTTACCTTCATCTTCCACATCCTCTCGAACTCCTCTCTGAGCCCTTGGTATTTATCGAGCTTCTTGTGTTCCTTCTTCCTGACCTTCATCCTAGGTCATCCAGACCTCACTGCCCCATTCATTGTTTAGTTTGAAGTGAACTCTGAGGGAAACCTGGAGTGGATTTGGTTGTGTTTTGTGGACTGAGAGACACTGGGGAACTGAAATATATTGTTTTCTTCTTTCTGATGAATGAACTGAAAGACTCACCTGAAAAGCCTTCAGCTGATCCAATAATTTAGGGACAGCCATCCGGCTGTGTCTGCTTTGAAGAGGCAGGAACCTCTTAACTGCTTTCACATCACTGATACCTTCTCAGGCTGCATTCGGAGTCTTTACAGAGGAAAATATTCATTAATGAGGAAAGGATCCAAGTGGTGAAGTATAAAAAAACACTAGAGCTGCATTCACTGAGAGGTATTTATTTCTAGGTTGTAGAGCTGAGAGCACAGTTTTGAGTCCTGGGTTAGTAATCGAGACAACTGCAGAGGGAGCTCTGTCTATAAACTTACACTCAGTGATCATTTACACTCAGCGGTTCTGTACAGGTGTCTGTCAGGTGAGGACTCTCACTGTAGGGCCACTCGGCTTTCAGACTGTAAATGTGAAAACAACACACAGCAAAACAGGACATCCAAGCATTGTGATGCCTTTGTACTGATGATATCGAGCATGTATGTACAGGTGCTGATCATAAAAGTAGAATATCATGAAAAAAGTTGATTTATTTCAGTAATTCCATTCAAAAAGTGAAACTTGTATATTATATTCATTCATTACACACAGACTGATGTATTTCAAATTTTTTTCTTTTAATTTTGATGATTATACCTGACAACTAATGAAAACCCCAAATTCAGTATCTCAGAAAATTAGAATATTACTTCAGACCAATACAAAAAATGATTTTTATAAATGTTGGCCAACTGAAAAGTATGAACATAAAAGTATGAACATGTACAGCTCTCAGTACTTAGTCGGGGCTCCTGTTGCCTGGATTACTGCAGCAATGCAGCGTGGCATGGAGTCCATCAGTCTGTGGCTCTGCTCAGGTGTTATGAGAGCCCAGGTTGCTCTGATAGTGGCCTTCAGCTCTTCTGAATTGTTGGCTCTGGTGTATCCCATCTTCCTCTTCACAATAGCCCATAGATCTTCTATGGGGTTAAGGTCAGGCGAGTTTGCTGGCCAATTAAGAACAGGGATACCATGGTCCTTAAAGCAGGTACTGGGAGCTTTGGCACTGTGTGCAGGTGCCAAGTCCTGTTGGAAAATGAAATCTGCATCTCCATAAACTTGGTCAGCAGCAGGAAGCATGAAGTGCTCTAAAACTTCCTGGTAGATGGCTGCGTTGACCTTGGAAATAAACCTAAAAGAAATAAACATTTGAAATATATCAGTCTGTGTGGAATGAATGAATATAATATACAAGTTTCATTATTTGAATGGAATTACTGAAATAAATCAACTTTTTCATCATATTCTAATTTTATGACCAGCACCTGTACACACCGCTCTCTCTGTGTTACTAGACAGCCATCCAGGACCTTCAGGCTCAGACACCAGCTCAGGACATAGGGCCGATGATCAAAACCTGGCAGTGACGGGGTTGCCATAATGCAAGGGTTGCTCATAATAGAAAGCTGCTCCAGTTCATGAAGTGGCGCCAGGTATGACACCTGGAATAATCAGATTAAGGTCAGTCATAGTAATAATAGGTCCATTTAAAGATAATCAGTGCTGCTGTATTGGATTAGGGAGAAGATAATTACTTCATTAAGATCCATAATCTCATTTTCTGCCAGGGAGACAATGGCTAATTGTGCAGGAAGGTGAGCGGGAACAGTTCCAAGTGTTGTGATGCTGTTTCTGTGGAGTAAAAGAGTCTGCAAAGTTGGCAATGAATCAGTGAAGATACTGTCAAGAAAATCAGCAATACCATTATTAAAGAGCACACTGACCTTTAATCCCACCAATTTGGTCAGATATCCAAGGGGTCTATTAGATAAATATGATTCAAACCACTGCAGTGCAGTACCTTTAATACCTATGGCATGCTCTAATCTCTGTAATAAAATGTTATGATCAACAGTATCAAAGCTGCACTGAGGTCCAACAGGACAAGCACAGAGATGAGTCCACTGTCAGAGGCTGTAAGAAGATCATTTGTAACCTTCACTAATGCTGTTTCTGTACTGTGATGAATTCTGAAACCTGACTGAAACTCTTCAAATAAACCGTTCCTCTGCAGATGATCAGTTAGCTGTTTTACAACTACTCTTTCAAGGATTTTGGAGAGAAAAGGAAGGTTGGAGATTGGCCTATAATTAGCTAAGACAGCTGGGTCAGTGATGGCTTTTTAAGTAGTGGTTTAATTACTGCCACCTTGAAGGCCTGTGGTACATAGCCACCTAATAAAGACAGATTGATCATATTTAAGATTGAAGCATCAATAATTGGAAAGACTTCTTTGAACAGTCTAGTAGGAATGGGATCTAATAAACATGTTGATGGTTTGGAGGAAGTAACTATTGAAGTTAACTCCAAAAGATCAACTGGAGCCAAAGAGTCTAAACAAATACCAGCAGTGCTGAAAGCAGCCGAACATGAAGATAAATCTTGGAGATGGTTTTGAATAATTTTTTCTCTAATGTCTAAAATTTTATTTGTAAAGAAATCCATGAAGTCATTACTAGTTAAAGTGAAAGGAATACTGGGCTCTACAGAGCTCTGACTCTTTGTCAGCCTGGCTACAGTGCTGAAAAGAACAACAGAGAACCACAGGTGAAACAAATGAAACTAATAACACAGAGGAAGCAAAACTAAACACAAAGTACAGGGAACACGAGACTGTCAAAATAAAACAGGAAGTGATCAAACAAGCTACAGTTAGCTACAGACTTGACAGTACACACAAGTAAACAACGGGAAAGGAACTAAATACAGAAGGGTCAAGACACCAGGACAAAACACACACAGGAACGCAAACACTCTTTTTACCCCACTGCTGTGGACGGTGTAAATACCCCCAGTAGTTAGCTTTGGTTGCTTGGGGGGCGGGAGGGTGTCTCCCATTAAACTTATGCTCCACTTTATTTATTTTTTTTTTTAAGCCTGTCATGTCTGACAGTTTTTGCAAATGGAATCATGATTCGAATGCATTATTGTACCAAACATATTTGCTTTTACAAAGAGCTCTATAAGTTCCCTATAGGCTACTCTTGTTAATATTTATCATTTCTTTTATTCATTCATTTTATTTATTGTCCTCAAAAAAAAAGACTGCCAGTTCTGACAGGCAGGAAGGAAATGGGGGGGGGGTAAGAAAGAACAAATAAGGGGACACACCTAGGTATACATATATACACATATACTTATATTTACATACACACACACACACTATCCTGCTGTGTTATGTTTTTATGCATGTGTGTGTCTCTGTTATGAAACGTACTAGTAATGGGGGTGAGAAGTCGCAGCCAGCGCCCCTGGGAGCTAGAGGTAAACAGGGAGAGGCGCAGGGGACCAGGGCCATCCACAGCCCACCTGGAAGTCAGGAGACCTGTGGCCACATATCTCGATGACATCCACAGGCACACCCCAGAGGAGGAAGGAGGGAGACCCTAGACAGAGCTCCCACGGTCAAAAGACAAGAGCCCCAGAGAGCCATAGGCAATGAGCAGCCTTTATTGACGAGATATAAAAACAATCATCAAGGACACATGAGCTTCATAAGGTCAACCATCTTTATATTTAATATTCATTTCTATGTGAAGAAGCTGAATCAGACTCTTTAATGGTCCAGTGCACAGTGCTTCTTCCTGAACAGCTTCAGCAAGGTTACAGATGCTTCATGGCTGAATAACAGCTGCTGCTGTCTGATCGTGTCAGCGAGACCTGAAGCAGCGGCTGACGAGGAAGATGAGGAACACAAGGATCTGCAAAGATTCCTCCATGTGCAGTCAGCACAGCAGCTGCATTAGTGGCTCTTTGAGTTTCCTTCCATCTGCTGTGAAGCTGCAGCACAACAAACACAATAACACATCTTTGGCAAATCTGGGATCTTAATTCCAAATGTGTCCTAATCAAAGTGTCACTGCTTAGTGGAAACGCAGCATCGGGACCCAGAAAGCTTTGAGATGAAGTCCAGCAGCTCATATATAGTGTGATGATCAGAAGATCAAAGCTGCTTAAAGTCACATTTTTGTAACTATGAATCAGTTCAAAGAAGTGAGCTTTTCTTTTTGTGTTAAACACCAACAGCAGCTTCTCAGACCAGGCTTCACTGAAGCACAACCAGAAACTGAGTGGCAGCAACCATCCCTCCAAACGTCTCATGATAACAAGAAGAACAGCCTTTCAGGTCACGCCCTCAAACATTTCTTCTTCCACTTCTTCTGAATGTGCTCTGCTGTGTGTGCTGCTGTGAGGACAACAACTGAAGAGGAGGATCTTTGTGTTTGCAGCGTGCAGCTGGAATGTGCTGTGTAAGGGGGATGAGCAGCCTCAGGTATGGACAGTAGATAATCCTCAAGTGTAATGTGAAACATGGATTTAAAGGTCATGTTTCCATGTGGCCCCTCTGCCGTGTCAGCAGGGCTGTACTGTGCAGCCTCTGATTGATCTGTAAGGAACACTTCTGTAATATGAGCACAAACAGATGCTCTGATATCATTACAATATACACAGCAAGGATGATGACACTAAATTTACTGAACAGCTGGATGAACATAAAAATATCCCCATCATTTCAAAGAGCCAGCGGGGTCATTAGAATCACAGTGAGCTAAAGGACGCTCTTAATGAGCTTTAAGTGCAGAACAAATGAACTGCTGTTAATCACTTCCTTCAAAGAGCTTCTAAGCAGTTCCTCCAGAACAGGACAGCTTCTCCAGGGTGAGACCATCATGGCGGCCTTTCTGCTTCTGCTCTGATTCAGCATGAACTGGTAGGAGAGTCTCTCTGGGCACACATCAAAACACTGAAGCAGATGGGCTGCAGCAGCAGAAGACCACACCAGGAAATGTTGACCATGGGAATGCTGTGTTATTGGATTCAAACCTGTGCAACACTCAGAAGAAGAGGAGCCAAACACAGGACACACAGAGACCGGCTCAAAGCCCCAAATCCAAAGCTTTAGTCAGAAACAGGCAGCAGGGTTCAGATGCTGATTGGGGCAGGAACACACTCGCCTGTGGAGGGCGCTGCATGCTGATGTGTTCTCCTGTGGCCCGTCTCAGCCTTTGGTTGAAGCTGCTGCCTGTTTGGACAGTCTGGTGCTGAGATCCTGCCCATGTGAGGAAAATTGAATTCAGTTCAATTCAATTTTATTTATATAGCACCAAGGGCTCAAGGCGCTTTGTATTGTGGGTAAAGACCCTACAATAACACAGAGAAAACCCAACAGTCAAAACGACCCCCTATCAGCAAGCATTTGGTGACAGTGGGAAGGAAGAACTCCCTTTTAACAGGAAGAAACCTCCAGCAGAACCAGGCTCAGGGAGGGGCAGTCATCTGCTGTGACCGGTTGGGGCTGAGGGGGGAGAGACAGGACAAAAGAAATGTGCTGTGTAAGGGGGATGACATTATGGGACCCCCCCTCAGCAGCCTAGGCCTATAGCAGCATAACTGAGGGAGGGTTCAGGGTCACCTGATCCAGCCCTAACTATAAGCTTGATCATAAAGGAAAGTTTTAAGCCTAATCTTAAAAATAGAGAGGGTGTCTGTCTCTGCTATAGAATCAGTATGTAGAGGCCAGAGTCTAGAGATGCTCATAAGGTGGAAAAAGGCTGTCTTAGTGCCTGATTTAATATGATTCTTGAATGAAAGTGTGGAGTCTAAGATGACACCCAAGTCATGAACATATGGTGAAGGTGAGATGGAGGAACCATCTATGTCGATGAGTAGGTCTCCGTGTTTCAAAGATTATAGGTCAACAAGTCATTTACAGCCGTTTAAATACAGGCAGTCATTTTTTGGCAGACGATCACTTTTTGGCACAACACCAGCTCCCCAATTTCTCATTAGCCCCGCCCTCAAACCCGGGGACAGGGGCAGAACTGGATGGGCACACCATGCAGATAATCAGCGGTGCAAAAACACGTGAATATGAGTGATACCCATTAAAGAAGCAGCATTTGGCTGCAATTTAAGCAAACTGGAAATAGCAGAGCAGAGTACCATCATTGCAAATTGAAAATTACAGTGAGAGCAGGCTCCACCACAAACCTGCACTGACATAAAAACTGTCCATCCACTGGTGCAGTTGGAGGAGAGAGGGCAAGCTAGGTCTCTGTCTACCAACCCTGGTGAGTCTGGGACCGAACCAGCAACAACTGTTGCGGCATCCACCCCCCTCCCCAAAACTGCAACTATAATCTACTGCAAGAGAAATCAACATAAGTCAGTGTGTTGGTTTGTCCTGTGTTCCATTAAAAGTTCATTTAAAATGTTAAACAAAAATAAGAATATTTTTTTAACAGGACTAATACACAAAATTAAGCAATAATAAAGTTTATCATAAAAAGACTGAAGGCAAAAGGGCTTCTCAGCACACAAACCATTCATTTTTGCTTATTTAGGCTAAAATACGCGGCTGCAAATGATAACAATTAAAGAGCCGTCTCAGAATCAAAAGAGCCGGCTCTGCTTTGGGAGTCGAGCCTAAAGAGCCGGTTCTCTGAAAAGAGCCAAACTTCTGAAGGGTATTCATGCTATATGATTGTCTTCACTAAATCTACATTTATTTCCCTGAGAAATTTGTCTGGACAAAAGCATAACTGATTAAAATACACAAAGTATAAGATGTTTGGTTTCAGCTAAGAACAGTTCATTCTAGGGATGTAATAATAAGACACCAGGACTCTGTCGGGTGGCGATGGTCAGCCTGACGGAGACCAAACAAATGATAAAGAGAGACTCCTTTTGTATATGATGGAACCAACAGAGATAAGCTGTGACTATATATAAATATATATATATATATATATATATATATATATATATATATATATATATATATATATATATATATATATATATATGTATATATATATATACCCTAAGCTGAATGAAAGGCCACCAGTACTACATGTCATCTTCCACGGGTATGGCATGCAGTCTGGTCCAGATATCTGTCAGCTGTTTGAAGATGGCATCATTAAATGTAATAAGTAATATGTATCACTATTGTGCGGGTGCTGGCAGACTGGGACAAAATGTGCATTGGTCAGCGTGTTGATTGTTCTCTGACCTTGGTAGTCTTTAAATGATAATCTGGTGTTATGCTTCAAGTATCCACACACAATTTATTTCAAATGCAGGCCAAAGACTGCATAATTGACATAATTAAGTTTGTTGCATGACAGAGCTGCAGATATTGCAGATCTGTAGCCACTGCCCAGAATCTGTAACAGTAGTCACAGGGAACCCATAAATTTCCCATGACCACTCTCAAGTACAGTACAGCAGAGGTGCTTTACTAAACTTATTGCAGGTTCAGGTTCAAGAACAACCCTGATGCTGTTAAGTTATGTGCACTTGGCTGATTTCACATCTTGTACTGTGTTGTAGTCTTTGAAATGCAGACAAAGACAGCTGTTGTGGTTTTTCTGTTGAATCTCTTTATCCTGCCAGGAACTGTGGTGAATCTTTCAGCTCGGGATATGCAGAAGCTGGATCCGGTTTCACCTGCTCTGAGGACACTCACACGCTCATCCTGGACTGGAACAACATCATGAAGCTGGACCACCTAGAAATGAGTCCAGGCCTTCAGTTTAAGTTTATTTACATACTTCTTAGATGTTAGTGCCCAAATACAACACAGCAGTCCACAACTTGGTGTTTTTTCCCCATTTTAGCTATCTCTAGCCAATAATCGTCTGGTGAGAATGATGGGCGTGTCTCGACTGAGAGGGTTGACAGTCCTAAATCTGCCCAGCAACAGCATACGCTGCATTGAGGGTCTGTGTCAGGACCTGCCTGTTCTGTTTGGTGCTCTGTTCTCCTTTTCTCGCTCTCTCCCTCTCCTCAGTGGTGTGTGTGTGTGTGTGTGTGTGAGTTGGTGTCCTGCCTTGGTATACCGGAGGCAGGGTTCCTGGGAGCTGATTGCACACCTGGAGAGGATGATCGCACCTGTGGCTCATTATCTTGTTTTACTGTGACTTTTTAAGCAGAAGTGGGCCATCCAGTCAGTGCTGGATTGTCAGTTGAGTCATGTTAGTAATCGGCTCCTGGTTTACGGCCTGCACTGTTGAACTCAGTTGCTGTATCACTTACCTGCTTCTTCTGTCTGCACAGATATTCAGCTGCTCACTGAATTGTGTGGTTCCCCTGAGCAAGGTGAGAGTGAGAATGGAGAATCCTGTGTGGAAACCAGAACCCCTCTGGATCTGGAGATTCCCCTGTTCAGTCCCAAAACCCGTGTTTGATAATAAACTTGTGAACTTTTCATCAGAATCCTGCATTTTGATTCCCACCCATTCACTGAAGATTATGAAAGTCTGAGAGGTTTGCCTCAGTGAAAATGGCTCAACCTCTCAGACAACAATATTAATGTGAGGAGAGGAGATATCCTATCATACTTTACATAGATTCTGTCATTTATTGAGAATAAATTCAGTTCATGTGTAATGACAAAAGTTTAATTGACTGTGCAATGTTTCCATTGAGCAACTTAACTGTCTCTTCAACACCTGGATCTGTCTGACAATAACATATCTACCCTTGGAGATCTGACTGAAGTGGTGGGATTAAAGGTCAGTGTGCTCTTTTGAAATACATCAGTCTGTGTGTAATGAATGAATATAATATACAAGTTTCACTTTTTGAATGGAATTACTGAAATAAATCAACTTTTTTCATGATATTCTACTTTTATGACCAACACCTGTACATACATGCTCAATATCATCAGTACAAAGGCATCACGATGCTTGGATGTCCTGTTTTGCTGTGTGTTGTTGTCACATTTACAGTCTGAAAGCCGAGTGGCCCTACAGTGAGAGTCCTCACCTGACAGACACCTGTACAGAACCGCTGAGTGTAAATGATCACTGAGTGTAAGTTTATAGACAGAGCTCCCTCTGCAGTTGTCTCGATTACTAACCCAGGACTCAAAACTGTGCTCTCAGCTCTACAACCTAGAAATAAATACCTCTCAGTGAATGCAGCTCTAGTGTTTTTTTATACTTCACCACTTGGATCCTTTCCTCATTAATGAATATTTTCCTCTGTAAAGACTCCGAATGCAGCCTGAGAAGGTATCAGTGATGTGAAAGCAGTTAAGAGGTTCCTGCCTCTTCAAAGCAGACACAGCCGGATGGCTGTCCCTAAATTATTGGATCAGCTGAAGGCTTTTCAGGTGAGTCTTCAGTTCATTCATCAGAAAGAAGAAACAATATATTTCAGTTCCCCAGTGTCTCTCAGTCCACAAAACACAACCAAATCCACTCCAGGTTTCCCTCGGAGTTCACTTCAAACTAAACAATGAATGGGACAGTGAGGTCTGGATGACCTAGGATGGGTAGCAAGACTAGGTGTTGCTTTAGAGTTTCAAAAGCTGCTTGACACTGGGGAGTCCAACTGAACTTGGCTCCTTTGCATTTAAGAGAAAACCTGGGCACAAAGTGATGGTGCCATCCCCAGAAACCGCTGCAGTTCCCTGTTTTTTTGGAGGAACAGGGAAGTCCTGAACTGTTTTGGTTTTCTCAGCATCAACTTTCACACCAACCGAGGAGACTCTGTGACCCAGAAACTTGAGGGAGGTACGGCAAAACTGGCATTTCTTTATGACAGTCAAATTAGCCTCACACAATTTACCTAGGACTGCTTGTATGTCTGCAGCATGTTGTTCCAGAGATGGTGAATAGATAATGATGTCGTCCAAGTACACAAAACAGATTTTTCCCCTGCAGCCACTTTCCATCAATCGCTGGAAAGTGGCATTACTTTAACCTGGTACAGGCCAGGGTTATTATAGTTAACGAAAATGAACGAAATAATGAAAACTGAAATTAAAAAACATTGTCGTTAAATAAATAAAAACTAAAATGAAAATGAAAAAAATAACTAATAACTAACTAAAACTGAATTGTGAGTTTACAAAACTAACTAAAACTAACTGAAATTATAGATATTGTCATTTTTTAAAGTCTTGTGGATTGATATGAAATCATTTTTCCGCTCTCTGGGTTTAAGTTCGGAGCACACAGCGCTGCTCCCCAAAGTAATGCAGCGGTCTGCAGAGAAAGCAGAGTCCAAAATGGAGTTTTTTGTTTGTTTGTTTTTACTACGATAGCACAGATAGAAACGAGTGTCTTATTGTGGATGATGAAAAAAAGTGCGGAACACTTCTCAGTCAGGAAAAAAACACCAACATCAAAGTCCACCTGAGAAGCGCACACAGGGCAGCTACACAAACCGCTCTGATCCTACAAGCTAACCTGGCGCACCTTCGGAGAAACGTGACTACTGTCGGGTCCACCAGCCCGCAACGTTGTGATTAACCTGTTCAGTCTTTGTGCGTTTCGGCTACTTTATCAGTCAGATAATAACAATCAGGAGTAATAATCAAAGCATCAATACAAGGACTCACAAATGTCAGCAGATTCCTGGAGGGAGACTGCTGAAACTATCAGGATGGATGTGAGGGAATGAAGAAAGTGAACAAACAGGGACAAATATGTTTGCAGCCAAAAAAACTGAGCACAAAGAGGGAGGACCAAAAAACACCAGCACACAACCACAAGGTAATTATCACACAATCCAGCTACACAAGTATAAATGCGGACATGAGGTCGGACACTTCCGTAGGTTGTGTACAGATGCCGCAAAGACCCTGAAGTCTAATTAGGAGCGTCTAACCAAGCTAGCTCCAAAACAGAAGCAGCTTCAGGTGGAGAACATCAGGATGCAGCTGGATTTGACCTTTGACCCCTTCAAAGAGTTTGTTTGTGTCCAACACCACATGTAGGTGTTGTTAATCTGCTGTACTGACGCTGAACTTTATTGGAGTTTATTGTGGAATTTATTGAGTTTTGGAGTTCATATTTTTCTTTGTTTCTCCCTGTTGGTGTTCATGTGTGTCCTTAATGTTACACACATTTAGCATGTAGTGCTGCTGTGTGTGAACAGCTGGTTGTTGAATAGATTTCTTTAAAGGGTACCTGATTAAGTATGAAAATACTAAAACTAATACTGAAACAAACAAAAACTAAGAATAAAACCAAAAATAAAAACTAATAAAAATGAGCAAAACCGCTCTGAAAACTAATTAAAACTAATTAAAACTAAATGAATTAAGAGAAAAGTAAAAACTAACTAAAACTAAACTACACTGCTCAAAAGAATAAAGGGAACCACTTAAACAACACAATATAACTCCAAGTAAATCAAACTTCTGTGAAATCAAACTGTCCACTTACGAAGCAACACTGATTGACAATCAGTTTCACATGCTGTTGTGCAAATGGAATAGACAACAGGTGGAAATTATTGGCAATTAGCAAGACACACTCAATAAAGGAGTGGTTCTGCAGGTGGGGACCACAGACCACTTCTCAGTACCTATGCTTTCTGGATGATGTTCTGGTCACTTTTGAATGTTGGTGGTGCTTTCACACTCGTGGTAGCATGAGACGGACTCTACAACCCACACAAGTGGCTCAGGTAGTGCAGCTCATCCAGGATGGCACATCAATGCGAGCTGTGGCAAGAAGGTTTGCTGTGTCTGTCAGCGTAGTGTCCAGAGGCTGGAGGCGCTACCAGGAGACAGGCCAGTACACCAGGAGACGTGGAGGAGGCCGTAAGAGGGCAACAACCCAGCAGCAGGACCGCTACCTCCGCCTTTGTGCAAGGAGGAACAGGAGGAGCACTGCCAGAGCCCTGCAAAATGACCTCCAGCAGGCCACAAATGTGCATGTGTCTGCACAAACGGTTAGAAACCGACTCCATGAGGATGGTATGAGGGCCCGACGTCCACAGATGGGGGTTGTGCTCACAGTCCAACACCGTGCAGGACGCTTGGCATTTGCCAGAGAACACCAGGATTGGCAAATTTGCCACTGGCGCCCTGTGCTCTTCACAGATGAAAGCAGGTTCACACTGAGCACATGTGACAGATGTGACAGAGTCTGGAGACGCCGTGGAGAGCGATCTGCTGCCTGCAACATCCTTCAGCATGACCGGTTTGGCAGTGGGTCAGTAATGGTGTGGGGTGGCATTTCTTTGGAGGGCCGCACGGCCCTCCATGTGCTCGCCACAGGTAGCATGACTGCCATTAGGTACCGAGATGAGATCCTCAGACCCCTTGTGAGACCATATGCTGGTGCGGTTGGCCCTGGGTTCCTCCTAATGCAGGACAATGCTAGACCTCATGTGGCTGGAGTGTGTCAGCAGTTCCTGCAAGATGAAGGCATTGAAGCTATGGACTGGCCCCCCCGTTCCCCAGACCTGAATCTGATTGAGCACATCTGGGACATCATGACTCATTCCATCCACCAACGTCACGTTGCACCACAGACTGTCCAGGAGTTGGCGGATGCTTTAGTCCAGGTCTGGGAGGAGATCCCTCAGGAGACCATCCACCACCTCATCAGGAGCATGCCCAGGTGTTGTAGGGAGGTCATACAGCGAGTGTGGAGGCCACACACAATACTGAGCCTCATTTTGACTTGTTTTAAGGACATTACATCAAAGTTGGATCAGCCTGTAGTGTGTTTTTAACCTTTAATTTTGTGTGTGACTCCAAATCCAGGCCTCCATTGGTTAATACAGTTGATTTCCATTGATGATTTTTGTGTGATTTTGTTGTCAGCACATTCAACTTTGTACAGAACAAAGTATTCAATGAGAATATTTAATTCATTCAGATCTAGGATGTGTTGTTTGAGTGTTCCCTTTAGTTTCTTGAGCAGTGTATATTGTAAAATCCAAAACTATTATAACCCTGGTACAGGCCAGAAGGACAGATGAAGGCAGTTTTATCTTGGCTCTCCTCATCCATCTCCACTTGTTTAGATCCAGGGCTGTGAAGGCAAACTGTCACAACGTTGTGACCTGTTCCTTACTTCAACAGTATCTAAGAGTAGGAGTTGTGTTAAAAAAAATGCACTTGTATCTACACATATATCTGTTGTGCCAATCAGTGTGAATGGTTGGCCTGCTCTGTATTAACTATAGGTCAGCATTAACTGATGAAAAGAAACATGTCGTACAGGGTTCGTACACCTTTTCCAGGATTAAATTCAAGGTCTATTTTCAAGATTTTCCAACACATTGAGGGTCATTCACAATTATCAACATTTTCCAGAGTGTACAGAGTACTCTTTCTCAGGCCCCTTCTTTTTCTATGACATTTAATTTCACCTGGTTCTTTGGTATTTTAATGTAATGGGAAGTATTAAGAACACATCCTGGAATATCTTAGTATCAAATATGCTCTTTCCTATGTATTAAAACATTGTACTGCATGTACACAAAATGTACACAGCGCCACACTGTAAACAGTGGAAGTGGAGCCATTTGTCATCTGAATAGCCAGTCCTGTGCCAAAAAGTGATTTCCTGTATTTGCCAAAAAAATTATTGCTGGTATTTATGTTGTTGTAAATGACTTGTGGACCTATAATCTGTCAAGCATATCTCAAACATCATCTCTCATCAGTGATATTTTGAGTCATGAAGAACATTCCTGACACACTGTAGAAGCTGCACCCAGGTTTTGGTAACAGCAGCGGCTAGTGTTGCCAACTTAGTGACTGTATTTTTAATATGTACCATTTTTAGATTCATGATAATTCTGTGTTTTTACTGCAATCTGTTCAGTTTTTTTAATGTAATTTTTTGCAGATTTGTTTTTATAGTGCAGAGCTATAAATACACAAAGGCCTGATTAAGCAACAGGAGACAGGTTAGGACTGAGGCACAAGTGCATGTAATCAATACAGATAAACAGAATCTGACAGGGAAGAAGAAGAGGGGGGGGCGGCTGACTGACACGGGTCACGGATGAGCCGTTAAAGCGGAATACGGTTTGATTCCTGCCCTCATTAGCACTAACTCAATAGATGGAGGGGGGGGGATAGGGAGAGAGAAAGAAACAGAGTAAAGAAAGGGGGAGACAGAGAGAGAGGAGGGAGAGGGAGAGATGAAGAGAGAGAGAAGGAGGGAGCGCGAACTCACAGCTGATTTCCGGTAAGTTGCAGCCTATCCGGACGCGGAGGAGGACGTCTCTCACCTGCCGCCCACAACTTTTCCTTCCTCCGTGTCAGGGAGCTGCGGTTCGTCCGTCCTCCCCGGGCTTGTTACGGTGGGCGCTGACTGACCGACAGCCCGACCCAGCGAGCTTTTCCAGGTGGCGTAGGCAGCGCGGTGCCTGGAGGATGGGGCAGAGGCTGTAGCTGCATTTAAATCCGCACCAACAGCAGCAGGACAGGAAGCAGCTGAGGCGGCGGTGCCCCGATGATATAGGGAACGCACAGAACCATCATTTCTAGCTTAGAAACGGGGCCACGCTGAGCGCAGGGATGATGAGAAACTCCGCTCCTCCGCTGGGGGAGCGGCCTGGGTTGGAAGACGTGGCCGAGGAGGAGGACGTGTTTGCCGGAGTGGAAACCTCCAAGAGTCCGCAGGAGCCCGGCGTGTCTCAGGTGTGTGTGCGCCGGTCCGGTAGCCCAGTGGGCCCTTCTATTTACTCACCGACACCGGAGGTCACAGCGCGTGTAGTGCTGTCGCCGCGCACACGCGGAGCGCAGAACTAACGCGATCTTATTTTACTTTAGGCTCCCACGCCGAGACCGGCGAAGGGGGTCGAGCAGGAGGGCAAGGAGGGGCAGCTGGCGGTGTCCCAGATGGAGGCAGAGTTTGTCCAGCTGACCTTCAGGAAGCAGGTGTCTTACAGGTAGGAAGTCTCCAAACTAAAGTCAGCAGTGATCCACAGGCTGGGTTCCTCTGCCGTCTGTGGACTCTGAGATGCTGTGGAAATACAGCAGCATGTGTGCATGTAAACAGGGGCTTTTTCTCACATTTGAAGTGAAATGTTTAGCATTTATTTTTGGACTGTTTGCTTTATTTACCTGTGAAGAAAGAGGGAAGAGCAGGGGGAGACTCAGACCATTTCAGCTCTAACATGGATACCTGCTCACAACCAGAGTGAATGGTTATGATTGCTGAATTCCTTAATGGCTCCACCTAACTTTAATATGAACAGCTTCCCAGCTTAAGGAAAACTGAGGTGACCTACAGTACAGGAAGCTCAGGGTAACAGCTGTCTGTGGGGGAGATGTCCATGGCTCCATCTTTCATATGCATATTACATAGACACAAAGTGCATGTACACAAAAATAAGTATGTGTTTTAGTGACTGTGATATGTTGTCTCCACAGTGATCTCACAGCAAAGATCTGATGATTAAAAAAGCAACTGTGTTGTCAGTGTGGTGAGCTCTTCATCAGGACTGCAGTTATAACAGGTTTCCAGACTGCAGCTATAAAGGGAATAAAGTGTGTGCACTGACATGTCACAGATGGGAGGGTTGGTGGCAGAAGAGGATGCTGGGACAGGCTGAGATGGAGGCTGCTGAAAGAGGAGTTCTTCATGACTGCATCGTTGTGTAGCATGCAGAAACATGGCTGCCCGATGAGCTGCCAGTTGAGCTGAAATGCAGCTCGACACACCAGGTTACAGAGGTGGAGAGGCACACAGCCACAGGCCAGAGCAGCAGCACAGAGGTGGCTAATGCCAGGATGTCACTGGGCCCTGTTAGTCTTCAGCACACAGAAGGCCTGTTTTCACTGGCTGTGTACTTTGGTTTAGGGTTACAGGATGTAACCCCGGGTGTGTGATTAAGCACAACATTTTCTGGGTTACCATGGTGACATGATCTAACCCATCTAGTATGACTGGTTACCTGAAAATAAGCAGTTCTGTCCATTAAGGCAGCAGGCAGTGTAAACATGTTGGTACTGAGTGACAGGAGCAGCCACATGACCTCTGACCTCAGCAGGGTCACTCCTGTCACATGAAAGCAGTTTGTGTTTCAGGCACGTGAAGGTTGTAATCCCAGATACATCCTACCATCTGCTCCTGCTGCACATTTACAGTTCTATCAGCAGTGTCCTCATTGGCCTTTGTGTTGCCTTAGAAACGGTTGGTGACTGTCTGTCAGCTCTCCTCTCATGCTGCAGCTCAGTGTTTTGTTTTCATAGACAAACTCACACTGATGATGATGATGATGATGATGGAGTTAGAGAGCAGGGGTCCAGTGTTCGCTGGCCTCAGGTTGCCCTCCGCTCGTAGCCAGCATGGCTGACTGACTACAGCACTGGTTCTAGGTTCTTTTTAGGAAACATCCCTGTTGTGGTGGTGACCAGCGTGAGTCAGCAGGTCTGGGTTAGGACAACACGTAACCGAGGTTCTCCTGCTGTGTGTGAGAAGGTGAGTGCAGACACGTCTCGGCTCATTCTGCTCCTCTATAGAGGCCTGTTGTGCGTTAGACCCCAAACCTGAGATGGAGTGATGATCATGAGACGGTGGGCAGGTGTGTGAGAGCGATAGGAGTGCTCACCGTCTCACTGTTGATGAACTTTGAGCAGGACTGCAGGAATGCTGACAGGTGAAACAATACTTTATTGTACTCTATTGTGTTGCAGTTTTTTGTGTTTTTCTTTATGCTTGCTGTGGCTTTCTTCACCTTTATTCTCCTCTTTGTCCCTCTTTTATTTCCAGTCATTTTCTAACCAGTAAGAAGGCTTTGAGTTTCAGGACTAGAGAGTGGAGGCCGTGCCTGATGGATGATGTCTTTATTGCTTTTTTCAAAGGGAAGAACTGGGTCGTATCTATGACTGGCTCTGAGCACAGCTGCAGCTGCTCTGATAAACGGTGGCTGTGTGTGCCGTTTCTGTTCAGGCTACACCTGCACGTGTGGTTGGATGTATGGTGCTGTGCTGCAGTAACACTTTACTCTGCTATTAATAGATGGTAAAGCATTGTTAAAGCGCATGGGATGTGCAGCCGTTATGTGTTACCCACACAGCACAGAAACTGAGCCAGCAGCGCCGTGTCCTGTACAAACAGAATTACACCTGAAGCGTGGCTGTTTGTCGGGCGCTCATTTCCTGCAGCTCAGTCCTTCTTGTCAGACGTGATGGGCTGAATATGGCGTTACATAATGATCATGGGTTTGTGTGTTCACTCGTTTAATCACTGCTGGCTGAGTTCAGGTGTAACGTTTGGAGTGTTTCCATCGCTGCACTGAACTTCTGATGGTGAGACTCAGTGAGCTGCTCATCAGCTGGTTTCTTATGTCACTGCCAGCACCAGGCATAATCTCAGCATAATTTAGTATGCTCGGTAATCCAGATGGGATTGTGTGTGCTTGTGTGTGAGTAGTGGGGGTGGGGCGTGCTGGCAGTCCTCCTGACTCAGACGAGTTATGTAAGGATCATCTGTATCTGTGGCCTACAAACTGTGCGTGCTGTTGTGTGCATGCTTCATGTTGTGAGATAATACAGAGAACTTCCATCATGCCGCTGTGTATGAGGTCCAGCGGGGGGAAGTTTCATTCGCTGAAATAAAGCCTGTGACAGTTTGTCTAATTAACTCTGGATTTCCATGTGAAGCAGGAACAATCGGATACATTATGCAACCGCAGGTCCTGAAAGGTTTTAGTGATTTGAGCTGGAGAGGGTTTTATTTCTGTGGCATTGATTGAAATGTGTTTGTCCAAAGTATCTTTGAGCTCCGTGCGGGCTGACGTTCCATGCCATCACAGATCCTGAAGCTAGCGTTCCCTTTATCTCACATCGGTCCATCTGTGGTCTTGTGTGCAGCAGCCTGTTGCCATCACGTGTCACAGGAACACATTTGAATACAAATGTATTATTAATATATTATTTGTGCTGCATTTGCATGTTTTATGATAAAACAGCTTTGCAAAGTGTAAAACCTGCAGAGAGTAATAGTAATAGTAAAGGTCATGTGACCTGCTGCAGCTCATAGTACTGTAAATGAAGGTTGCTGTTTGTAACCACATGCTGACAAAGGCTGCGGGTCTGTGTGCTCCAGTCAGCTGAAGGAAAGGACTTCATCCATGTTTGCTGCTGATCACAGCCACACATGAAACACGGCTTTCCCTGTCATAATAATAGTAATTGGAATAAACTGTCTGTTGTGTGATTACAGTACCTGATACTGTTTAAAGGATAGATAATGAAATAGACAAAGACAAAAAGTCTTTGCACTGACAGTGCCCAGGCAGCAGTGTACGGTGGGAGTGCATCCAGCACAACGTTCTTCTGACCGTTGCACACCATTCATGTCCTCATCTTGTGAGAGCTTCAGGAGAAAATGTTGTATTCTGTAGATGGGAAAATAAATATGATTGTTTGAGTTTAATGAGAACACTCGTGCTCCAGAACCCTTTTCCCCTTTGGCAGCTCTGCAGCAGCTCTGCAGCTCTGCAGTGCTGCTCTAGCACCATTATTTGAAATGTCATCATCTTCCACAAGAGAATAACCCGGGGCTGTGTTCATAAAGACATCAGCATGGCATGAAGAAAAACAACAAAACAAAGCAGAAGCCCCCCTCATGAGTGATTTCAATGAAATTTAGCACAGTGTTTACTGAGGAGAGACCCCCCCCCCAAAAAAGAAAAAACAACCAAAAAAAACAAGGGTTCATGCTAAACCTGGATTAGCATTTTCCACAGAACAATGCAAATTCACATGTAAATGAGTTTCAGTGGCCTAATATAGCAAATGCATATCTTTTATGTCCTAACTGTGTTATGGCTGTGAGAGGCTGGAGAAGCAGGGACCATCTCAGACAGTCTCAGAGACAGGGAGGGTCAGCAGGGAACAGAGGCTGCAGCAGGCAGGATAACTCTGTTAGCTGGGCTGAGCAGGTGGAGGGGAAGTACTGAGCTGACAAGGTGAACTGATGAAGCAGGAAGTCTGGGTCTGCCCCCCCCCCACAAAAAAACAAAAAACAGAAAGCAGTTAAAGTTCAGGAACTGCGAGTGGCTGAGTGAGCAGAGTGTGCACTCAGTGACAGAGGCTGAAGATGGCCTGCAGCTAGGTTCTGCGGGGGCTGGATTCACTGTCCACAGCATGTTCTGGCTCTTTTTAAACATGTCTGCTCTCAGGGCCTCACAGAATTTCTGCTTTTATTTGAAGGCCCTGCACAGAGGAGCTCGGAGCCCCACTTAGACACTCACAGCATTCCTGATATTTGGACAACCTCTGCTTTCATTCTTGCTCTAGAGAAGGCTCATACAAGGGAAATAATGCTGCAGGAAATGTGTCGAAGGAAAATGCAGAAGGTTCATCTGTCCTTTAACACTTCATACAAATGAATGCTGAGCTTTAAATGCTGATTTGCCATTTTAAGGTTGCTATGTGAGAACGAGGGTATAACTGCTCACTGCTGTGAAATACAGCAGGTTGTGGTGTGACTGCAGGCAGTCTGAGAGTATTCACAGTCAGGGTGTTGTACTGGGTCAGTGTGAGTCCCTGATTGCGGTTTTATTTGTTCTTGTTGACTGGGTCTGCTCATGTACAACAGAGATGGTGCTGCTCAGAAATCATGCTCCTGTTTTAGAGAGCATAATTAGAATAAGAGCTCAGCTATCACTCCCTTCATGAGCAGTGTGTGCGTGCTCCAGCAGGCCAGGGCAGTTTGGTGTGATCCAGCTCATGTCCTGCACTCACAGTGTGAGCTCCACATTGTGAGGGTACAAGGTTTAAGAATTCATTGGTTCAGTTCCTGCTGTGGATGGTGTGGTGTGTGTGGAGCTCACTGGGTCAGTGCAGCATGACAGTTAAAGCCACTGTGTGGATTGTTGATGTAAGTGTGTGTACGTGGCCGCCTCCTCGGGGACAAGAAAGTGCATTTAAGGAACTGAAGCTGAATTAAGAAGAAGGAAAGAAATGCAAATCAACAGTTACAAGCTGTCACACACTTGTTGGGTGTGTGAAACTTCCCTGATATACACGAGCTCATACAGTCGGTATCCAGAGGCACGAGTAGGGTGACCTTGATAAGCTCCAGGTTCTTACAGTACAGTGATGTGTTAGTAAGAAGCTGATCGCTCAGTGAGACTGATACAAATGAGGAGGAGGAAGGTAAAATCAGAGTTTTTAGTCCATGGTTATACATGCCAGGTACGACAACTTCATAAAGAGCACCGTGACCCTCCCCGGAAAATGACCCCGTTCGGTTAGCTGTGACATCAGTTCTTTAGGCATCGTGTCTGTCATAATGAGGCTGCTGCATTCAGCAGGAAACAACCAGTTAGTCAGTCTGCAGGCTCCAACACACAGCAAGGAGGGCTGATCACTGCTGTCCCCCCACAGTGGACACAAGACGGTGTCACTGAAAACTAAATGATATCATCTGACCTGTTTTTGTAAACTTTAGCACAATAATTATGACAGGATGATTTAGTGTAGGTTTCTGATGCTGCCATGATGACGGATCATGACAACAGCAGTGGATCAGGCTGTTTACAACACCGTAACAGTTACTGACTCACATTAGTAGGTCCCACTCAACAACAGGACCTGGACCTTCCACAGATGGAGCTGACACAGGCAGCAGGAAGGTGGGGCAGCAAAGCAGTTTCCAGGGTTATTAACATGGTGTAGCACAGCAGCTATGTGCAGGATGTGCATAGGTTTAGGGAAGTGTGTATATATGGAAATGCATGTCTCAGTCCTCACTTATTCTCTGCACCTGACCTAGCTTAACCTACCAGCATGTGTATGGACTGTGAACAGGAACCTTCTTGCTGTGAGGCCACACAGCTAACCACTGCGTCCGCTGTCTTCAGATCACGACTCAGAACTCACCTGTTTCAGATTTCCTGCTCACTTAGTTCCCAGGTCAATTTAATTCTTCCTTGGTGCTTTTATATGATGGTTTTATCTCCATAAAGTGTTCTTGGCCGCTCTGAAAGGTGCTTACAGATCAAATATATTATTATAATGTTATTATTATATATACACCACTGCAGCTGAAGCTTAAGTTGACTCATGAATGGTATTAGCAGCATAGAGAGCATTTAGCTTCATGTCCATTGATTTTCAAGTCACCCTCAATTGCACAGGACTCTGAGCGGACTGTGAACACAGCAGTTCCACTTTTCCACTGTGTTAGCACGTATCCCTGTTACACTATAAATAGAGACTATAAATAAGAAAGTATGGAATCATAGAGGTTAAGATTGAGTCCTTCCTTACACAGAAACACAGAAAGTGGGTCGGCTGTGGGTGTTTGGAAGTTAAAAGGATTTCTGTCAATTGTGTGTCATGCTGCTGAGTGGCTTTTTATTTGTCATGGAAATACCGAGTGGGTGAAGGATGAGAGGGAGCAGTGTGTGTGTGTGTGTGTGTGTGTGTGTGTGTGTGTGCACATTAAAGTATGAAGATGCTCTCTGTCTGTGAGAGGCACTGAATCCATAATCATATCACACTATAACAAGAAATTTCTTTTCATGCTTTCCATCTGCTCTGCTGCTCTGTGTGTGTTTATAGTATACAGATATTTTATGGTAAAAGAAGAGAGTTTTATGTAGTGGTCGGGACAAGATTGGTAATGCTGACGTCATGATGCAGTAAACACCTGTGGGAGCTGTGAGGAAGCAGTTTATTGTCTAAGACATGGACCGAGTGCTGATTCACACGTCCTCCGCCTGCTTGCTGACACCTTGCAGTCTAGTTCTTGTAAAAAGTATCACCAGATGAAGTTTCAAATTCATTGCAGAGAGGTTTGTACAGAAGAATCTGACTGGCTGTGGAGTGAACCGCTGATGCAACAGATTTCCAGACCGTCCTAAGAGCAGGACACATTCAAACATGACAGGGATCAGGCTGTAATGATGAAAACCAGTTCAGTCGTGAAGGTACTGATGCACTGATTAGAGATGCTGTCCTCCTACATACAAAGAGTTCATAAAGTTTCATTAAAATAAGACAGAGATACATTTCCACTTGAAGAAACCAAGTTTTGTTGGGAACAGCTGCAAAACTGTAAAACCAGTAGAAACAGCTTTTTGTGCTGTCAGATTTCTGCTGTAAGTCACAGTGAAGGATTATATGAACCTTGATCAGGCATGAGATTCTGACCACTCACAGGTGAAGTGATTAACACTGAGTATCTCTCCATCATGGCGAGTCTGATAAGGACCACATGTGATGTTAGACGACTGAGTCAGAGCGTCTCCTAAACTGCAGCTCCTCTGGGTGTTCCTGGTCTGCAGAGGTCAGCATCTATCAAAGTGGTCCAAGGAAGGAACAGCGGTGAACCAGCTACAGGGTCATGAGCAGCGGAGGATGCACGTGGGGAGCGAAGGCTGGTCCGTGTGGTCCGATCCAACAGTCGAGCTGCTGTAGTTCAAACTGCTGAAAAAGTTCATGCTGGTTCTGATAGAAAGGAGTCAGAATACACAGAGCATCACAGTTTGTTCTATATGAGGCTGCAGACCACTCAGGGTGCCCGTGCTGACCCCTGTCCACCACACCACTCCAACAACAGACATGTGAGCATCAGAACTGGACCACAGAGCAATGGAAGAAGGTGGGCTGGTCTGAGAAATCATGTTTGCTTTTACATCACGTAGATGGCCGGTGCATGTACGTCACCTACCTGGCACCAGGATGCTTTTACTGGAAGAAGGCAAGCCAGCAGAGACAGTGTGCTGCTTTGGGCAATGTTCTGCTGTGAAACCTTGGGTCCTGCCATCCATGTGGATGGCTGTGGCCTCTCTCAGCAGGATAATGCTCCCTGACACAAAGCAAATGTGGTTCAGGAAAGATTTGAGGAGCACAACAACGAGTTTGAGGCATTGACTTGGCCTCCAAATTCCCCAGATCCCAATCCAATCGAGAATCTGTGGGATGTGCTGGACAAACCAGTGTGATCCATGGAGTCCCCACCTCACAGCTTCCAGGACTTAAAGGATCTGCTGCTAACATCTTGGTGCAGATACCACAGCACACCTTCAGGGGTCTATGGAGTCCATGCCTGGATGAGTCAGGGCTGTTTGGCAGCAAAGGGGGACCAACACATTAGGCAGGTGGTCACCATGTTATGTGTAGGAAGCAGCCAGCACCACCCTGTTCCTGAAAGGGAGCTAACTTTAAACCTGTGATTTCTGCAAACCTCTAGAATGTGTCCTCGCAACCAAAAATGTTTAATATTAGTTTGTTACTATCTTTAACATCATCACTTTTATAAGTAATGAGCCATCCATGTAGGAACTAAGACAGCAGTGATCTGTGCTGCTCTGATTCCCAGGATCAAATCTGTCAGGGTGCCAGGTGATCACTGGTTAAAACCTACAGGTACTCTGGAAGAAGCCGCAGACGTACAGGACACTGTTCCATGTACCTCGTCTCAAACTCCGAGTAATTCCGAGTTCAGGGGCAGAGTCAGATGCTGGGAATATGTACGCTGTTCCCCTTAACATTTAACTCGTGACTCTTTCTAACTTTCAATAGTTTGAGGGCACAGCCCATGGCCTGCATGTGCATTCACTTTGTGTTATATTGTGTAGGTGGCAGTGAAGGTGTGATGAGTTTATTGGTGATATGTGAGCAAAGATTAATGCCATAGCTCTGTGTTTCTCTGTATTCAGAGGCCAAAGTCAGATGAGAGTTTTGGCTCTGTGAATGAACTGATGTTAGAAAGCTGATGCAGGACCTCTCACTGATGGTGTGAAGCTTTCAGGGTTGAGGGCTGAAAGAGCTTGTCATAGTGAACAGAGACCTGAAGCCATGAAAACAAATGGTTTTTAACCGCCCCGCGCTCTCTCCCTAAACCCCAGGCTTGGTGGTGTCAGCAGATATTTGGCTTTGTGATGCTGGTTTGTGTCAGTTTGGGAAGGTGGGTAGAAATCCTGTCGTTGCATTTTCAGTAGCAGGAGGTCAGAAGGATTTGGTGGCTTCCTCCAGATGGTTCCTCCAGATGACTCCTAATCTGTTTATAATGGACTTATTTAAACCAGAATGACTTCTACATGATGAAATGTGCAGGTGTGAGTCTGTCTTCATGCTTTCTTGGAATACACTCTGTTCTTTTTTAAACTCAAATCAAACCTTGAGGTATTCAGCATTTCCTCTTCATGCACCTTAATTTTAACCCCACTTCAGGGAAGGAGACGTAGAACAAATGTAGCAGAAGCTGAAAACAAACACAGACTGTGTGATTGTTTGTTGCACAGCGCCCCTATGTGGTCATGTAGTTACAGTGCAGAAGGTTTAAATTACTGTAGAAGGATGAAAACTGTGTGAAAACTGAGATCAATGATGTGACTGGATCAACAATGACTGACCTGCAGAGACACCACCTAACATTTCTGCACAAATCTTATTAAACACACTTACATTTCTGCTAATTAGGATTAATGAGCATGTGTTACCAGGTGGTGGTTGGCACTGCGCCTCACAGTTCCAATGACATCCAGAAGGTCAGGGTTCGATTCCACCTCGGCCCGGGCCTCTCTGTGTGGAGTCTGCATGTTCTCCCCATGTCTGTGTGGGTTTCCTCCCACAGTCCAAAGACATTTAGGGTTAGGTTAATTGGTCACTCTAAATTGCCCATAGGTGTGAATGGTTGTCTGTCTCTCTGTGTTGGCCCTGCGACAGGCTGGTGACCTGGACAGGTGTACCCTGCCTCTCACCCTATGATAGCCGGGATAGACTCCAGCCCCCCCATGACCCTGAACAGGATAAGAGGATGGATGGATTAATGAGCTTGTATTACTTCATCTTTGAAGAACATTCTAGGCTGAACTATGACTGCATGCTTCAGCTTTCTATACTTGGCTGTGATGTGTCACTTTTTTATTCTAGATGTGTTATTGTGTTATGCTGGTGAGGTGCAGAGAGCAGCACTGTAGGAAAACAGCTGTTTGAAACAGAAAATGAGACAACTGTAGCTAGTTCACTGTGTGTGTGTGTGTGTGTATATATATATATATATATATATATATATATATATATATATATATATAAAATTATGGAAAACTGTGTGTGTGTGTTCCAGTCAGGCATGTGTCAGGGCAACTAACACTGAGGCCCTGATTGTTTTCATTATCCACTTCCTGGGTTTAGCCGGGCGGGGAGTACTACAGGATCAGTTTGTATTTATAGAACTGTAGCAGTGTGCAGTTGCAGCCATTGTGTGTGTGTGTGTGTTTACTTCACATGAAGAATAATTAACCTGAAGAAGAATCTAAAAGAAGAAGAAGACAGTTTGAAGTTAGTGAAGGAGGTACCAGAAGAAGAGGAAGAGAGGAAGGCTGCAGGGGCTGACATGCCAAAGATAAACAGAAGAAGGCGACTGATTGACAGTACTTAGTACTCTGAACTGTACTTCTACTCTCGTACTACTGCTGCTTACTGCAATAGTACAACTGGAGATGTGACTAGGAAGGCTGGGAAGGATTAACTCAACACTAATCTCTCCTTAAACACACACACTCACCTTGTGTGTCTTGCGAGCAACCTTTGGCATGTGGATTATTGACTTTGTAGCCTCTGCTGGGTGGCCATGTTTGAAGTCTCTGTAAGTGTAGCAGTTTAGTGTTGGGCTAACAGCTGCTGAAGTGTTACTGTATCACTAACTTTGTTTGAACCCTTTTTGTGGACGTGTTGCTGTACTTAGAGCACAGTAGTCTAGTACTAGCACTAGACTCACAATACATTGGAAGGTTGTAAATACTATCGCTTCTTCTGTAGAGATACTGAAGTTATTAAAATGGATTGATCTGAGTGCTTTTGTCTTGTATAGCTGTTAGGGTTAGGGGTGGATTAGTGGTAGGGGGTGGGAGTAGGGTTGGGGTGGATGCAGCTGATTGACTCCGTGTCTTGTGATTTCAGGTCATGTCTCACGTGTGTGTGACTTCAGTGCAGTGAAGCTGGTGTCAGAGCTGTAGAGTTGAATGTTGCACTTATTAAAGGGTCACTGACGTCCTCCTCTGGGATTTGCTTTGTGATTTGGACTCCTTGAAATCCAGGAGTATTGTAGTTCATACAAACAAAATGTGAGACCCCCACGGCTGAACAAATTCTCCTTCATGGATTCGGAGCCGGGATCAGACGCGGATCTGGAACGTGAGACTGGGCCGCAGGCCTGTAGCCGTGAACCTGAAGGAGAAAGTGTGGAGACAAACGGAGATGGAGAAGCAACATGGTTACAAAATGACAAAGGACGTGATGGAGACTGCAACTCTGCATCCTCATCCAGCTCCTCTCTGCCTTCCTCCTTCATGCCTCCTTTCTGCGTGGAGGAAGAGGAAATCCAGAGTGGCTGCTCCAAGTCCTTCACTGCACTCAAGCTCTTCACAAGGAGGTAAGACTGAAAGAGCGAAAACATTCAGAGATCCTCTTCACTGGTGTAACATCAATCAATGACCAGGAGGCGGAGCTATTGCCTTGGTCAGATATGTCAGAGGCTACTGTGTTACACACAGACAGACAGACACACACACACACACAGCAATGTACATTTTTAGTCAGACATTCAGCTGTAAATCAGCTCTGTGCTGTGAAGGCTTTCTTTACTGTTATTTCCTGCTCATTCTGCCACTCAGGGCAGGGTTGCTGCTGTGTAAATGTGTGTCTGTGGGTGTTTGTGTGTGTGTGTGTGTGTGTGTGTGTAACCTTGCCACTGGGTTTCTAGTGATCATGTGGACCGGGAACACAATTCCCACGGCAGGGAGGGCTGTAGTTGTCATGTCAACAGAAACAGCGGTGACAGCTGTGCCTCTAGCTTAGCTTGGTACACCAATGACGTGCGAGGAAGATGTGCAACAAAACAGAGCACCAAACTGAACCCATGTCTATGTAACTCAGAAATCTTCATGGCATAAAGGTAAAGCTTTGCCCAGCTTTAGTAAACATGCTGGAGTTACTGTACCAGGTGATCCACAGTTATAGATCCTGGCATTTCTAAAAGCTCACTTTCACATAAGCTGGGACACTGTTCAACGTCTGCAACAAACTGCTTCTACAGACTGAACAAAGACTAATGTTCCTCAGTTTAAACAGTGAAGGCTTTGAACATGTCATCATCTCAGCTCAGCACGCTGTCCACACGTGCAAGTTACAGCTGCAACATGGAAACAAGGAGAAACATGTGACCATGATCCACAAACACCAGCATCTTGAAAAACACGGATGCTCTATGCTCTGGGCCAAAGAGCAGAGGGACCCTCACATTGTCAGGCACATTGTGGGGGCCACACAAACTCCTGAGGACCATTTAGAGTTGCTGCAGTGAATCTTGGAATCAGATGTGTTTCAGTGGGTGCTGTGAGTTTAGCTCCTCCGTGGTTCACACCTGAAGCTTGAAGCGAGCCTTTGAAAGAGCATGATGGTGTCATAATCACGCTTTTATTTCAGCTTCCTTTTTCAGAGGTATTTACTGTGTGTGTGTGTGTGTGAGTGTGTGAACATTTATCAAACAGCTCTGCACTTGGCTTGTCAAGGAAATGCAGTAGTTATTTTAGTCCTCTCTCAGGCTCTCTGCGTCTCAGGGCCACGCCCACTCTCTCTTCCTGTTAGCACACCCCTAACCCTCCTACACACAAACACACACACACGCACACTCATGCAGACACATCCCCCCTCTGTTCCTAATAGCGGTCACTGTACAGTGGGGTTTGGTCTAAGCTCGGCACATAGATGAGTAAGAGGAGTGGAATCGTGGATGGATAGGTTTCTGCTCTCTTTGACAGGTTGGCTTCTACTTTATTCTATTGTTTTAAAATATTTGTTGGGTTAAAAAGTATGCTCTATGCTTAATTTGAGATTAAGTAAATACTTCTTTTAGTAAGCATTATTTTCTTAATTATAATAATGTCTTTGTTGTGGTGCTTGTAGTGAGAAATAAAGTGAAAGTGTTTCGTCCCCAGCTTGAGGAAGAACTCGCTGATACTGAGGCTCTGTAGGGTTCCTGGCAGGCTGATGCAGTGCTGTGTTCTTCCTAGTTCAGCTCAAACTTGGACAGTAATGTAATACTGGGGAGTCAGGCTCATGGATCATCCTCTGTTAAGCAATGCCAATACTGTGAGACTGTGTGTGTGTGTGTTAGCGTGTGAAATCCAGAAGTTAATCTCGTAATCATCTTTTTTTTTTTTTTTTTTTACTCTTTTGCACTCTGGACAGTTTTGGGAAACTCTGGGATATTCTCCATGGTTGTAGGAGTTGTAGGAAAGTTGCAGTGAATGTGTGAAGATGCCTTTTGGTAACACTAAGGCTGAAAGCAGTGGCTGACAGGCAGTATAGCCAACAATAATAATATGCTAACTGCACAAACTGTGCATGGGGTAATAGGAAGTTTGCAGCAGTCCTAATGGACCCTCAGCTTTAGTGTTTGTGTCTGTATCAGGCAGCTACAGACTGCACTGTATACACCCTGCCCAGAAACAAGCAGCACACTGACTTTTTGTGCCAACAAAGTTCGAGGGGGGCTGGGAAGTGACAGTACAAGTGTTACGGGGGAAAGATGGGTCATGGAAGTGCAATCAGAAGCAAAAGAAGAGTTTCAAATAAAGCGATACGTCTGTGTTATAGAAATGTTGCTTTAAAGAAGAGGACTCCAGCAGTCACACAGATGAATGAGTAGCCTCGCAGCATCAGCTCAAATACTCTGAAACTAGCCTCTGAACCGCATCCATCTCTGAGCCCTCAGCTCTTATACTCCAAGCTCATAATGAAGCCAGCTGTGTGCAAGGTCTTCTGTGGCCTGTTCGGTTCTCCCCCGGCTTTGGGTGGGTGGGTGAGCATATGTGAGGGTGGGGGCAGAGAGGCAGAGGTTATTTGCATTCATATACTGCAGACTTTTTGCCATTTGAGGAAATAAGGAAACATCTTTGCTGTCTGTTATTATAATTATTGCTTCCAGGAAATATTTTTTCCTGTAGATAGGTGTGCAGGTGAGTCAGGGGAGAGCAACATCACTCACCCTATGAACCACATGGTGGTCACCGGAGGTGAAAGGAGCCATGAAGCTGAAAAAGGAGTCCTATCAGACTTTGTTAGCCTGTGGGACTCCGGAGGCCGCTAATGGGTACCGGGAGGCTAAGAGGAACACAGCTTAGTGGCTGAAGAAAATTCTCAGGTGTGGGAGGAGTTTGGTGTATAATGCAGGCGGGGCACTGCTGACTTCAACTGATATAGTTAGATGGTGAAAGGAATACTTCGAGGACCTCGAGAGTCTGGGGACGGGGGGGACGACTCGCCCATCAGTGGGGTTGAGGTCCTTGGTGGCAGGGCCCTGGGGTGGATTCACCCCAAGTTCCTGAAGGCTCTGGACATTTAGGGCAAGCCTCTGCAGCGGTGCTTGGAGATCTGAGGTGGTGCCTCTGGATTAGCAGACTGGGATGGTGGTTCCCATCTTCAAGAAGGGGGACTGGGGGGCTGTGCTCCAACTATATGGGGATCACACTCCTCAGGCTCCGTGAGCTTTGGGTAGTGACTGAAAGAATGAGATTATGGATACAGGCAGCAGAAATGAGCTTCCTCTGAAGGGTGGCTGACCTCTTCCTTAGAGATAGGGTTAAGAGTGCAGTCATTTGGGAGGGGCTCAAAGTAGAGCTGCTGCTCCTCCACATCGAAAGGAGCCAGGTGAGGTGGTTTGGGCATCTGGCTAGGATGCCTCCTGGGTGAGGTGTTCCAGGCATGTCTTAGCAGGAGGAGGCCCTGGGGCAGACCCAGGACACGCTGGAGAGATTATATCTCTCAGCTGGCCTGGGAACGCCTCGGTGTGCCCCCAGATAAGCTGGAGCAGGGAGGTGTGGGTTTCTCTGCTTAGGCTGCTGCCCCCACGACCTGGCTCCAGATAAGTGGAAGAAGATAGATGGTGACACAATGGTAATGAGAACATGGCATAGCTACCCAGATTTAAGAAGAGAGTCAGAATGTCAGAGAGGGGGGTTTGATAGGAAGAGACCGAGCAGTATGATCCAGGGACTGCATTTTGTTTTATTAGTGCATACTAGAGATGGTTGGCTCCTCATGATGATAGTTGGCCCCCGAACAACATCAATCAAGTTAAATATACACAGCCTGATTGTTTGGCTGCTCTGAATCCTTGACTCTGTCCCCAGTGCTCTGTGGATGTTTTCAAGCTCATTTTTTATGGGGGTTGGGGGGGGGTATAGAGGGTGAAGGTTTTCTGTGGCCTATTCGATTCTCCCCCTGGCTTTGGGTGGGTGAGGAAAAAGGGAAACATAATAATTATTATTGCTTCCAGAAAGTCTTTTTTCCTGCAGGCAGGTGTGCACATGAACACATCGGGCTCCTCTGTGTGAAAGGAATGAGGCCAGACTTTAAAATTAAATGTGAGGAACTGTAATACATAATACCTCATACTTTTTAATGTTGTTTCATATTGCACTTTACTAATTAACTTATTACTGAAATAATTATTGATTAGAAAGTTTGATAGTGTGAGAGTCCGACCAACATGTGCACAGCTCCAGGTACAGTTTTATAAATGGTTCATTTTTGCAGGCAGTATACAAATCACCCATACTAGAAGGAAAATTGTGTCTCTCTAAAGTGGCAGTATTTTCTCCTCAGTGGTGGAAAAATCCAGATTGAGGTGCAGGGTGACTAAGCAAGGCAAACTAGCACGAGGCTGCAAAAAAGCACCAGAGTGGAACGTTCAGTGTGTCTGTGGATGTGGATGTGGATGTGGCTCGGGTGGAGGAGGACTGTTTTATTGTAATCAATCCTAAATGAAATGAAATGCACTCATTGTGCTGTGTGAGGCTGCAGGTATTTCTTTCTAACACTTTGGATCTGAGTCTCATTCACTTGTGCATTTTGATACATTTCAGATGTGTTGTAACAAATATGACTTTCTAAATAAGGGTTCAGGGTCCTGAGGGTTAAATGCATGTATTGCAAGCTGAACGAGCTCAGTTTGAGTTACTGTGCAGCCGTTCCACCGCCACCTTCTCGTGCCCCACCAGCTCTAAGACGGGAACAGACCTGTGCATAGAGGGAAGTTCAGAATTCCTGTAAGGGACATTTTTGACCCATTCAAAATAACACATTTGCTCTGAAATCCCAAATACTGCTGGTGTGTGTTGGCATGTCAGTAGTTTAATTTGGGATAGCAGAGCCTGTTTATTCATGTCAATGCCGGGAATTCTTCTGCTTTTGTGTCTGTTTAGCTGTGAGAGGTCCTCACACAGATAAATAACCTTTTTAGACTTTGGGGAAGCTCTGGAGCTAACGAGAAACTTTGTGCCAACAATGAACGTGATGTTACCCACGTCTGCTCGTTCAGGCAGAGGTCATTGACTGGTGTTTTAGGAAACAGACGAGGCCTGAAGTGGAAGAAGCGGACTGCAACAAACTGCCGTCAGTGCAAGTTAGAATAATTTGATTGCTATATGGGGCAGCTGCAAAACCTCTTATAATAAACTCTCACCAGAGTGTTGGTGTACAAAGATGAGGGCTGCCACTTATTGTATTGCTACAGTGCTGAGGCTTGTTTCAGGCCAGTAGAGGAAAACCACACTGATGTAGAGCACTCTTTGTGTCTGTGTGTGTCTGTGTGTGTGTGTTGCAGTCCGCTGTTGATCATGTAAATATTTAACCCAGCAGAACGGAGCGCTGGAAAGTCTCATAGCCCATGGCACACTTACTGACAAAACATCTTTGTGTTCCCTGAAGTGCAGGCCTCTGCAGTGAAACCAGGCCTTAATGCAGACCTGCCTTTGATGGCCTCTTCCGTTATACCACCCGCACCAAACCTGCACCTATTAATACAACACAATTTAAGGTGCATTGCAGAATTGCTATCAGTGCATCATAATTTTGAGTGGAATACATCGTGAAGCATCAAGGCTAGCTTACCATGAGCATTCGACAGGCTGGTCGGGCCTAATTATTAATGTCTCACGGCGAAAGCAGAGGGAGGAAACCCAAAGGTTATTTGTTCAAATGTTTGTGAGCTTGCAGTGTGAAAATCTACCTGTCCTGTAAATAATGTCCTCTGGAAAAGGCACCACTCACAGGGCGACTCGCTCTGATTCTTTTTGAGACAGACTGCCTTCAGTGTGACCTCTGATAACTGCAGCTGTTAACACTGTGAGCTATGAACTGTGGGAATAATACACGAGAACATGAAGAAACAGGTGACATTATGAAAATTGGTTCTGATCTGTAATGGCCATCTTTCCATAATTTTGGACCCATGAAGGAGGTCCTTTAACCAAATCATTTTCACCCAGACCACTAAGATTAATTTACCCGGAACTAAAGATGTTCTCTGAGCCTAGATTTTAAAGCAGACTTGTTGTTATTACTAATGTCATGACATTTTTGTGGCATTTCAAAGGGACACATTAGTGATTTTATCCCACTGTGTCAGTGAGAGATCAGAACACACTTGAGGTGCTGAGAACATTCATTTCTATTAAAAGTCAACAGTTAAGCTCACTAGCATGAGTTGAAATGTGAGTGCAGACCTGCTGTGCAGCGGGTGCTTTGGAACAGCACAATGTCAGCATTGTATGCACAGTATTTCCTTATAAAGCCTCATGCAGTGACATGAAGTTTTCACTCTTCTACATCTATTTAACATCCCGATGCTTTTCCAGCTGAGCGCTCCAGGACATGCTGCATTATAACTGTCAGTGGAGAAGGGAAGCATTAGAAAACTTTGCACATGTTTGAGAACACAACTCATGTTTAATATTGCAAATTTTAAAAAGTGATAATTCAGATATGAACATGACCAGTTACATTTATCAGGAGCTGGCATGTGTCGTGCATCACAATAGCCTGACTATTGAACAGCGTGATGCAAGCATTCAGAAACAGTGCTGCTGTTTAGAAGTCTGGACATCATCATCAATGATAAAGCTGCACATATTAGTAGAACATTCCAGCATAACAGGAGTTACATACTTGAGCCCGGCTTAGGCCACAACGTAGTCATGTGTATGTACATGTGGAAATGTGACAGCACTGAGACTGCTGTCTGATTTAAAGTCCATCTTCAAACTGATAAGTATCTGCCCCTGTGCCCTGTGCACAAGTATCCGCCCCTGTGCCCTGTGCACAAGTATCCGTCCCTGTGCCCTGTGCACAAGTGCCCGCCCCTGTGCCCTGTGCACAAGTATCCGTCCCTGTGCCCTGTGCACAAGTGCCCGCCCCTGTGCCCTGTGCACAAGTACCAGGACAGGGTAAGACACAGTGGGCTGAATAACTGTTTGAATATCACATTAGGTCATCAAAAAGGCAAACCGAAACAATGATTGACTAAGTCTTTGTATAGATCTGTTTTTGAAAACTCTACCTACACAAATAATAACTGAAGCAGATGGATGAGAGTATAAATCCTCTGTCTGACAAAACTTGGGGTTAGAGTTAGTGAACCCTCTGCCATCATTACCACACAATTAATGTCAAATTATTCCAGGCCTAAATTCCTTAGTCAGGGAATGACCATGAGGGAATGTTAAGATATTTCTTTTTCACAGATGAGAGCAGGTTCACCCTGGACACCTGTGATAGGGAGAAGCCGTGGAGAACGTTGTCTCTGCTGCTACAGCTGCATGCATGATGTTCTGCTCTCCACTCAGTCGTGCTGGGACCTGCAACTGCTGGTGCAAACCCAGCTTTGTGTTCTGTGCCACTTGGCAGATAGACAGCAGCAGGCTTTGCTGCTTTTTTCTCCACATTAAAAGATGTATTTTTACATCTTTTTAAAGCTTATGTAATACATTTTTGAGTATTTGTTGACAGCCCTGCTGTGTTGATGTGCAAATATAGAATCAGTTGTTACTGAGTACTTTCATCTCGTCTCTCCCTCACTCTCCCCCATTGTGGTAGGGCATTATCACTGGAGAAGGCAGCTGTTCCATAACAGAAGACACACCACAGGGAGAGACACGGTCAGAAAAATTACAAGTTGATTAGAAGGAGCTATATGCATATCCACTCTGTTACTGTAGTGTGTGCATGAGTGTTTTTGCTAACTGAATAGCTGTAGATTGATGGTCCAACACATATGTAATAAACTGTTATGGTTATATAAAATCAGAGTGCTTCACCATAAGCATCAAAATGTAGCCACATATAATTAACTAAGCAAAGACTGAATATTATTACTGCTGTAAACAAGTGTTTGCAGTGTGTAACACAGTCACATGTTAATAATAATAACAATAATAGTGGATTATGATAACGGCCCTTCTTCACAGTAAGCTGAAAGAAGTGCATGTTGCTGTGATTATGTGTGAACTGTGTAACAGAGCGGTTAGTCAGCCCTGTTCTCCACTGCTGAATGTCAATTACTGTAAGTGAACGGTGGAGTTTCAGTGGGCTAATGAGCCTCTGTGATGGGACTTCCTGTTATACCCGTGGTTTCAGCTGCACCCATCTAAACAACACATTTCTCACTCAGCTGTCCCCATCTGACACAAGCATGAGCTTCAGTTCTGCTCTTATACGTTCACTTAGTCACACCATGTGTCAAATCTTCTACCCCACTGTCTTTATCATCCCATCTGCTGTGCTGAGATAGGTTAGCCTGTGGTGGTGCGTGCCTCGCTCTGTTTCTTGTAAGTTCAGTGGTAGAAACACAAACCTATAAAAAACGGTGCCAAATGTTCTTCATTTCCTTTCCCATTCAATCATTTCAAAAGACTTCCATCATAACTGTTTTTCAGTTATTTATTAAGATTAAAATAACTGAATATTAGATGATGTCTGTTCAAATAAACGGTATCCTTTTTAATTCCAAGCTGTTTTGTATCTGACGTTTGGAGCGTTCACTCAGCAAAGTGAAGCAGTTGTTGATGGATGTTAGTGTGGAAGCCTTTTATGTTCTGGTGTGGTGGAGCACATTTTGAGTCCCTGGATCTTTCTCAAGCATGCACTGAAGTGAACCATCCTGGTTTGGATCTGTTATCGTCACAAAAGTCCGCTGGAAGTCAGTCTGCCTTTTAGTGGATGGCTTTTTCAGTTCGCTTCCTCACAGGAAGTTAGCAACTACTCCAAACGGTGTTTGCTGAAAATGTCAAAATTGCATACATTCTTTTGGCATGGAATAATATCAGAGACTTTAATGAACTAAGTAAATGGACTGGTTCTTAGCACTTATCTACTCTAGTTGAGCACTCGGAGTGCTTTATACAACACACTTGTATCCACCGATTCAAACAAGCACTGGTTTCTACACCAAAGTGCCCTCTGTGTAACATTCACACTGCAACGGTTGCATCAGAGAGCAACTCGGGGTTCATTGTCTTGTCTAAGGACACTCAGTCTCTGCTCTATTGAAGCACATCAACATGGCAGCATCTAAAGCTGAGTGACCATCAACCCCACAATGACGTGATGCTTCAGAAGCAGCAATATATCCCAAGACCTTCACAACCACTGGCAGTGCAGACATCCGCCACTTCAGTGTCACAGGCTGAAATGGTGCTACCTTTGTCAAAGGGTGTGTGAAGGTGTAATTCCCAGAAATACAGCATGTTCTTTGACCTGAAGCACAGCAACAGTGTGGTTCTGTTACACTAACACACATCTGAGGAAGGTTTATGGATTAATAATGGATTAATCTGGTTATTTTAGTTTTACCATAAAAGGCCGGATCAACCATTCGGTAAAGGCCTCTGTTTAAAAAAAAAAAAATTATTATTATATTATTGGGGGCCCAAATGAATAAAAAACATGAAAAAATGTTTTTTTCTTGCTGTGGCTTTTAAAGGGATAGGACACTTTTTTTTAGAAATTCAGTGGAAAATATTCAAAATCATTTTGATGCATCCATTGGATCGTGAGTTATGCGCACAGAAAAATGCTTGTATTAATGTGTGATTGGGTGAATGAGCCTTGTAGTAAAAAGTGCACAGAGTTGAGAAGCAGTACCAGCAAGAACTACCAGTCCATTTACATTTACCAGTTATCCCGGGAGGGGAAATGCCAGCAAATTCTCCCAAGAGCTCCATCGCCGACTCTCCAGGCCTCAGTCAGCATGCTAAATGTTAAAGTTCATAACTGTACAGTTGGAAAAGCAGTGAACATGCATGACTTGTTTGGAAGGATTGCAGGAGAAAGCCTCCGCTCTAAAAAGAACATGCAACACTTCTAGGGTTGGCAAAATTGCATCTGAGAGCAGACCAGAAGATTTCCTGGACAGGTGACAAAGTGGAGATGTTTCATCATAACCCACAGCGCTGCATTTAGAGCAGCGGTTCTCAATTCCAGGCCTCGAGGGCCGGTGTCCTGCAGCTTTTAGATGTGTCCCTGATCCAACACACCTGAATCAAATGGCTGAATTACCTCCTCAGTATGCAGTCAAGTTCTCCAGAGTCCTGCTAATGACTTCTATATTTGACTCAGGTGTGTTGAAGCAGGGTGCTTTACACTCTGGTATACAGACAGTTCATGATCAAGTCACAAAGTACTCAGAGAGTCAGAAGTGAGACCGTCAGTCTGACAACTAAATCTTGACCTAATGTGGGTCATACAACACTACAATGATCCCAAGCACAGCAGCAAATCTGCAACTGAACAAAAAGAAGGAACCGAGGTGCTGCAGCGGCCCAGCCAGAGTCCAGAGCTCAGCCTGACTGAGCTGCTGTGGTGGGACCTTCAGAGAGCTGTGCATGAACAAATGCTGCAAATCTCAATGACCTGAAGGAAGCTGTTGAGCAGAGTGGGCCGAAAGTCCTCCACAATGATGCGAGACAGCGATAAAGGGAGACCGCAAAGGATTCCCTCACGTTACTGCTGCCAAAGCTGGGTCATTTCAGGCTGTGCTTAAGTCAGGAGCACGTGGTTATTGGTAAATGGACTAGTTCTTATATAGCACTTTTCTACTCTGAACACTCAAAGCGCTCAAACAACACTTATTATCTCTTAGAATTGACTGAGGCCGTCCTTTGTTTTTATTCTTTACACATTCTGTAATTTCATTATTTCATTACTTTATCTGGTGTGTCTGATCAGCAATACAGCAGAACATGGACTACAGTGATGACCGTGAACATTACTGAACTGATGGGTTGCTGAAGGTGATGAAGAGCAAAGCCAGCCATGGGAAAATGAGTTGGTAATTTCATGTATGCTGCCTCTCACATACTCCTGATAAATATTTAAACTCACTTCCTGTTTATGGTGTCCACCAAGCTGAAGTACAAAGTACTGAACTATCTCCATGTAGAATTAAGGCTGCTTTTCTGGTCCCTCGAGCACACTCTCAAGGGTAACACTGTTTGGACAGCGTCACCAGCCAAAGGACACAAATTCATATTTCAGAGTCAGAGATGTAGAAGTTTATACAAAGTACTGAATAGCTGGACTCTCATCCACAGAAATCTGATTTAAAGCACTAACACCCTGCAGTCAGCATCTCTCTATTGTTGAGCATGGTCACGTTTCAGAGGTCACACTTGGTTTCAGAGGTCGGAGTGCTTTCTCATTTTACCTTTATCCTGCTCTCCCGGGAACAGCAGAAACTGACACGTCAGCAAAATGTGGTTCCCCAAATATCTGAGGTCCTGCAGGGACACACTGGCACTGCTCTGCACCACGAACCCCCCCACCTGATGGGCTCATCTATCTTTTTAGAAACCGGATCAGGAATCAGTAGCTGAGATTTATTTCATATTTCCACTTATTAAAACCCACAGAAATGAGAGTGATTGGTTTGAAATGTGTCGTCACGGTTGAGCTCTTTAAGCTCAGTTCTCCTTTTACTCATTAATCATGTTGGGGAGGTGGGCCGTCGATGTGACACCGTCGATAACTAATATGGGCTGCGGGTGCTGCAGGCTTACAGTCCATCTGTAATCCAGTTTTAGGGTGCCCCTTACTGTGGTGACCAAATACCCTGCCTATCATTTATTAAGCTATAAACCGAATTCACTGCAGCTGAAGATGGGTTTCAGGGGTAAAGGTCAACATTATCACGACTGTCTCAGGTTGTTCCTCTTTAGTACTCCAACAATACACCCACCACCATACTAGACTTCAAACGTGGTGCCAATACTAGGAAATACTAAATATTCAAGAAGACAAATAATTAAGAGGCAATGTTGTTTCTGCTAGCCACTACCTTAATGATAACCCACTGACAGCTAATGTGGCTATGGGATAACTGGTAATCATTAAAGGGCAGCCAGGTTAACATTAGTTACAGCTGTTCAGCACTCCAGTGACCTCTCTAAAGTCCTGTTGTTCAGTGCTGTGAGGGTGTGTGTGTCTGCCTGTGTGTGTGAAGTTGTGTGGACTGGAGGAGGGTTTGAACTGATACTGCTCTGGGAGTGGGGGAAGACGTGCAGCCAGACTCGAGCTCAGCCTGCTCGCCCCATGAGCTCCACTGCTGCACATAGCTAGCATATGCTCAAAGTTCAGCAGTTTTTCCATGTGCTCATCACAGTCAGCCTAAAGGAGCACTAATCATTCACACTGTAAATGATGAGGGAAGCGACCATACAGAGGTCAGCATGTGAGTGACTTGGAGCAAAGCAGCACTGCATCAGGAAGCCAGCCGAGCAGCCGGTTCGAATCATTTCATTTCAAGGAGAAGTTCCATTTTAGTCGTTAACCTTAGCTCATTCATTGGTATGTTTGCACACAGGTTGATGTCATCAGTAATGACAAACAGCGATTTCATTAACACCCTATCTGCCCCTTCAGCATTTCCAAAGGAGGAGTGGAGAGATGCCCAGCAGTAGCTAGACCCTCTTATAGCAGCTTTGGATGGAGGGAGGCTCTTCTGCTGCATGGATATGTAAAAACTGACAAACAGGCCATATCTGATATCTGATATCTAACCTGGTGTCAGTGAAGACACAGAAAGGGCACTGCTGTGTTCTTTACCCAAGCATATCTCCTCAGATGCCCCGTATCATTTTGAGCAGCAGTGTATTATATTGCCCTCTAAGACGAGATGGATTTCTTTTTCCAACGGCATTTCGGTCGACGTCAAAAAAGACAAAAGCATTTTGCTGCAGTGCGTCACAAATGTCCTGCTATTCAGACCAGTAAAGCCAGGAGGCGCTCTAGTGTCGGTCTGCCCTCGGTAGCACTGGTGCAGTCCAGGCGCTCCTCCATTGGTTTGCCTCTGGTTGGTACTGACCAACGCAGGCGCCCAAGCGTTGGCTTACTGGTGGCCAGTGGACAGAAACGGCAGTCTATTATAGAGCTGGGGCTGGCAAATGCAAGTGAAGGAGCATCTGGAAGAGGAGGAAGACACACATTTCATAATCCTCCCTGTGATCAACGTCCCTGTTGCACAGTCTCCTGTGCATGCCATTGTGAGGTAAAATCTATTGAACCTCATTTACTCGGATCCTCTATGTTACTGGCAAGTTTAGTTCAGATGGGCACAGGACTGAATAAGAAGGAAGAGGATGAAGAGGACCTGGATCTCTCCCAGTGCTCCTGTTCTGAGTCTGATGGAGGAGAAGAGAGTGATAAAGAAGTGGACAGCAGGGCTGATGAAGGGAGCTGCACAGCTCAGATGCACTTAACACGGGCTGTCGTTATGGAAAACATCAAAGCCCGGCCTTTGCTCCGGCCTCCTCGCTGTCTGAGACGAAATTCCTCACACCTGCTTCCGGCAGACTCTGTGTTTCAGGACAACGACACAAGCTATGGGGTCTATGGCCGATATCATCCACTGGGATTGAGTCACGCTCATGGTGCTTTGAATAACACAATCCCCACTTCCATGACCAGCTCCAGTCTGGGCCAGCTGGCTTCAGCAGAGCTGAGCTCGGATGTTGGGGCACCTGCAGCAGAAGGTCCCTTATCTGGCTCTGCACTCCATAAGAGCTGTTCCTCACCACTGGATGGACCCGAGATTTACTATGACCCCTACCTGGATACATGGGAGAACTTCCTCTCGTATGTAACACACACGCACACAGGCATGCATACGCACACGCACATTATTCAATACTTCAGCTAATTTACTGCTAATAAAAATAATGTTCCTGCTAATTGTGACAGCACAGGTTCCTGGAGGATACCTGAACTCACCTGTCTCATTAGGACAAAGCACGTGCTGTAATGTGGGAGCCACATTCATTACTGTCACAGTATTTTCAAGCTCCATGATGATGACTCTGCTGATGATCACATGACACCGGTGTTACCGCAGTAGGATGTGGCCTTCAGGGCTGGGTCTCTGCTGCTGTGTTTGCATAGGCAGCTAAAAATACTGTTTGTGCAGCTTGGGTGATATGAAGACTGGAGGTAACCCACAGGTTGCTGCTCTGAGATCCTGCTCAGATGCTTTCCTCTCTGAGATGATAGTTTTTGTACACAACGCCGGACAAAAATAAGCATGGTAAACAACTTGGCCAAACTAATATCACAACCTTTGGTTCAGTTTTCTTGCAGCAGCTGCATGAAGTGTAGAAGTGAGCATGTGTATGTGTATTCTCCACAGAGTTCTCCCACAGAGGCCCATCCTCTGTTTGCTTTTATGTCTGTCATTACAAATACTGCAGGGAATGTAGTTCCAAACAAAGCACGATGAAGATAATTAAAGACTAAAGTGTACATTCACTAAATGCCCCCCCCCTCCAGTTCACATGCAAATATAATGTAAAGGAGACGTGGTCACGAGCAGCTTCTTTGGGGCCTAGAGGCGACTGTTGTTGTGACAGCAGTTGCGTCATAGTGCCTAATATAGTGTGTGGCTGTATAAATATTGACCTCTGTTCTAACATAAAAATATGCAGAACTAACAGTCCTGCATTAGCATAGCTACAGGAAACATTAGGATCCACACACAGGAGCCTGTTCAGTGTAAAGATGCAAATGAGGGAAACTCTGACAGTTTACCACAAGTCATTTCTACCAAGCGGAGCCCTTCATCAGTGATGTGTTACCATATATGAAACATTTTAATACCCCTCTGAGTGCTCCAGCAGTCACAGCAGCCTCTTTCTGACTTCTCTGTGTTTCTACATGCTTGCACCCAATCACACTGCAGAAATGAGAAGCTCGGCACACAAAGTGAGGACATGTGTGTTTGGTGATCATTTCTTTGTAACGATGCTCTTCCCATTAATCTGACCCCGTTGGAAAGCCTGATTATGGCCTTAAATGGAGCCACATGTGTGAGGAGAATGCATCTGTGGGTTGAGCAGCAGAGCTGAGTTTGTGGACTTTCCTTCAGTCTCCTCTCCACAGGCTTTGTGATCCCTGCAGGTTGTTGTGCTCCGTGACAGCGTTCACACTCCTGATGCTTCTGAAGAGTTGGCGTCAGTTTCCTGCACAGAGCAGCATCGGTGTGACGCTGCATGCTTTGATCGCTGATTTAAAAGCAGCTCTGCAGCTGGAGCTGCTGAAGCTTCAGCCTCTGTGATGCACACACCTGTACCCACACTGTTACTGGAGCTGTGATGCTCATTCACTTCACCTCAAGGCTTAGATGACACACTTGTTACCAGTAACACATCAGTCACAGCCGTAACTGCCCACACACAACTGCAGCATTTACGCTGTGCAACTCCCTCACACCACACACGTCAGCCAGAGTCGTAACAAGCAAATATCACATATGCTGAGCAGCAGGCAGCTGACTCATGCATAGCTCGTATTGTATGCAAATACATAAATATTTATTTTCCAAATGTAAGTGACAGAATTCAAAGTATACAAGAATCTACACACCAGGAGTAAAACACAACTCTACACAACGGCTTTGAGACAGCCAAGGCTGAGGAGTGAGGTGGTAGCAGGCGGTGTGGCTGTGAGGTGGTGCAGCAGCAGTACTGAAGTGGGCTCCAGCTCCAAACTAATGGGGCCTTACAAAGTGTGTGTGTCTGTGCAGATCAAATGTTGCACTAACTCTTTGTTCCTGTTCCTGTTTCCAGGAAAGCCATCGCCAAGTCCGGTCTGCACCATCTTTCCTGTCAGCCCGGCACATCCTCTCTGACCAGGACCGACCCGGAAGCTAATATCCGCAGCACCGTGGACTGGAGCGTGAGTCTGGGAATCAGTATGAGACGGAAAAGTCTGTTAGGCTGCAGCAGCAGCTGTTTGGCTCTGCTGCCATGGCAGAGTTACATTATAACTCTTATGTATCATCGGTCACTCGTCACAGAGGCTCCTTTGGTAGTGAAATTGTGCTGGAGCGTAAATAAGGCCTCATCAATAAGTTTGATGTCTCTGCCAATGAAAAGCGTACTGACTGAACTCTGGATCACCTCTGAGGCATTTCTTTCCTGTAATAATAATTTGCTATAAAATATACATATTTATTTTTTCCTTACTGGTTGGCCATGGATTCACTTACAGTCATTTTCACAATGATGTGAACACCAGAAACAAAAGCTGGTGTTTATGGTGTGCAGGTAACCCAGCTCTCTGGTCCCTCTTTGTCTCTGTGTGTCTGTAGGAGTCAGCTCTGTATGGAGATCATATCTGGTTTGAGACCAATGTGTCTGGAGACTACTGCTATGTGGGAGAACAGCACTGCATTGCCAGAATCCTGGTTAGTACCTGTGATGTGTCCTCTCAGCAGCTGTGCTGTGAGTTTGGGGTAAAGTATGATGTGCTGTATCAGACTGAATGTTTATACATGCTTCTGTGCACAGCTGCTGAACGCCTGCTGCCAGTTCTTCCATTAGCAGCTAATAAAAGGTTCACCCAGAACACAAACTAATAATATGGAGGAGCTCTGTTTAAAGCTCCAGCATCTTCTTGCACACTCTGTGCTGGCTGCTCAGTCATTTACCAACACACTGTCAGTAGTTTTGCTGGGAACAGCTTTAAACAGTTGAAGCAGCAGTGGAAGGTGAGAGTGGGAACCCTTCCTGTGAAGGGACAAAGCTGCTGTGAAGAATTCTAGCCTCCTAGTGAACCAACAGGCGCTGAGCGGCAGCTCAGTGCTGTCAGGGCTCCTCTCCATGAGCTGCATGTGTCTGAGTCTGCAGTACACCTCCATCTGCTGATGGGAAACAGTACAGAGGGTTGACCCACTGAAGGAGGGACTGTTTTACCTACAGTATTCCAGTCACTGTGCTTCGGTCCGCCCGTCTGGGAGAACTGTGGAGGAATTTTCACCTTTATCCGAATGCATGAGAATGTCATTTTTAAGAAAGCTGTTGTAGTGCTGTGGTTTGAAATGTATCAAAGATGTTTCCTTCAACTAGCTGAAGGTACTGATTAGCGGCGACTTTCTCCAGGGTTTTAGAAATAAAGTTTGGAAATCTAAGCAGAGGGAGGCACGCGGACTGTTTTAATGTCACCTGGGATGCAGCCTGATGAAAGAGATTTTTTTATAATGGAGAGAAACCAGGTAGAACCTCTTTGATGAATACAGGAGGGATAAAGAAGTGTGAGGCAATAATTCAGCAGGCCTGCCTGAGAACCTGCAGCCTGATGCTGCAGCTCTTACCAGCATGGAGAGCAGTCTAAGGAGGATGAAAGTCTGCTGATGGAGTCAAACAACCTCAGACTGTGGCTATTCTCACTAATCAAACCAGCAAAATCAGATGTTCACGTCTCTTTTCTGAGCGCGCTCAGCGACTCTTGCAGTCAAATTTCCCTCTCTCTCTCCTGTGGTGACGGATGTGACTGCTAATCTGACTTTTATCATTGCTACTCCATCCAGGCTGATGAACGACACTATTAAACCAGTTAATTAAGTCTGTGATATGTGAAGCATTTGTGGCTGATGCAGCCACATTAGAAAGGAGAGCTGGAAATGTGCTGCAGAGTGCTCATTAAAGCTGTGACACTGAGCAGCTGGATGTGGAACTGAAACGACACAGGCGTGCTCAGACAGCAGGGAGTTATAGATAAACACACTAAAATGTTGCACTAAATTAAAGGACTTACAGGGTTAAGAAATTCTGTGGCAGTGCAGTTAGAGGGATCATCAATATGGAAATGAAAGTCACCCTCCAGAATGAGTTTGTTCATTTAACAGATCAGGAAATCACTGCAGGGTTTGGGAGGTTGGCAGATAACAACACAACAAAATGCATATTCCCTCCGAAGCTTGAAGGATGGTAATTTGATGATATGAAGAGCATTCCAGGGCATTCAAGAATTTATAGTTTGGTGGGCAAAGTTCCACAAGGGGGCAGCAGTCTGCTGTTTAAGTCTCAGTGACAGAAAATGTTGGACTTCAGAGAGGTGACAGAAGAATAAATGATTTCTTAGATCAAGATCTGCTATTAAAAAAGGGAGGAGGCTTTAGAGGCTCACAGTAATCAGATATTTAAGCCTGGGTGTGCAAATGTTCCATTCAATTTTATTTATATAGCACCAAAGCTGAACAAACAGTCACCTCTAGGCGCTTCATACTGTAAGATCTGTACCCTAACCCTAACCCTAACCCTGACCCTACAGTAATACAGAGAAAACCCAACACTCAGAACGACCCCCTGTGAGCAAGCACTTGGCAACAGTGGGAAGGAAAAACTCCCACTCCCATATCAGCATGAGATTTTCCCTCTGTTCCTTATGATCACTGGAATTGGGAACATAGAGATGGCCAACCTTGAGACTGGGAAACCAGGAATGTGGTGGAGTAATAGTGGCTGTGCAGGTCAGTGTGATGGTAAGAAAATGCTGTACCTGGAATGGAGCGTCAGGCTCGAAGTCTTACAGGGGTGAAAGGTCAGTGCTTGTGGAAAGAAGAATTGAACCCTGGTGGTTCAGGAGGAGGCGATCTTGCTTAAAAAGTTCAGGGTGGTGGAGGATGATGGGAAGTCCACAAAGGGAATGTCGTTCTTCCTGCAGCAGACACTGATATCCAGCAGAGTGTCTCAGATGTGCACAAAGTCCTGTTTGAGGCTCTCTGATGTGGACAACTGCTGCAGAGCATTTGGAGTGAAGTCCTTCACACAGGCAGAAGGCACAGCCACGTGTCGGACCACAGGTGGTGGCAGATGGTGGGCAGCCAGGGATCACGGTAGCAGGTGAGCTTAGAGATGCAGCTGTGGGTGCAGCGGGACAGAGAAAAGAGCTGCTGCCCTTCTGCAGGAGGGAGGAGTCCAGCTGCTGGAGCCCGGGGGGGAACGCAGCAGCAGTAGCTGATTGGGTGGAGACTGGGCTATCATGAAAAATGTCAAGTTGATGGGTGGTGTCAGGGAGGCAGTGTTGTAGCCAACAGCATTACTGTGTTGAAATGAAATCAGTGCAGGGCATTGCACCTGCACCTCAGTGCCACTTCCTCCAGTCCTTCACACACACAGAGGTCATACCGCCCTCGCCTGCAGCCATGAGGAAGTAGTCCTGCTGTTCTTTCTTTCATGACCATGGACTTGGTGTGTGTGTTGGCATGCATGAATATGTACATTTATCCTTTATTGGTGAATGGACTGATACTTTGAGCCAGCTCACACTCAGCTCTCCTGAAGCCTCTGACAGCAGACCCACAGTGTGTTCTTGTTATTGTCCCTGAGTGTGAGGCCTGAATCGCTGCCAGGCTGCTTTGATATGTGTGTGTATCAGTGGCTGTGGTGGTCACACACTGAAGCTGCTCACTTCCAGCATCATGTTGTTACTCAGCTCAGATCGCTGTCACACATGTTGCGTGTATCACACACACAAAGCCATCACAGTTGTAGACACTTGGCTCAGCCTCTCCTGTGGTGCAGGACTGTCTCCCAGTGGCCACAGACCGCATTGAGACTTCATATTCAGGTCGTTCAAAGAAGCTCTGAGCCTTTGAGGATCATAAGGGATAATATTACAACAAGCATGTGATTTAATTGTTGATTCACTATTTCTTTTCGTCTTCTTTTTCTTCCTAGCAAAAGTCTGTCAGTCGGAGGAAGTGTGCTGCCTGTAAGATCGTTGCTCACACCATCTGTATAGAACAACTGGAGAAGGTAATAAGTCACCTGCACACAAAGACTCACAGCTGTACAGGTGTGTATTAGTCTCACAGTGAGGTCAGCCTGTGTCCTGAAGAATGACTGTAGTATCAGACAGAGGTCATCTAAAGTGGATCAGAGGTCCTCAGCCAGTGATGATTCTGTGTGTGTTTTAAGCAGAGGTTGTCTTTAACTGTGCGTCCTGTCTGACCTGCAGTTTCCCGGCTCTAAAGCCATTCTTACGGACGCCTCGCTGCCCCTCAGTGACGCCAGCTTTAGAGTGAGATACACCGAACTCCTCCTTTCCTTCCTCTCTGTCCTCTCTCCTCGTCTCTGGTCCTCACACTGACAGGACTGCACAGCCTGATCGTGGGTGGTGTCTGAACCTTACCTCAGTCCATTCATAATGAAATCACTGCACAGCAGCATGGGGTCAGAGTTGATTTGATCATTGTTGATGGAGGTGGAACCTTGTCCTGGACAGACATGTTCTTCCATCTTAAATCCTTAAGACTTTTTGGTCTTTTCATCTTGTTTTCCTGTGGTGTGCTGAATCAGGTTAAAGGTGTGGGTCCTTTGATCTGGAGAGATCTTTGATCTGACACTAAGGCTGCTCTGAGACAGCGCTGCAGAGTCAGGATGGAGGAAGCACGACACAGTGCTGGCTGAAGATGTTTAACCTGACAGCTGTGCGATGCAGGCCTGTTGACCTGACCCGATGCTGGGGGTGTGCCCGCTCTGTTCCTTCCTACCAGTGATTCCTGTTGGGGAAATGATGACGCCCACTTTGATCTCTAAGACTGGTGGGACCTACCAGCCGACCCTCCTGGTTCCACAGGATCAGATATGCTCTGGGTGGCAGTCAGAGGCCCAGTTTTCATCTGTCTTTCCACCTCTGTAACCTCTGCTTCTCCTCTCCTCCAGATTAACTTCAGATGTAAACCATCATTCAGAGACTCGGGTTCCAGAAATATCCGAGAGGTGAGCTCTAGGGTTCAGACTGCAGCTGAAGCATCTTACAGTCATCCGTACTGGGCAGAGTTACAGCAATCAGACCGCATATTGATGACATTTTGAGTGATATTTATATAAAGTTATGTCATTTCAGCCCATTGTGGTTCGCCATCACTGGGTGCATCGGAGACGGCAGGAAGGCAAATGTAAACAGTGTGGGAAGGTGGGTGATTTTCATTTTCATCCTCTCCTTAAAGGTGGAGACCTTTTCTGGAGCAGCACCTCCACAGAAAGCTTTGTCTGTGTTTGCAGGGCTTCCAGCAGAAGTTTGCCTTCCACAGTAAAGAGATTGTTGCCATCAGTTGCTCCTGGTGCAAACAGGCTGTGGGTATCAAAGTGATGTCATTTCCTTTCTACAGAGCTCAATGAATGCACGTGTCATAACTGTGCTTTCTTTTCTTAGTACCACAACAAGGTTTCCTGCTTCATGCTGCAGCAGATTGAGGAAGCTTGCCAAATGGGTGCTCATGCTGCCCTCATAGTTCCGCCCACATGGATCATTCGAGTCAGACGCCATCAGGTAACGTTGATCTCTATCTGCTACATGGCTAAGGCCTGATAATGCCCTTTAGGATGTTCTGGAAGGAAACCCTAACCCGGCCTGCTTCATGCAGGACTCTGTCACTCCTGCAACAATCAGCTGGTTTCATGGTTGCTGTTATTGCTGGTAATTTAAGGGGCGCCCGGGCAGAATAAAGGGAAGTGTTTGTGCGTTCTCTGCAGTGATCTTCTGATTTTCTCTGTCTCACAGTCGTCTATGAAGTCCAGCAAAAAGAAAAAAAGAGCATCCTTCAAGAGGAAAAGCAGCAAGAAAGGAGCCGAGGTGAGTCTGCTGTCCCCGTTTCTGCACAGCCACTTTAACTCTGGCTTCTGGCCACACGACGCACACATGAAACAAGCAGCAAATCCTGTGTGGTGTTCGTGTGTCTCTATCATCTGCCCGTGGGGATCAACAGTGCTGGCGACACACACGAACACTCAATACTTTTCTTTTAGATAGAGAGCCTCTTTGAACAGCATGCTTGCTGTGATGTCTCAGGCACCTCCAGACATGGAAGGGAAGGCTGTTCCCGACACAGCCGCCTCACTCTGTGCACTTAGTGTGGTACATGGGTAACTCTCCATAGATGTGCAGCATTCTCTGCTTTTTCCTACTTATCTTTTAGTCTAGTTTTCTTTTGTTTCTAATGTGTTGATGTTTTCTGTCTCAGGGTGAGAGCTACCCTCACTGGCCACTTCATTAAGTACACTCATTAACTGGAATTGAGAGCAGCAGCTCTGCTCTTACAAAGTGTTTAAGTTTCCAGTTTGTGTTCATCTCTAACAGGTGGAATATGTTTATGATTGTGCACTGGACTGCATTACATTTACACAGGTATACACGGGCAGCAGGCTGTGATATACTGCATACAGTACAGGATGTATGAAGGGTTGGGCTTAGGCTGCACATGGGGGGCACACCAAAATATTCGTTACATTATCAGAACTGGTTAATATTCTTTGCTTTGTGTATGCTATAAACCTTATTTTTGCTTCTGTTGGGCACAGCTTGTTTATGATGGAAAAGTAGCTTCCCAGTTTATACAAAAGGCAGCGCTGCCTTTGGAATCTGAGCCGATCGTTCTTTTCTCCGACAGGAAGGGCGGCAGTGGAAGCCATTCATAATCCGACCCATCCCGTCACCGCTTATGAAACCACTGCTCGTATTTGTCAATCCCAAGAGCGGAGGAAACCAGGTATTCACACAAATACAGCCAGAGGACGAACCACTGCAGGCAGTGAGCCCCTCCCTGGACCCAGGCCAGCTACACAGGCCTGCTGACACAGAAGACACTCAGGACAGCAGAACAATTCAAAAAGGACTGAGGGGAAACCTGCTCCACCCCCCTCCTCCATCCCCTCACTGCTGCACCTCCTCTCCTCCATCCTCTGCTCCATCCCCTCTCCTCCATCCCCTCACTGCTGCACCTCCTCTCCTCCATCCCCTCACTGCTGCACCTCCTCTCCTCCATCCCCTCACTGCTGCATCCCCTCTCCTCCATCCCCTCACTGCTGCACCTCCTCTCCTCCATCCTCTGCTCCATTCCCCCCTCCTCCATCCCCTCACTGCTGCACCTCCCCTCCTCCATCCCCTCACTGCTGCACCCGCTCATTGCTCATGTTTGACAGCAGGGCACAGTGATGAGCTGCAAAGACCAAATACATGTGTGTCTAAACAGGAAACTTGACAGGAACAGCAGCAGCTAACAGCAGGTTTATGTTGTTGTTTGTTTGTTTGTTTGTTTGAGATCCACTTTTCAGTTTCCCACCACGGTGTCTGTTTCTCTCTGGCTCATTAGGGCACTAAGATTCTGCAGTCCTTCATGTGGTATCTGAACCCCCGACAGGTGTTTGACCTGAGCCAGGGAGGACCAAAGGAGGGGTTAGTGACACACACACACAGACACACACACACACACACACACACACACACACACACACACACACACACACACACACACACACACACACACACACACACCTGCTGGTACTGCTAAATGAACCTTCAGCCACTGTCTCGTAGGCTGGAGCTGTATCGTAAAGTCCATAACCTGAGGATCCTGGCGTGTGGAGGAGATGGCACTGTAAGTATGACACACACAGACGCACAGTGTTAGCATGTTGACAGATGCATGGTACAAATTGTATTCTATTGTTATTAACCTTGATCTTTGTACTGTGTGTGCCATCTGCACACACAAGTTCCCTAAAATAAAGACAAAGACGTCACTTACACTTAACTCTGTATGACACATGTTACTCTTGTACATACTTGTGATGTAACAGGAGTTTAGTCCCATCGTATCATTTATTCTCACTGAGCCATGGTTCAGAGTGCTGAGGCATTGTCTGGCAGAGCAGCTGCTGAACTGCCTCCACAGTCCTGGGACTCAAACAATGAACATGTTCCTCAGTGAATGTCGATGCAGCCGGCCTGAGAATGCCATCACTGGTGCCTCGCTCTAATTCCAGATTTTCACAGGAGTACATTCAGTTATTGCTCATTAGCTACGAGAGCAAAAGCTACAGTCTGTGTGGACTCGCAGCATCTGGGAAATCATGGCTCGCTAGACCTCGCTGACTTTGTCACGTACAGATTTGCTTCTGTTGTTTCTGAGCTTGGACAGAGAAGAGCTGCAATAGCATCACTTGTTTCCTGAGTCTTCCTTTATGTTAGTACAGAGGCCTGTAAGATCACAAAGGAAGTAACTGAGTTGTCTTTAATCTGCATATTATTTGGAGCAGAAGGAGCCAAATGTATAAATGGTATCAAAATGTAGCTCAAGCTGTCATCTGTCTCACATATTGAGCAGTTTGGGGTGAATGTCTCCACAGAGACGTGAGGTTTCCTCTCGTGAATGATCAGAAAACAGAGCAGAGGGTGTTTCTGTTCCTCTGTCACATACATCACACTGGAAGCATCATGGATCCCATGGTGTTCATTCTCAGAGTTCAAACTGAACTGTCTCAGTCCTCAGAGAGTCCAGTTTGACTTCATGCATCACTTACTTGATTCTCGAAACAGTAGCTCAGGTCTTAAGACTGAAACTGTGAACCTTTGTCCAAACCAGAGGGTGGAACATGCCTCAAACTGGGATTCATCAGTAACTGTTTCTGTAATGTGCTGGTATGTTGGAGCCCACAGCGTCATCTCTTCCTCTCACCTCACTATTACCAGCTCTTATTTTGACAGGACATTGCTGATTGGAGTCTTGTGCTCTTATTTTACAAATTGTCTCTGCGGTGAAGTTTCTTTTGTCAGTGACCAAAGCTTAAAGTACCTCTGGTCTTTGTGTCTGCCTGAGCGTGCTTTGGATACAGCCGGCCCAGTTTCTGCAGAGTCCCTTTAGGCCGGCTACACTAGTTACCGGTCCGTTTACCTGAGTGAACATCTGATTGGCAGAGTAAATCCACGAGTGTCATCTGAACACTGCTTCAAATTAAGGATGGCGCTCAAGGAAATGTGAGCTTTTGTACAAAGGAGGTAAGATGTTCAGTGGCACTAATTAGCTTCCGTTTGATTGCTGTGCTGCAGGCAGCACAGAGCAGTTTCTCACCGGTGTCTGTATCAGTCTTTAACACACTGTCACGGCTCAGCAGGCAGGCAGGGGATGGACCCACAACGCAGGACTCAGAAACAGGATGAACTTTGCTGAGAGTAAACAGGGTTTACAGAGCTGCACGAGGCCAGCAGCACACACCAGGAACACTTACTTTAACTACACGCGCAGCGAGCCACAAACAATATACACACAGCGGGGGATGAGGTAACTGGAAACAGCTGGGCAGGACACACAGGAAGCAAAACTAACCCCGAAGCACAAAAACCAAAGACACTATCAAAATAAAACAGGAAGTGGCAAAGAGAGACTAAGACAAGTGAACACAAGGACAGAAGTTAAACAATACAAGAGACAGACTAACACAGTCGTTCAAAAGACCGGCTCAACCCGAAACACAATAACTGACAACACGCAGACCCAGGACCATGACAATAACAAACAATCATAATCCAACGGGAAAGACCCACACAGAAACAACGATGGCCTATAAAGTCTTGGTGATCAAAGCTCAGTGAAAGTGTAGCATGCAGCATGTTTGAGCTAAAGGTTAAATCACCAACACACACACACCCTCCATCACTGCTGTCTGCACAGAGTCAGACTGTAACACAATAAGCTGGTTCATCAGTAGTGAAGGATCACATTAACTGCTGCCATGGAACAAAAAAAGCTCTCAGTCTTCAAAGGAGGAATTAAAACGCTGCCAGAGGGAAACAAATAACCAGTGAAGAAGACACATTCATCACTGCTGCTGATACGATGGCATGTGCAGACTGTTCATCTGTGGGAATGTCCTCAGAAAGAGTTCAGTCAGAGTGAGAGGAGGCTGCACTGCTCTACTCGCTAAACATGCTGGAGAGAATGTAACTGTGAGGAAACAGTGTAGCTATGAAAGCCTACTGCGTGGGAGGGCTGGAGTCTCTAACTGTGTGTGTGTGTGTGTGTGTGTGTGTGTGTGTGTGTGTGTGTGTGTGGAACCAGGTGGGCTGGATCCTGTCGTGTCTTGATGAACTGGCATTAACCCCCCAGCCTCCTGTTGCTGTGTTACCACTCGGGACAGGAAATGACCTTGCTAGGACCCTTAACTGGGGAGGGGTGGGTACAAACACCACAAACACAGCAGTACACTAAAGTGAGGAAGAAGAACTCCATGGCATAGATTTATTGACCCCTTGTGCCCTTTGGATGGTGCATCATGATAGAAACGCTACGATAAAGATGAACATTGATTTGGAGAAACCCAGCAGCAGATTAGCCCAGAGTCACCATATCCCTGTAGGCTTTTCCTTTAATGTGTCACATATCTGTGTGTGTTACGCCACCCTGCATGTATTCCAGGGCTATACAGACGAGCCCCTGTCCAAGATCCTGTCCCACGTTGAGGAGGGAGCTGTGGTCCAGCTGGACAGGTGGAATCTCCTGGTGGAACCGAACCCCGGTGCAGGGCCTGAACCAGATGAGCAGCAAACTGATAAGGTCAGTGTGCGCACGTGCACACACACACACACATTTAAAAGTGCTCCATGTCCACATTGGCCTGTTGAGTTCATATGGATGATCCTATGCTTTTGTGTGTGTGTGTGTGCTCTCAGCTTCCTCTAGATGTGTTCAACAATTACTTCAGCCTTGGATTTGATGCCCATGTGACTCTTGAATTTCATGAGTCCAGAGGTACACACCCCACCACAGTCACTGTCCTCCACCTGAAACAAAAGGCTGGAGTTCTTCCTGTGTGTGTGTGTGTCTGTGTGTGCTTTATTTCCTGTCGCTGTGTGTCTTCCTGTTTAGAGGCCAACCCGGAGAAGTTTAACAGTCGTTTCAGGAATAAGATGTTCTATGCTGGGGTGAGTCTCAGTTTAACCATGTTCACTTTTGAGACTGGATGATATCCACAAACAGTAACAGTATCATAACAATTGCGTCCAAAGTTGTGTTCCAGTCCAGATATTACTTGAAATGGGAATTCATGTTGGATTCCACTGAAATATTCCAGCAGTTTAGTTAAAGAGTTTATCGATGAAATGCCCTCTGGGCCTGTGTGCTCTGGGTCTCATGATGTCCTCCTGCATGTCTCACACAGACAGCGTTCTCAGATTTCCTGATGGGAAGCTCCAAAGACCTGTCTAAGCACATCAAAGTGGTGGTGAGTAGCTGTCACTCACTGTCTCTGTCTGTGTGTCTCTGAGCAACTCAAAGCCTCAAGACTGTATTCAGATACAGCACAGCCAATCAGGAGTCCTGACACACACGCCCTCCATCACCGGGTTAAACACTTATCATGGATGTGAATGTTTGTCAAAGCCAGTCAGAGAGAAACAGACTCCCACTGAAACGATGTGGGAATCATCCTCCAGAGGTGAGCTCTGACTGCGGCCGACCTGCTACAGGCCCAGACTGAGCACGCTCAGACATGTTAAACCCCTCCCCTGAAGTTTTTTTTTCCATTTCAATCTTAGAAGATGAGTTTTCCTCTAAAAGCCGCCCCCCTCAGCCTCTGTATTAATAAATGGCATTTATGCTGCATGGCTCATGTAAACCTGTGATGTTTGCAAACACAGAGGAGATTTTTCTGTTTCTCTGCTCGAACCTAAACAGGTCACACAGTTAGCACAGTCTCTTCTCTCAGGGCTTCTACTGTCTTCTACTGTCCTCTACTGTATTACTATAGCTGGGCGCTCTGCCCACAGTGGAACAGCTTTCCTTGCTTTGCTTGCATCGGTCACTTTGCTCAGATATGTGCGCTGTAGAGGCAGATGAACTTTGAACTGTGAGGAACTGCTTTGTGAGCGCAGCATCAGGACCAGCTGAGGGAGGCAGTTGTGACTTTGATTTCTCCTGGTGTTCCAGGATAATTCCAAAATGTATCTGATCCTTTTCTGTCTCCCTGTGTCCTCCTCCTTCTCCTCCAGTGTGATGGGACAGATTTAACATCAAAGGTTCAGGACTTGAAGCTACAGTGTCTGGTCTTCCTCAACATCCCCAGGTGAGTCTGAGTACTCTTAAACTGATCCTGGTACAGTCACCACCTGTGTGGGAGCATAAAGAGGCAGTCAGGCTGCCTGCTGCAGCAGAGGGAGACAGAGCAGCTGTAAATATCATAAATGTGTTTGCTGTGTGCATCTGAGCGACAAAGCAGCATCTTGAACCTGCTGTCAGCTCAGGTGTGTTTGTGTTTTCACCATCTGTGTGTGTGTGTGTGTGTGTGTGTGTGTGTGTGTGTGTGTGTGTGTGTGTTGTGTCCTCAGGTACTGTGCAGGCACTACACCCTGGGGAAACCCCAGTGAGCATCATGACTTTGAACCTCAGCGCCATGATGATGGATACATCGAAGTTATCGGATTCACAATGACATCACTGGTATGGATTTCTGTGTGTCCTGGTAACCATGGTTACAGAGGAGGATGACCAGCTTCCTCCTGAAAGCCTCCTCGTCTTCTGTCCTTTGGTTTGTTTTAGAACACATGTTCCCATTTGGATGATATTTTCAAAAAAGCATACGACACATGTCGAGTCACCGCCCACTTGGGTACACTGTAGTCATGAAGGGGCGTGATCAGCAGCAGTACTCTGGCTGTGGCGTTTATACAAGGCAGGGTACAGCCATGCTTCTGTGTTGTTGACATCAGATTCTTTCATCAGCATCTGAAAGTTGTTTTCTAGTCCTCTATTGTCCAACCTCAGCTAGCACTGCAAACTTTGGCTTCAATTTGCTGTTGGTAGCTGACAGGAGTGCCAGCCAGTGTGGTCTTCTGCTGCTGCAGCCCATCTGCTTCAAGGCTCAGTATGTTCAGAGATGCTCTTCTGCATAACAAGTGGTTTTAACAAGTGGTTATTTCCTGTTGCCTGTCTATCAGCTCAGAGCAGTCTGGCTATTCTCCGCTCACTCGAACCATTCTGTGCAATCCTAAATGTGGTTTCTGCAAAATTCCAGTACATCAACACTTTCTGGAAGACCAGCCTGTCTGGCACCAACAACTATGCCATGTTCAAAGGCCCATTCTGATGCTCAGTTTGAACTGGTCCTCGTGACCATGATACCCTGAGCTGCTGCCACTAGATGGCCTGATTAGATATTTGCATTAATAAGCAGTTAGACAGTGTGTGAGTGTGTGTTCACACAATTTGAACCTGTTCTCACATATTGTGACCAGTATTTCCAGCCCCCCAGTCCTCCTTGAAGTTACTGGTGCAGCTCCAGGCATAGAATCACCAGTTTACAATCAGCCATTAACCAGCCTGTGTGCTTGTGGGGGTGCCGAAACGAATGCACAGAGATGGTCCCAGCCAGACAGTAGGCTCAAAGCTATGTTGATGTGACAGGTCTACAGAAATATTGCTTCTTGTGCTTGTGTACTCTGATAGCTTAGAAGCAAAGGCATTTTATTACAAACCAAGCAGGTTTGAAAGACCACAGAGTGCTTTGGCTCTCACAGACACATGCTGAGCTCTTTAATTCTGACACCAGCTTCAACTGGACCCAGTGATCAAAAACCTCCATCATCAGATTATAGACAGTAATCATCCAGCTGTAGAGGGAGTGCCTTTAATACGTCACAGAGTTTGGCTGAGTGACCTGTGTGTGTGTGTGTGTGTGTGTGTGTAGGCTACTCTTCAGGTCGGTGGTCATGGTGAGAGGCTGAACCAGTGCAGGGAAGTCACCCTCACCACTACCAAACCTCTGCCAGTGCAGGTGAGCAGCATCTGTTTAACATTTTATTCTCTCGGGTGAAAACTCTGCACGCTGTCCCCTCAGCTGCTTCCTGTTTACACAGCTACACCCATCACTCCCACCGAGTAGCTCTCAGTCTCCTGCTGATGGTAACTAATAGACTGAAGTGGTTTAGGCATTGATGTGTGAATTTCCTTTGATGATCACTGATCTGTTTAGGGTCACGTTCTCTCTCACTCTCAGGTGGATGGTGAGCCCTGCAGACTGGCTCCGTCAGTCATCCGTATCAGCCTGAGAAACCAGGCCAATATGGTTCAGAAAACCAAGCGACGAACCTCTATACCACACCTCAATGAGTAAGTCAGACCCAGCCACAAAGTCAGCTCACATCAGCTGAAGTAGCCACCTGTGGGCACGGCGAGTTATGGCACTGAACACGCCTCATAATTCATTTTGGGCCTGTTTGTGTGTCAGTCAGCAGCCGGTCCCAGAGAGGCTGAGAATCCGAGTGAGCCGGATCAGTATGAGCGACTACGAGGCTCTGCACTATGACAAGGACAAACTACGGCAAGCATGTAAGAGCAGCCCGCCGCACCAGCACCTGTGTATCCACTGAATGACACATGAAATATAGCTGAATCATTAGGAGAACAATAATATATTTATATTACTATTATGAGACCGCACCATGGCAAATAAAGGACGATACCAACCTTTAACACAGGGAGGCTCAGGCTGCTGCAGGTCTGTAACACACCCACAAACCTTTCACAGGGCTTTCTGTTCCACTCACACCCAACTGTGGGATCCACTTTCTTTGTTGTACTTCAAAATACGATACACAAGTGACCACGGATGCACAGAGGACTTGACAATAACTTCCCCCAGCTTTTAAAAATAACATGGAGAAGGAATAAAAGCTGCAGGCCTCTTTTAACAGGCCCTACAGAGACACACAGCTGGGGTCAGAGGTTGCTGTCACTCATCAGGAGCAGGTCAGTAATTTTAGCTTCTGTGTCAGGAAACCAGTTTAAATGAACTCAACCAGTTCTGCCAGAAGTGTCTGCGCGAGGCACAACCTGCTGAGGGACCTTTAGCAAAATATTAGTGGGTGTGTATGTACATATTAGAAACCTGGAAGAAGAAATCATTAACAGCTCAAACCTTCTGACCATAACTGCATATGAAATGTTAACATCATAAATTTATCCTATATCAAACTGTTGTGGCTCATGGGTGCAGTCGGTCCCACTTGCTGCGTTGTCAGCTGTGAAGTGGGCCAACACAAACATCAGTCAGCCTCGGCCTCGGGCTCGTGACGGGCAGTTTGCTGCTGTGCTGCATGACGTTCATTAACAGGATAGAAGGATCCTGAAAATGGGTAGAAATAGTTCTGTTTTTTATTTTGGGGGCAAACACACCCCTCTTCCTGCTCTCTGAAATATGTTGCTGTAATTAAATCAATGTCTGGCTTCAGATGATGTAGCCTGCAGGCTGATGCAGCGACTGACAGCACAGTCTTCAGGCTGAAGAGGAAAGAAAAGTGATCCGTGATTGAAAGGTGGAGACGAGGCGTGAAGGTCAACGGGCTCGCTTTCCCCACCCCGCGTCTCAGTCATTTCCTGCTGCCGCTCATAGAAAGCAGGCCTTTCATGTCCACACTGCGCACACACAGCAGTGAGCAGTGCTTCCATCTCTGTGTGTCAGGACCGTGCAGAATGAAGGCTCGGCTCTCCTCCTCATTACACACAATTACAGTCAGTGGGCTCTTCATACGCAGTGTTAGTGATGACCACAGGGTGGCGCTGTCACCTTTCAGATTGTTACAAACAGCATGTTTCATAACAGCGTTTAAACTGTTAATAATGCTGAAAAAGTCTCTGTGTGTTTCATTTACAGAGACTGTGTATGATTGCAGGCTGAGCTGAGCCCATGCTGGTCATATATATGTATACATACATGTTTCATTACTTATTAGGAGCTCGTTCCTTCATTCCTTTTATTTTCCTCATATTTCCAGCCTGTTTTGGTTCTCCATAATTACCATCATTGTGATAGGTCGTTGTTTGGTTGCAGAAGTTCTTGGTTGTTTTCTCATTATGCAAATCCATCAGTGCTCTGAGCTCGTAGATGTTTCACACTCGGGGAGGTGGTAAAAAAAAAAGCAGAGATTTCATAGCCCGAGGCACAGCGTATCATCTCACCGCCTCTCTGTCAGTGTGGCTCTGTGTCCCACGCCGAGCACAGACAAGAGAGACTGTTTAATAAAGCTTTGGAGGATATTTAAGAACTACAGTGAACTACCATCTACAAGCTGAAAATGAGCCCACTGTTGGCTGTATATTTAATAGTTGTAAACTGTGACTGCATTCTCAGGCTCTCATTAAGAAATGCAGTCAATTCAAATAAAAGTTTCTCCTGCATCCAAACCGCTGGGAAAGATGTACCTGCTGCAGTACTACAGTACTTCAAAGCAGTGCCTTTGAAAGTGTTGAGATGATGGTGAGGTGGAGGTAAACAGCGGAGGAGCTGACAGGCGTTTTTCTCTTTGTCTGGAAGCTTCACAGCGTCTCTGGAACATAATCACTGCTTCTGCCTGTTGTGTGGTGCTGTGCAGAGGTCAGTCTGTGCTGCCTGGAGATGCAGTGGCTGCCTTTCACAGCGCTGCTGTGGTGGCTGTTTGAAGGTGCGCTGGGCTAATAGAGTGATGCGCGCTCGCTGCTGAACCACAAATATTTTCAGAGACGTCAGTTAGTAAAAAAGCAAACAAGCCGCACTTTAGTTGAATCCACCAGGCTTCTGTCAGTGAAGCAACTACAGTCTTTGTCTCCCTCACTGAGGCATTTAGTATCAGTGTGTGTGTGTCTGTGTGTATCTGTGTGGGTTCGAGGGCTCTTCACGCGCTCTGACGGCTCTCCAGCACACTGAGCTGTGTGATGTTCAGCCAGCAGCGCTGTGCTGGTGCAGCGGGCCGCGGGCCGGGCTGCCTCATGGGGCAGCTTTTTTGTTTCAGCATCGACTTTCTGATGGCGAGCCAGCTCGGTCGGGCTTATTTATTAAACTAAAGTTACTGATGCTGTTATGAACTTGGCCCTGCGTGAAAACATCACACGTGGAGTGGCTCAGTATGTTGGAGTTGTACTGTGTTCAGCACCACAGCACCACCTGTGTCACACAGCGGGTGTATGTGTGTCACTTTCATTATGTTACAGTGCTCTTATAGAGGGGGCAGCAGTACTGTCCCACACACTGACCATCACAGAGGCTCATGTGTGGCCGTTCATTTAGCAGCAGGTCAGCTGTTTACCCACTGCTGTCCCACACTGGAAGAACAAGGAGCGCTCGTGTCTCCAAACCTTCAGGGAGGTGGAAGTTTGAGGAATATGCAGGCTCGGGATATGCAGTCAGGAGGATTTTAATTGCAATATGGCATGCCTTTAAACTCCAAGAATTCCTGGGGGAATATTTGGAATAATTAAGAGAACATTGCCTCCAGGACTGATTGGAGTACCTTGGGGCGTATTTAGGACTTGAGTTATGTAATACTTGTTGTGGTTTATGCTTACTAAATGTGAGCAGGCGGATCTGAAAACATATGCTGTCATGGATCCAGACCCTGGAGCAGACGTGGATGTGGATGATGGGGCTGCGGTGTAGACAAAAAGGAGACACACATGAGGAAAATGGCTGTTAAATTTAAAAGTGTAGTATTAGTATAGCACTTGTTAGAGGCTTCGTCTGAAACCTAGCAGAGTCAGCTGTTTGGCAGAGAAGGTCTGACGGCTTTTTCATGGGTGGAGCCCACAAACTCACCTCTGCTGCTCAAGCCAGCTCTGCATCAGCCTCTAAATGACCAGAATGAAACTCTCAGGGTCCTGAGGGCTGCAGATGAGTGCCACTGTATAAGCAGATATCAAAGTGCTGCTGGATAATTGTCTTGTTCCTCTGTATCTCCAGCCATTCCTCTGGGACTGATCGTGGTTCCTGGTGACAGCGACTTAGAGACCTGCAGAGAACACATCCAGCGTTTGCAGGAGGTAAGGAGGAGAGAGGAGAGGAGATACGGATGTAGTGATGAAAGGTTGCTCTGTGTCACCGAGTACGGAGGAACATGCAGTGACACGAATCACAATGGAGAGAAGCAGGAACCTTCTTAAAAGTTGGACCAAAGCTAATTAAGCTGTGTGTGTGCGTGTGTGTGTGCGCATGTACACTTCTTCTGGACCACTCTCCTTCTACTTCTCCGTGCTCTTATCTTTGCCTGCAGGACTTCTGCTCTGTTCCTCTCAGATGTGTGGGACTGCAGGTTGGTAGTTGAATGCTGTGCTGTGTATTCTCCCCTTGTTTGGCTCAGAGGCACATGGGAAACTAAAGCTTTCTGTGACACTTTGACATTCTGTGTTTCATCAGGAGATCGTCAGTTATCACACAGACTCACAGTGAGGGTAAACTCAAATATCTCTGAGTCGTCCTGTTTATGTTCCGAGTTCAGATTTACTGACCTTCACACTAGAACAGAAAAACAGCAGACGATGCAGAGTGGGGCTCTGCTCGCTGGAACAGCTACTCAGTAAAAGTTATCACGTGGCGTGAGGACAAGAGGAATGAGTTTGAAGTTCATCAGTTTAAAAATGAAGGCTCCATTTTTGTGTCCTGTGGTGAGACTTTGTGTGCGTCAGTGTGTAGAAAGTAAGGAAACACGAGGTGAGGTACACAACTTTTAAGGAAAAGACACAATTGAGTGAATCACAGACTCTAAAAAAAAAGGCAGAAAGTCAAGAAAGGAACTTTTAATCAGAGCAGCTAGCTACTCTTCTCTCACACACACACACACACACACAGAGTCTTTGTGCGCTCGTTCTGGAGCCCCATCGGTTCCTGCTGCTCATGCCTCTGCAGCAGAGCACACTGACCTCACACACCATGATCAATACAGCAACATCTGTTTTAAATCAGCACATCAGGTGTGTGAATGGAGCTGGAGCAAACATTTAGGTGGAGCGCAGAGCTACTGACTAACAGCTGAAGGCATCCGTCAGGTCAGAGCTGTAAACGCTCCTCCAGCATGCACCTACAACGCAGACACAAGCTGAAGAAGATAGCTGCTGCTGATTTCATACACATCTGTCACAGTTCACAGTGTTGTCCACATGGTGTGTGTTCAGGTGCTCCACACACACACATGCACACCATGCTGAAGCCTCTGAAGTCTAAACTGCCCCTGAAGTCACTGAGAAAGGAAATCCCTGCAGGAAGCTTCCAGGATCTGCTGGAGCACGCTGCTTTATTTTCCTCCATCCAGCTCAGCTGTCAGCTCAGCGAGGATGGAAAATGCCTTTGGACCTTTGTCCTGTGTGTCCGGGGCTAAATATCACACGAGCATGAGGACCATCCATTATGGTTACATAATGTGCACATAGTTTCTATGGAAACCTGCTGTATGTGTGAAAGAGCAGACCAAAGGACTTACTCTACCAACAAGCGTTCCTGCCTCCTCTGAGGTTCTGCATGTTTGCAGCCGTAACAAAGCCAAACAGTAACAACAACAACAAGCAGATATTATTGTCACGCAGCCATGCAGTGTGTCACCTGTTATTATATAAAGTGAGACTTTATGCTGTGTGACGGGCACATGAACCCCCCCACCTGTAAACTTAGCTATTGTTCTGCTTGATTATTAAATGATATGGCTGCTGTTCTCCATGCTGCGCAGTGTCAACTTTGATATTTTAGTGGCAGCACAAAAAGTGCAGGATGAGCACAATAGATTTCACTTTATTGAGGCAGCATGAAGTGAGGAGTTATTGTGGCAAAAAAGGAGGTCTGAAAACCACATGTGCACATCCTCATGAGCGTTTCAGGTCTTCTGAGAGGGAGATTGTGTTACTCAGGTGTTCCAGTCACATCTGTGGTTAATAGGCAGCCTGAGGTGTCTGCACAGAGCTGTCTTACTCTCTGCTGCTCTCTCAAGCAAAACATATGACTGGAATAACCCAGCTTGATAAATCAGGGTTTCCTCCTTGATCTTTGAATGACAGTCTCTGTTTAAATGAAACTGACCAAATGCATCCCTGTTAGCTGAGACCGGTGCTCTCTCATCCTTCCACGGTCTGTACTGTGGACTTCTTCCCATGCTCGTTCAGGCCAAACGGAGGCGTTAGTTAAAGGCTGTGGAGGAGCCGTCTGCATTAATGTTGTTGTCACAGTCAGTGCTGGCCTTATCACCACTTCTACTTAAATAAGATTGACTCAATTGGGGCATCCAGAGAAAATCCCCTTTAAGAAAAAGCATTTTTCATCTTGTTTCAGAAATGACTGAAGTGCTGTAATGGCTCAGAATCACAGGCATTTCCCAACTCTACACAACAACCGGGTCACTTCCTGTTTCTCACCTCTGAGCTCAGTGACGAGCCCTAATAACAAGAACTAATTGATGCTCGCTAAGCTGTGATCCTCCGCTGCTTTCTGAGCCCAGAATGGCCACAATGTTGCCAGCAGCTGTTTTGGAACTGTGGCCTTTACAAAGATCACTGCAGCATCATACATAGAAACCAGAGCAGGGGTTCACTCTGTCCTCACATGACTGTGTAAGCCAGCATGGCTGCAAACTGCTGGACTCTCACTTCCATCCAGACAGCTCTGCTGTTCCCAAGCTTTCCTCTTGATGAGCCTCATTCTCCGTGTAACCCCGGCGCTGTCAGAGGATCCTGTATCACCTCTGATCTTTTTATCTACCCTCCAATCCAACCCAATCGGAGCAAAGAGGAACTAACAAACTCACCTCGAGGTGACGCACCGCACCTGAGCACAATCCTGATGTTCCTGATGTTCCAAGATAAAGATGATTAGTTTCCCCATGTGTCTCAGTGTTCTGCATGCTGCGTGGCTCTGACTGTGACCTCATTTGTTTCTGCATGCATCCGTGAGATGTTCGGTGCTTGTGTATCTCAGCGTGGCATCTGTGTTCTGTTGTTGGTGTGCAGCAGTGAGGTTGTTGGTGAGTTTGTTGTATTGTGACCTGCTGAGTTTGAATTCCTTTTGGAACGTTTGCTGTTGTTGGGCTGAGACCACGACTCGTTCTCTGATCTCTGAAAGTGACACACAGACTGTCGTCTCACACCCCCCATCAGCACACACACGGCTGGATCGAGTTCATCCAGTCAGCTGGTCTCACAGCCTGATGCTGCTGAGCCTCCTGAACCAGTCTGATCACCCACCTTCTAACATGGACATCAGTGCTGCAGGGCTCCTCCCTCTGCTGTGAACCTCATCCACAGCATCACTGGGACCCACAGCCATCAGGCTTTTCCACTCTCATAGAAACAGCAGATGAGCTGTCAGACACATGAACGTCCCTCTGGGGTCAAAAACGTCTTCTTCATTTCCGCAGTAACTTTCCTAAACTGCACTGTAACTGCGTAAATCCAGAGCTTGATGATACGTTGACTGTGTGAGAGAATAAGAAGGAGCTCACCTGCTCCGTGCTCCAGCCAGTCTCTATTAAGGATTCTCTCCCCCCCCCCCTGTGTTGGTTCTTTCTTTCCATGCTGCAGCCGGAGGGGTGGGGGGTGGGGGGTTGCTGCTGGGATGCCATCCTGTCGTGTTGTGTCCCTCTGATATGTGTGTTGTATGGGATGTAGCTGCTGTGCTTTTACAGCATGTTAGCCAGTGCAGCCTGATGTGTGTTCAGAGCTACGCAGCTTTTCCTTTTCTGTGCTTTACAGAAACAGACTTCAAAGTAAGAGCGCGTCACAGTAATTATCCCTTTATTTACATGCCGTGGTAAACATTTGGTCTCATGGTTTTGTCAGTTCTAAGCAGCTGTCCAGCATTTCTGCTAAATATGAGCTGCATTGTTCAGCATTTGGAGGAAGATGTGTGGTCGGTAAGTGTGCAGCAGGGAACTCTGATCACAGGTGAGGCACACAGCTTCCTGCCAGGTAATGACAGTGAGTGCAGGGCCTTTATATTCCTTAGAGTGCACAAAGAAAAACGTGCACATCTCTACATGTGCTGAACACTGAAGTGGATGGAAATGCAGTCAGTGTGAGGACAGTGTGTTATGTGGATGACGTGATCCTCTCAAAGTTGAATGTCATGTATCCACATCATAATGAGTTCTTCCTCATTAGGCACAAACAGAGCAGCACTAACTGTAAATGCTTTTTTTAACAGCCTATCCTGATTTTATATAGGCACCATCATTAATAGAAGAAAATTCAGGAGATGCTGTCAGACTTTGTGTTGCATGGCAACCAGAATAATGAATGCCTGTTTGATCTCCTGCTCTCTGGTGACTGATGATGCTCACTGGTGCAGTTTGTGATGGAATGGAGACAAACAGCTGATTTCTATAACAGAGTAAACTTGAGTCGGGGTCTTACTCTGTAATCTGCACACATGTTAAACAGCTCCATCAATCTGGTCTTTAATTGGAGGTTTACAGCCACTCGCACAAGATCCTGGGGTGGACCTAGAACACACTGAAGGGATCAAGTCTGAACTGGGAGCGTCTCAGGATCTGCCGGGACTACTGCAGCTGGCTGGATGAAGCCACAGTTCAAATCCTCCCAAAAAGATCCACTGCTCAAAGAAATGCAAGGAACCATTTTTAATCAGAGTTTGGCATCAAGTCAGTGAATCTTTAGTGTTCATCAAATTACTAGAGAGGCGACAATGAGACACCCCCAAACAGGAATGTTTTACAGGTGGAGGACTCTCACATTTCCCCTCCTCATCTTTTCTGACTGTTTTTCACTAGTTCTGCATTTGGCTAGGGTCAGGGTCACTGCTGGCAGTATGAGGCCATACCTGGACCTACAGAGGCTGCACAGGTAGTCCAGCTCCTCCAGAAGGTTTGCTGTGTCTCCCAGCACAGTCTGAGAGCATGGAGGAGACTCCAGGAGACAGGCAGTTACTCCAGGAGAGCTGGACAGGGCCGTAGAAGGTCCTTAACCCATCAGCAGGACCGGGATCTGCTCCTTTGTGCAGGAGGAACAGGGTGAGCTCTGCAGAGCTACAAAATTCATTTCAATTTTATTTATTTAGCGCCAAATCACAACAAACAGTCGCCTCAAGGCACTTTGTATTGTGGGTAAAGACCCTACAACAACACAATGACAAATGACCTCCAGCAGCCACTGGTGTGAATGTCTCTGAGCAAACAATCAGAAACAGACTTCGTGTGGGCGGCCTGAAGTCCTCTAGTGGGCGCTGTGCTCACTGCCTGGCTCCGTGGAGCCTGATTAACATTTGCCATAGAATACCAGAACTGGCAGGTCCACCACTGATTGTAATGACTCACACCTTTTTTCACACCCACTATGGCCCATGTGATTATGCACATGAACCACAGTGGGGCAATGACCACTTCCAGGGGTTTAAATACCCGGGACTCTCCACCATGTGTTTGTGTTTTTAGAACTGAAGCGTTTTGGGTGGGAGGTGGAATATCTTCAACAACCTTAAAGTCCACTCCCCTTCGTTCCACCTCCAGAGAGTAGCTACACAGATGTATTTGTAGAAATGCTAAAGATAATCACTGAAGATAAATCTCATGCTTACAGTGGTTTTTATTTAATTTTATTAATTAATTATTAATTATTATATGTTTACTAACCCAGGGGGGAGATGTGGATCAGTTTAGGGCGGGGTCTCCAATGAACAGTTTAGTAGAGGGTGATCAGACGTCTGCTGAAGGCTTTCTGTTATGAGATGAGGCTGTGACGTTATCCTGACCTCTACATTTATTTGATATCTTCATTGATGGTGGGAGGTGAATGGCTGCTCCTGTCTCATCCCAAAATGGGAGACGGGAGATGATGGATCTTAAAAATAATTCCGAGTGAACAGAATGAGGCTGTTATTCACCTGGAGCTCCTGTATTCTTTCTGTAGAATAAGGGTTAAGTAGTAGAAAGTGAAGAAGACTCCGATGAGTTCAGCTTTTTAGCAGTGTTTGGAGTGTTCCAGCCTGCGGGCATTTTCCTGAGCTCGACGCTCCCGAACATGACAGCAGGATTAGGCGAGTAAAGCCGAACAGAGCAGAGCAGCAGAGGTGTTTCCTGCAGCCGGCCTTTCTGGAACCGTTTGAAGGGGAAACACTCGAGCTCGTTCTCCTCGTCTCTTCTACTGGGAGTTTTATTTCTGCAGTGCTGACAGCTCACTGAGTGATGGTGCTGAAATGTTGTTAAAGATTTAGCTTTTCTGAGACCGGAGCTGGCACCTTTCACCAACACTATCCAGACAATACTAAAGGACTTCTAGGAGCCACGTGGAGTCTGAGCAGCACAAGAACATTCCCAGCCCACCGTCTGTGATACAGCTCCTAACAGGAAAACTGCCACATTTGAGCTCTTTGCTCTTATTAGTTTTTGTGATGACCCTCTAGAGAACTGCTATAGCTGTCATTGAAACTTTTAGGCCAAATATTTGCTACCATGATCTCAGGAATGTGGGATCTCAGACGTATAGCTGAGAGCTCGAAAATGTTAGAATGACATATTTGAAGCATGTAGAAAGAAGTGATTCAAAGACTCGATACACTGAAACTGTTCAAATCACATGACTGTCTCAAAGATATGAGAGCTTGGAAAGGGGAATCATTATTGTGATAGTAGGTTTGACGTTGGTGTGTGTGTGGTAGGATGTGGTAAAATCAGTTTGAATATATTTCTGAGGGCAGCCAAATGTAATTTATCAAGCTTCATATTTTTAAATGGTCAGTCATAATTAAATTAGGCAACATTCTCGTGTGCACTTGTATTCATCTTTAATTTGAAAGATTTAATGTTCAAAAAACCTTTAAATAAAGCAATAAAGTTGAAGGTGTTGATCCTGAGGTGTCCATCTGAATACGCAGGTTCATAATTAATAATAATGCAGAGCAGGCTGAAACCATCCACAGTGATCATACAAACCCTGCCAGGCCTTCTCGGTGACTCAACCCTCCACAGAGCCGGCTCACCTCAGCGGTCAGCGGCACGTCCACACCGATCACTGATCATCATTTAAAGTTCTTTATTAGACAAAGAATCTGCAATCAAATACTGATGGGAGGATTACTAAGAGCTCCATGATAAAGTACTGCTCATTATTACATGTTGTTAACGGCCATAAATGCAGTTTATTAATTTGCCCTACCTGGGACTCAGTATGACCTCAAACGTACCCTAATCCCTAAAGTGCAGATGAAGTATCCACTGCAGGGTGGGGCAGTCTGCAGCGCACACAGACAGAAGACAAACAGCACGTCCTCAGACTCATACAGCAGCTCTGAGAAGGCAAAGTTAATAACTGCGTGTTTGTTTTCAGTCACAAAGATGTGGAGTGAAAAAATAATGACTCTAGTGGCAGTTTAGGGGCATTTCATCGTGGATCAGTGGACAGGCCCTTTGGTGTGGAGATCTTAGGTGTCTGACAGCGCTGTACAGGGGCACCAGCTCACACATACGCAGACTCACACCATTTAGTTGTGTGCAAACAGAGAATAAGGTTTTAAAGTTCAGTGTAAACTAAGAGGGACACAGCAGAGTCTCAGTAATGTGCTGTCTGTGTTTTGATCTTCTTGCTGCAGCATTCCAAACTAATTGGAGACTGGATGTAAAAACGCCTGAGTGATATCAACATACAGAAAGTTTCAGTAATGAGGCTATTTAAAGAAGTGGCAACTTTCCTCTAAGTTTTTGACATTTTGTGACTGTAAAGGAGAATTCCACTTTTTCCTGAGGTCAGCCGCAGCACACCTACTCAGAGGCAGCGAGGAGACGCATCTCATCCTGAACTTTGTCCTGATTTCTGAAGATTGCACACTCAAATCTATTTTAGTCTATCCTGGCATCAGCTACACCGTATTATTTTACTGTACTTGCTCATTTTATGATATGTGACAGCTGTTTAAAAATAGCTCCAGCATGTTTTGGTTTTTTTAATTGCCAAAGTTTATCAGGAATCTTAAGGTTGTCAGTGGGCAGGGGCTGTGGGTGGTGTGTGAGTGGATGCATCTCTCATGTAATGAAAGAGTCCTGCAAAGACATCCCTGTACTACTACATATGGGTGAGAGTGAAGGAATCTCTGAATTCCTCCACCCATCCATGGAGGCCCTGATGGGCTGTGGCTCCATCAGCAGTTAATAATTGTTACATTTGTGCATGCAGCGCATCTGTACAGGTTCTCAGTCCGCTGGGTCGTGGCAGTCTTAAGAGCTTGAAAAGAGTTGGGGTTAGTTTGTGTCCCAGCTCAGCAGCACAGTGTAGCTGTGCAGGGAGGAGTGCTCAGACCTCTGCATCAGAGATGCAGCCTCTCCACAAACATACAACATAGAGGAGCTCAGCTGGACACCTGCACCTAAGGGTCAAAGGTCACTCTTCTATCATGCCAGTGTCCACAGTTTGGATTGGGAAGGCAGATGGTTTGAAAGAGGAGGAACTGTGACCCTCACTGAACAGAGGAGGTGGGTTACACCAGCTGGCAGCCCCCTGCAGTCCTGAGATCTCTTCCCAGGCACCTCAACCTCCACTCACACCTTGCCTCAGGTGACCTCATTAGGTCACATGATAGGCTCATGTGCCTTTGGCTCATGTGATGACTCATATGAGCAGTAGGACCGCCTCCAAAGGGGACAGCCCAGGTGAGGGTTTAAACACCTGGGGCTCTCCACCTTTGCTTTTAGAGCTGAAGCAGCCTCTTGGATGAGTGCTGAAGCTTCTCCACAAACTTAAATTATTTTTGGGTGAAGCAAAGAGCCAAGACTGCTCAAAAAACAATCTTAATGGACATGTTGTGCTTTGTTGATGTTCACCACCAACACAGAGTGGAATCCTCCCACCAGCTTTGTCCACTGTGTGTAATCATGTTTGTGTGTCTGTCATTCAGGAGGAGGCCGCCGAGCCAAAGAGTCTTTCCTCACAGAGGCTGTCTCCAAAGTGGTGTTTCCTTGACTGTAAGTATTGCTTCTAATATCTTCAGTATCACCTGCAATCCATCAAAAAGTTTCCATGTGTTTGAAAATGATCCTAAACAAAGACTCAAACCTACAGTGAGGTTATTTTCATGGTAAAATGAGCCGGGGCAGGAAAACAGACCTACAGCTGTGCTGTGATTGTTGTGATTGTTCACATGTCCTTTGTGTTCTCAGTCTTTGTGCGTATTGATGTGTGGTCAACTTCAAACAGCCTGTTACATAATGATTGCATCTGAAACCTAAACCTGGATGACAGCAGACACCTGCGGGCTGCACCTGCGGGCTGCACCTGCGGGCTGCACCTGTGGGCTGCACCTGCGGGCTGCACCTGTGGGCTGCACCTGCGGGCTGCACCTGCGGGCTGCACCTGTGTCAGTCTGGAAAGCTCCGGGTCCTCTGTGTGGTTTTGTAATTGGATTGCATGAAAATGTATTTTAACATCAGAGCATGGTTATTACATAATCTCGAGGGCGTGGTGGTGCAGTGGTTAGCACCTTTTCCGGGTGGAGTCTCACCTGTACCTGCATGGTTTCCTTTATGGATGCCAGTCCATGTCCAAATATTAGAAATGGGCTCTGTGTTGAAACTGGTTCCTAAAATGTTTGTTTCATGCTGTGTTTACATGGTGCTTCATCAAACTGCCTCACAGCAGCTGGAAGGACAAACCAATGGTGCCTTATTAAAGGATTAAAGGATACATCAGCTGTACTGAATATGTAGTGATTGTTATCTCTATAAATCTAATAATGTAGGGAAAAAAATCTCAACTTGGCTTTGTTGATTGTTACATCACCAAAATGTAACCATTAATGACTTCATCAAAGGGCCTGATCAAGAAAAGGAAGTCAGCACACACATGAGCCGGCCACGCTTCACTGTGAGGTTTATTATAGTATTGTTATTATATTAATATTGTCTGTCTGAACCTGCCTGAACTGCTTTAGAGTTTTAGTTTTTTATCATTTTTGTAGAGTTCAAATGTTTTGTTAGAACGTTGCTCTATGCAGTGTTATCATATATGACTGGGCCCAGCCCTGCCACAGCTCTCACAGGTTTCAGAGAGCGGTCCCATCAGGTCCCACTTTCTGCTGAGTGTCATGAATATTTATCTCTCAGAGCAACTTCCCAGAAATATCACACAGAGACCAGACTCCTACACAATGCTGAACACACACACACACACACACACACACACACAGGGGAGTGTCCTGGTGGAATTTCACAGAGAACTTATTATAGATACAGCAGCTGAGAGATGATCAGAGACTCTAACAATGATCACGTGATGCTGATAACAAGATAAGACAGTCATGTACAAAGACAGTGACGGCTGAGACTGCGATTAAAAATAAACCTCTTTGACTCGTGTCCCGTGCAGCTGACTGATTTCATTGAACAAAAACATGTTGCATGTGGTTCTGTGGTCACAGGCTGCAGCAGCCTTCAGGGCGACACGGTATCAGCTCAGTTTTCCTCAGGAAGCACTGGAAGGTGTTTGCAGCGTGTTCATTAGAATGATCCAGAGCAAAGCTGGAGACTTTGGTAGAAGCTCACAGTTACATCACGCTGGTCATTAATACAGCCTTCACTAAATGAATGGAAGCTCCCTGTTGCACTGGAATAAGATACAATTATTTTATAGTGTGAGGCTCATTTTTCAGTGTGGGGGCACCGTGTTCCACTGCAGGCTGTTGGTTTTTCTGCAGTAATTGGCACAGGAGGTGGGAGCTAGCATATGTGTGCTTTAACACTGTTCAAAGTCATTTGCTTTCTGACCTGAACCTTAATGACTGCCTGCAGCAATCTGCAAACAGAAGCTGAGTTTACTGGGCTGCACTTTGACTCTGTTACATCTTTGTGGCTCAAACTGTGTCTGTGTGTCTCTGCAGCTACAACAGCTGATCGTTTCTACAGGATAGACAGAGCTCAGGTAACCTTTTACCTTCAGGTGATGCTTTCACCTCACAGAGACGGAGGAGGGATGCTGCTGCGTGTGCATATCTGCATCTCTGTGTTTGCATCATTTTCTTGCTTTTTATAATTCTACCTAATGAAACGAGGAGCTGCAGAGCTTAATGCTTATGCCCTCTTTGGTTAAACCTTCAGGAACATCTCAACTATGTGTCAGAGATCTCCCAGGAAGAGATCTTCATCCTGGACCCGGAACTTGTTGTCACGACAACTGTGGGCACCTCCCCCTCAGCCATGCCTGACCTGGTTAACCCCACCTCTAACCTGGGAAACAGCAGGTAAATCAGTCCCTCCATGCTGTTGCACACTGTCACAGCAAGCCAAACACAACCAGAATTTCTATTTGTTCCACTCATAACAGAAAGAATCCAAATGAATCTCCCATCGAGGAATATTATATTCCAAACCTGAAAGGAGATGGTCTTACTGCAGCTGCTTAAAGTCATCAGTAAATCAATGGTTACTTACCAGCCAGCGTACATGAGAATCATTCTTTAAAAAGCGCTGAAGGCTCCATAAAAACCACAAAACTGTATTAGAGAATGATTTTGAACAGAGGGAATCCTGCTCTGAGCTGAGCTGCAGATGTCCTGTTAGAGTGATGCTCATATCGGGTCACAGAGAACAAACACTGAGTGGGTGTGGGTGTAAAACTGATTTGGGTGCAGTTTTTAAAGGAGCTTAAACGTGTTGCTCAGGCCTGAAATGTCTCCTGTACTTATTTATATTTTATATTATTTACTTTGAGGGCTCAGAATGCTGGAACAATGAGGCTGATGAAACTTCCTGTTGCTTTATTAAAATGCTTAAGTTATTACACCATAAAGTCAGCTGATCCTGCTGTTTGATGATGTCATACTTATCTTCAGGGAGGACACCTCCAGTCAGAACTCCAGTGATGTCTTTGCCTGCCCACCTGCTTCCTCCTCCGACTCACCTTCATCCTGTGCTCCCAGGTAAACGCACACAGCTGTGTACTTCACATGTTATAGTGTGTGTTAGTGAATATACACCAGAACTCACTGACAGTACTGTGCTGGGTCCTTTTCCAGTTTAAATCATTTAAAGTGATGTGGGTCTGCAGTGTGGACACTGTGGTTCTGAAATGTGTGTTAGTGTGTGTGTCATCATCACAGTGTCATCGATTTCTCGTTATGATCATTTTAACTGTGTTCTCACGGACACGTGAAGGATAATCGGGCGTTCCTGAAACTTGTTGTGTCGAGGCAGAACCAGCAGAGAACTGAGGATCAGTTTTCGGAGAAATCTGATGTTATTCTCTATTTTCTTATTTTATTACTGTCAAGAAATCCTATGAAAAGAACCCTGCCAAAGGTCTTTTCATCTTCCTGACATCTGTGTTTTTGCCTGTGGGCTCAACTTCATTGGTTTGATCTGAGGCTGAAAATAACAACATTTCACAAATACAGCTGCAGTCAGAGGTTTCAGCACATCCACTCACTGAAGTTTTTACATGATGGAGGAAAAAAACTCCACAATACCAATCTAAACAAGTCACAAAACATTTTTTCAGAAATAATTTTCTCCAAAGTCCATCCATCCGAGTTCCTCACCCTGTCCCCCTCCCTCAGCTCATCCGAGGGGACACCAAGAGGACGCCGGGCCTCTTCCCAGTAGGACATGCCCAGAACACCTCAGCCGGCTCCTTTCCATGAGGAGGAGTAGTGGTTCTACACCCTCCTGTTCACCCTATCACTCAGCCACCCTTCAGTGTAGAGGAAACTTATTTTTGCCGCTTGTATCACTCGTTCTTTTTTTTGTAATTAAAGTTTTTATTGAATTTTAAAACTTTAAAACATAAAAAGAAGAAGAAACATAAAAAACTCAGTGAGGGACAGGAACACGTTTATAAATTAGATGAATAACTGCACCATAGAATGTTTCGGACATATAAGAATGAAGACTATCCCACTGTTCTGTTACACCCTCATTTCTGCCATTTAATCTTCCAAGCATCTTCTCACATGCTGCATCTTCAATCAGTCTTTCTTTCCACATTTTAAGGGTTGGAGTCCGAGGTTCTTTCCACAGCAATAAAATAAGACTGGTACAGGTCACAAGTCCAGTATTTAAAGTCTGAAAGTCACTTTATCCAGCTCTGGCACCTCACTTCTGTCCCCCAATAGTGATTCAGGTACTTTAAACTTTAGCCAACCCCCCATGAATGATAATACGCTGCTCCATATTAAAGAAATTCGTGGACACTCCCACAAGGCATGCAAGAAAGTCCCCTTTGCTTCTCGACATTTCCAGCACAGGTTGTCTTTACCTTTGCCCATTTTGTAAAGCCTAGATGGAGTAAGATAGTATCTGTTAAGAATTTTATATTGAATAAATTTGCCTTTGGCTTCCCTGATGTGTAGCCCGTTATCAGAAACAATTGTGTCCCAGGTTCCTTCATCAAATATGCAATCAAGACCTCTTTCCCATATTTTTTCTTAGACTTTTACACGTACTATTTCTGACCCATGGGCTCATAGTATACCATCTTGATGCCTTGTTAGGTATAGGTGGTAATCCCAAAAAACAATCTGTTGGGTTTTTCTCCTGAGGGAACTTCATTCTGACTTTTATGCAATCTCTAATTTGTAAATATCTTCAAAAGTGACTACTTCCTTCCAGCTTAAACTTTTCAATGAAACCCTCATATGGCCTAAATGTGTCCTCTTCAAATAGATCACCAGTTATTCTTATACCTTTTTGTAACCATTGTGGCCAATAAATCGATTTTCAGATTGTGCCACAAAGATGAATATTTTTGGCAATATGGGGAGATATTACATTTTTTGTGTACCTCTTGCCATACCTTCTTTGAGAACATCAAGATAGGGTTATCCCGCTTATTCCCATTGTTTCCTAGTTTTTAGGTTAATACCTCGATAGGGGTGAATGGAGAGGTGAGTTCTTGCTCAATTAAAACCCAAACTAAGTCTGTTTTTGTCCCAGTCCAGTGTTTACTTAGCTTAGCCATCTCCAATGATATCTCATCTCTATTATGTTCTACATTAAGTAGGGCTAGTCCTCTTTCATTTTTTGGTTGGCATAACCTGTTAAAACTAATACAAGGTCTGCTGCCTTTGCAAAGAAAATGTTTTATCATATTATTGTATCTTAAAAGAATTTGTGGGGGAATACACATTGGTATCATTCAATAATTAATCAAAGGAGCCACAGTCATCTTTATTATATTTATCGTGCCCCATAATATCAGATGCAGCTCACTCCAATTATCCAAATTAGTTTTGATCTTAGTGAGCAGATTTTCCATGTTGTCCAGCATAATTTCATCAATATTCGGATTAAGTACTATTCTTAAATATTTCAACCCTTTTTGTAACCATTTAAAATTGAAGGCAGATATTGGATTGGCACTGCAGGGTTGGGAGACTGGCATTACTGCTGATTTATGCCAATTAATTTTATAACATGACAGTCTGGAAAAATCTTCAGTGACTTCCAGCAGTGTTGCTATAGAGTTATATGTTTATGTGTATTCATGTGTAGTGGACCTGATTTGATTGGGGCCTCTTGGCCAGGTCGTGTTGTAAATGAGAACTAGTTCTCAAACATTTTTACCTGGTAAAATAAAGGTTTAAAAAAAAGAAAAAAAAAAGAAGTTAGTCAGATCTTGACACAGCACCAATGTATCATCTGCATATAAAAATAGTTTTTGTTCCCTCCCCCCTCCAATCAAACCCCTGATTCTGAAATCTTACCTAATCTTAATGGATAAAGGTTCTAAGAAAATAGTGAAGAAAAGTGGACTGAGATGGGCCTGATGGGTAGATCTAGAAATACTGAAAAAATGGGATAGCACTCCTTTAATGAAAACCGTGACTTTTGCTCCAGAATACAATGTCCTAACCCACCTACAAAAATTATCACCAAGTCCAAATTTTGACAAAGCTGTGAATAGGAAGCTCTACTCCACTCTGTCAAAAGCTTTCTGGGCATCTAGTGGTATCGCTACTACAGGGTTTGTATTATTTCTGTTTTCCCACAAAAGGTGTAATAATCTTCTCACGTTATCAGCCGATGACCAGTGCTTAATAAACCCGAAATGATCCCTATGAACAATCTGTGGCGGCACCATTTCTGATTGTGCTAATGTAGCCAAAATTTTTGACAGTACTTTGCAATCCGCATTTATCAAGCTTATAGGTCTATAGTTAATTGGATCTGTTAAATCTTTGTCACCCTTTGGTAGGAGCGTTATTATAGCTCGATTAAAACCTTCAGTGTGTGTACCATATTGAAAGGCTTCCTGGTATACTTTAGTTAAAACTGCAGCAGGTATGTCTGCAAACTTATGATAGTATTCAGCTGTAAAGCCATCGATAGCAGGTGATTTTGCCGTTTTCATACTGGTAACAGCTTTTCTAACTTCAGCCTCAGTTATCGGCGCCTCCAATGTATTTTTCTCTTCCTGAGAGATTTTTGGCATGGTTATTTTTTTTTCGAAAAAGGACTTTAATTCTTCTGTATTTGATACACTTTCAGATGTATAAAGGTCCTCATAAAGAATTTTGAAAACTGTATTTATATCAGAAGAAGATGTCATCAGCTCGTCATCCTTTTTAATTGCTGTGATCACCCTTTGATTCTCCAATCGCTTAAGTTGTCCAGCCAATAACATCCTGTTTTTTCTCCATTTTCATAATAAACTGTTTTAAGCCTGAACAGAGCGTACGCTGCCTTTTTATTATAAATTTCATTGAGATTAAATTTTAGTTGGCATATTCTTCTAAACCTGCTCTCCTCATAGTTTTTTACCAGTTGTTTTTCTCTCTGTCGTCTTTTACTTCTTTAGAGCTGTAGGCCAAACATTTAGCCCTAACAAAAGCCTTTAAGGCATCCCACAGCATGCCCACCCGCTCCGTAGTTCCAATCCTGACATCTAAGAAGAAGGTTATTTCATCTTTTAATGCTGCCACGAATTGCTCATCGTGCAATATAATGGAGTTTAATCTCCATCTACCTCAGCTGTTGTTTTTTTCAACTTCTAAATCTATGTGTAATTCCACTGGCACACGGGCCATTAGGGCTATTACACCTATTTCACAATTCACTATACGAATGCTCAACCCAGAAATTAAAAAATAGTCAATTTGGGAGTAACTTTTATGGGAGTGCGAATAAAATGTATATTCCCTTTCCGAAGGGTGTATCAGTCTCCAGATATCAACTAGCCCAATTTCCTCCTTAAGAACTGGTACAGATTTATTCCTCGTATTAGAATATGTCTTGACTCCACTCCTGTCTATTTATTCATCTGGGACCTGGTTAAAATTGCCTCCCATCACAATCTGACCTTCAAATTTGAATCACTCATTCTTAAGGTCACGACGGGATAGTCATGGGTCACACTCTCTCTACATCACAGACGGGGCAACAGCCACGTCACTGCAGATGCGGCACAGAGCCGACTGCCCATCTATCGCTCCACTATCCCCTCACTTGTGAACAACACCCTCGAGATACTGACCCCGAGTGGGCACTTCACCTGTTTCCAGCCGAGGACCCTGTCCTCGGACTTGGAGGTGCTGATTCTCATTCCTGCTGCTTCACACTCAGCTGTGAACTGTCCCTTTGTGAGCTGGAGGCCACCACCCGATGAAGCCGTAAGAACCACCTCAGAGACAATCCCGTGGGCCCGATACCCCATACTCAGTATCGGGCTTTGCTAAACGCTTGGTGCAGGGTTGTCTGGGATTGGCTGCTCTTCAGAGAAACACGGGATTTTAAATTGACGGCACTCAAAATTCATAATGACTGAAATCAGGTAAAGAAACTGAAGCAGCCAGTTGCTAAAGAGTGATGAGTATGTAACGAGGGCCTCGCTGCCTGCGTCACTGACTGTGATGGTCTGCACTGAGCTGCAGTGGATGGAAGAACTCTGGGATGTTTGCATATCAGAGGCTGAGCATCTGTCACAGCCACATGGTTGTGGTTCAGTGTTGCAGTGAAGATATTGTGAACTTGTTTTCACTTGTGAAGTCCCATTTTAGGCACCATATTGTTGTCTTCATTTTTTATTTATTTAGTGAGGAGAATGGAAAACAGAAGATCTCAGATCTGCGACAGTCTGGGTAAACGAGCCAGCTGAGTCTAAGTGCTTTAAGCCCATCAACGGCCACAAACAACACGTAATGCAGCCTTTTTGCAGAGGGCTGTAGGCGTAATTGCATTTGTTATTTCTCTAAATCAGAATATCTGATTATATAAATGTCTAGGCTCCAAATATAATATGATGTTCACTGGTAGTCCATCCTCGTCAGAGCAGTACACTCTCCACACCGTTTTTTCTGCTCGTGAAGTTTTCTATGTCAGTAAAACTGCACAGTACACATCAACATGTTTATACTTTAAACTACACACAGCTCAGCTCTTATGAGCGATGATTATGATGGCTCTAACATCATATTAGCTTTTGGTCTGTCAATAAGAGGATATGAATGCTGTACTAATGTTTTTTGTATGAGCTGGAAGCCGGGCTCAGTTCCTTTGTTTGCTGCTGTGACAGTTTGTACTGTGGCTTTCTGTCATCTGTGATGTTCACCTTCACTCTGTGTCATTGTTGCACTCTTTCTTTCATTATCTTCTAAGCATTGCACTAGTCTTGACCCCACTGCATGTTTTTATAGTTTTATACCATATTATATGAGTTTTCTGTAATACAGTTGACATGCTACCTTTTGTCGAATACAGGCCTTTTGGCCATAACTTTATCATCTGAAGAAGCACAAAATGGGTGGTGTGGTGGTGCAGCGGTTAGCACTGTCACTTCACAGCCAGAAGGTCCTGGCTTCGAATCCTGACCGGGTTCTTTCTGTGTGGTATCTGCATGTTCCCTCAGTGTCTCTGTGGGTTCTCTGGCTTCCTCCCTTTAAGGTCAGCTCAGGGACCCGAGGACATGTAAACGTGGTGCGAATGACAATAAAGAATCCGTGAATCCCTGAACAGCTGGCAGCAGCTGACAGTGAGAAACTTCCAGGTAAAGAGCCGGTCTGTTTATAGGAACATCAGCTCCAGGCTGCAGCCTGATTGATTAGCCTGTGGTACCAGCTTCTGATTGGCTGAGTTTTGTCTAACATGTTGGTCAGGGATGACTCATGGCCATAAATAGTACAGACTATGATTCAATCCAGTTTAATTCAATTTTATTTATATAGCGCCAAATCACAAAAGCCGCCTCAAAGTGCTTTATATTTTAGATAAAGACCCTACAATAACACAGAGAAAACCCAACAGTCAAAACGACCCCCTATGAGCAAGCACTCTGTGACAGTGGGAAGGAAAAACTCCCTTTTAACAGGAAGAAACCTCCAGCAGAACCAGGCTCAGGGAGGGGCAGTCATCTGCTGCTACCGGTTGGGGCTGAGGGGAGAGAGACAGGACAAAAGACATGCTGTGGAAGAGAGACAGAAATGGGTCTTGTTAGGAGGCTTCGTTCAGAGCCCCAAACTCCATTTCCTTTTCATTTGTATGAACTGATGTGCTCCAGCCACAAACTTCATCAGTTATCAAACCAACATCTCAGTACCCCAACAGTTTCTCCAGGCAGCTGAGCTGCTGTGTGACTGTAAACTATAGAATGAGAACAGAAATTAGCATAGAGAATAGAAAGAGGCAGTAAATAAAGTAACAGGTACAACATGAGCATAGGCACAGCAACACAACCTGATGATCCTAACAATGATTCCCTTTGGCTGTGTGTGTGTGTGTGTGTGTGTGTGTGTGTGTGTGTGTGTGTGTGTGTGTGTGTGTGTGTGTGTGTGTGTGTGCGTGCGTGTGTGTGTGTTGGCGGGTTGATTTGCAATGCTGAGTGCACTGAGTGGGAGGATGAGGAGGAGAGACGAGATGGAGAGGCAGGGGCAGAGTGAGGGAGAGATGGGTTTGAGAGAAAGATAGTCAGGAAAACAGTGGATGGAGAGAGAAATGTAATGCATGTCAGAGCACTCGAGAGTCACACCAATCTACTGTACTTAGACACACACACACACACACACACGCTCTCTTACAAACAGTATAGCGGTTTCCCACGCAGGGCCAGGGGTGAGCGTTATTCCTCCCACTACAATTACTTCTCTCTGTTCTATTTCTCTCTATCCCCCTGTGTCTCTGGCAAACACACTGAAAGACACCTACACACAAAACATTTAGTTTTTTAAAATGATTTTTGACCCCATAGCTTCACTTACTGCCCGTTTGGAATCAACACTGACACAATCAGGATCGCACAATTTGGGAATTTTTGAAAAATCAGAAAAGCTGAAACCAGGAAAGTTGATATTTACCGTAGACTGATGTGACACAGGCAGAGACGGCAGCAACACAAACAAAGGAAGGTGAACATTACGAATGCTTGACTTTTTCTGTGTGTGTCCGTTGACTCAGTGTGAGGGCGCGATGCACCGGAGAACTGCATTTCCCACGGTGGGGAACGGTTTGAGCTCGGAGCAGCATCACAAACATGGAGTGGCTGCAGCAGACTTCCTTTGACAGGCTCCTGATTATAACTTCAGATTTTAAGCGCAGATGTTATTGTGTTTTCATAGCAGACTACAGTGCAGTGCGTACAGCTTATTCAATTTTCAATTCAATTCAATTTTATTTATATAGCGCCAAATCACAACAAACAGTCACCTCAAGGAGCTTTGTATTGTGGGTAAAGACCCTACAATAACACAGAGAAAACCCAACAGTCAAAACGACCCCCGATGAGCAAGCACTTGGCGACGGTGGGAAGGAAAAACTCCAAAAAAGCTTATGCATGCAACGATCAGTCATTCTCCTCCCAACCAGCTCATCTCTAACCTGCCACCTCTGTAGAGGTTAGCTCTTAGCTTCAGGCAAACCTTCTTTATTTAGGCTTGTGGAGAAGCTGAGAGGAACTGATGAATGAAAATGAGAGAGAGGGGAGGACAGATGGAGGATAGTCAGTGAATCAGGAAGTGCAGAGGCTTAGTAAGGAGGAAATGAGGAGAGCTATGAAGAGGATGAAGGTATTCGGTCGAGTTGACATACCTGTGGAGGTATGGCAATGTCTAGGAGAGAGAGGGCAGATTGTTTAACACAGTCTCGGAGCATGCCTGAGGAAGTGTAGTGGAGTTGTAGCATCTACAGAGGGATAAAGGTGGAGCTGTTGAAGCTGGGTTAAGCAGAGAGCTGGTGATCATGATGGCTTCATGCTGAGAAAGAGCACTTGGACTTGTTACACTTCAGTTCCAGCCTCACTCTGACATGGCCAAGTTCCACTTGGAGGAGGCTCGCGCTACTACATACCAACCTGATTCCAACACCATGTGAAGTCACCACTGATGCTGGTTTTAAAAGTGGAGTAGAGTGAAGTAATACCTTGGCTGTACTGTTCTTCAGAGCACACTGAAGCAGCCACCGTAAAGGTTTTTGCAGATATGAAGACATTCTGCTGCTTCCAGCTCAGAGGACGGTGTTACACAGCTGACCACAGAGGTCAGGAAAATGTGCTGGAGCAACCTCTACTGGTACCTGGCTGAGCTGAAGCACAGAGGAGCCTCTGTGCTTCATTTTTTGGTGGCATAGTATTGGGACTTTGTGTGAGACTCTCGAGGCTGCTAGCTGTTTCTTATGTTTTGAAAATCCAGAGAATTTCACATACTCTGTTTCTTCTTGCTTTGCCTTAAGCATGTCCTACTTTTATAGCTTCAAAATGCTTCCTCTGTTCTCTACCGATGCCTCAGTCATGGTCATTGTTGCACTATTCTCTTCTTTATCCGAGGAGCAAACTGCTGCGGAGGGGGAAAAATGTTTGGTGGCTCATAATTTTAGCATCTGAAGAAGGTAGACTCAATCTACCTGAAACATTTCAGCCCGTCATTAATAGTGGACTCATCATGTTTGTATGTGTTCCTGCTGTCCAGCTCACATGTTGCTGAGCTTACTATGACTCTGGCTGCATGCTTTCTCTGCCTCGTTGCCACTGCTGAGCTCACTGACTTTGTTTCCCTTGTGTTCTGCTGCAGTTCTTCCCAAAGGCAACGCATCAACAGTGACAGCACCGCAACAGAAGCTCTGACACACAGTACAACACCTGTGGCTAGCAAACTCAGCCGGTTAGTAACTCATAGATATGCACTTTCTAGTGTTTCTGTCATATTGTTAACAAGCTGTTGGTTACATTTCTGTCATTTAGCAGTGCTGAGAGAAAAGGTAACAGAAAAACATGAGCATTACTCACAGACACACAGCTGAGAGGAGGCTGAAGCTACTGCACTGAGATGGGTGTAGAGAAGGTGTCATCAGTCTATCAGAACTACAGTCTCTCACTCTTTAATCACTCTTCCTGAAAACTCTGCTGCTTACAGAGTGCTTTTCACCCTAGCTGAGCACTCTGTGTTACACGCCTCGTTCACCCAATCACAGCTGTCTCCATACCAAAGCACCTCCTGAGCCTCCTTCGTACCCGAGGCCTGAACTCCTCTGAGGATGATAAGAACTGCAGAAATATCATGAGTCAGATAGCTTTATCATTAAATTCTCATTTGCTGTTGGTTTGGCAGAGGAGGCCAAACCCTGCTGAGACACGAGCAGGGCAACAAGTGATGAAAGGTCTGAATGATGTCTTTGTCGTTGTATGTTAGCACCATTAGGTTTCCACTGTTCTGGTTTAACTGCTGATCACGATATCATGATTTTAAGTGTCATAAGATTCCTTCTAGACTAAAATAATTCATCAGGAAGGATACAGCCGTCTAATTAACCAACATTAAGACTTATGGCCTAAAGAGCCACGAGCTCTGCTGTGTGCTAGGAGCTTATTTTCATACGTGTTATTGATGAACACATTCAGACGTAGACGTTCAGGCTCCGGCTCAGGAAGCACGGCAGATAGCCTGATGACTGCAAGGTTGGTGGTTCAATCCCCAGCTCCTCTCGCCCACAGGTCAAAATGTCCCCGGGCAGGATACTGAAGCCCAAACTGCCACTGATGTGATTTTCCTTCAGACGTTGAGACCATGCAGTATAATAACATCTCAGCTGATCCTCCACCTGTTACATTTGTGGAGACAAACAAGCATCACCAGAAAGTTTCTGTCCCAGACTGACAGTGAGTGAACAGAGGAAGCACAGAATTAATAACTTTATTAATGTAGCTTCTTTCAAAAACACAGTTAAAGTGTAACCAAGCAGCAGTAAAACATGTAAGAAAGGTTAAAGGTCAAACAGTAATAAGAAAGGAAGACTGAGGTACACAGCTGATCATCTGCCTCCATCTCCTCCATCCCAGCATCCTCCTCTGTCACACCAACTCTCTGCATGTTCTCATTGGTCTGACCTCCCCCGGGTGCCCTGAGAGAAAAGGCCCGATCAGCCCCGGTCCTCAGGGAGGGCAGGATGGCCCGCAGAGCCTCGGTGGAGGGCCTCAGGTTTCAGGCGAGCCAGAGTGGGCCTCCAGAGTCAGCAGTGAAACCTTGTGTCATGTGATTGTCAGCAGTTAACATGGGAGTGTTTCCTAAGTCAGTAACAGTGTTTAAAACTCACAGATCAATGAAGCAGGTTGCTGTCATGATGAGGATGGCACCATCACCTTTAGATCCCAGGTACAAGCCAATCAAGGAGCTTTGTTTTACCCTGCCTGCAGGTATCATTGCCACAGATGTGTCTTTAATCTTGTCAGACTTCACGCAGCCCCGGCAGGCCCAGGCTGCTAACACTGATGCAGATGATGAATACGTAGTCCTGCACAGACCATAGTTAACATAACCAGCAGCTCAGATGGAACGGTGGTTTGGGGCAGTCAAAGGGAGTGTAGTAATATCTTCTGCAGCTTTGATCAGCCTTTCAAGTTCTCATGCTGTCATCTTGCAGACAAAGGGTCGTCATTTGAGCCACAGCTCTCATCTATCTGGCTTCCAGCCTGAGGCTCACCAGGCTCTATTTTTTAGCAGCTTCAAGCACCAAAGCAGGAGATGGAGGGAAAAGTCAGGTTGTGGCCACAGAGGAACCAGAAGGAAGAGGAGGAGAGGTCTGAGCAGAATTCCTGGAGAATACATTTCTCACTGTGGAACATGTTAGTCTGCACTTTCTGTCAGATCTGTGGAGCTTTTTATCCTCTTACACTTTTTTTTCAGGAATGTGTTGTGTAACTGCACAGCACAACAGCATGTGTGTAACTGCACGGCTGTAATGTCCCTGCTGAAAGCTGACATGAAAACGTTTCTGCTGATCGGCCCTCGGTGACAGCACCAGCTCTGTGTTTTGGGGTCAACCAAAAAGTATTTTATGAATAAAATGTAGAGAACTTTTTTATAGCTGTCAGTGATTATTTTCCTGTGGGATGGGAGAGAATCACTGACCTGGACTGTTAGCACAGGGTTAGGGTTCTCACTAAATAGTGTGTGCAGCAGTCCTCATCATGGGTCAGCCAGTGGATTACTTCTGTTCCTAAAATATAACACGCCTCCCCAACATGCACACACACAGTCACACATGGTCAGTAACTGCTTTATTGATACAAGCTGTGTTGTCTAAATCACTCCTATAGAAACAGCGTAGACGGCCCGACACCTGCTGCAGCCATAAGGTTGGCACTCAGCCTCAGAGGCTGCAAACAGCTTAACTATGAATGAGGAGCTAAGACGTGCTGTGAGCCCTGTTGGAGCAGCCAGCTAAAGATGCCAAGATAAACACAATCTGGAAGACAGTAATAATGATACTAATAATACTAATAATAATCTCACTCTCTTTGCTGCTCAGCTTTGTATGTAATAAACATACAAAGCATAATTTAATCTAAAGGAGATACTTGAAATGAATTCAAGTAAATACCATCAAGAACAAGCGTGTGTGCGTGTGTGTGTGTGTGTGTGTGTGTGTAACTCACTCTTCCTGCATTCCTTCCTTCCTCACCTACTCCTTATTACCCTACCCTTACTAACTCACCCTTACTCCATGGAACTCGCTGTGGCAGGATCCCAAAGCATGAAATTGGACAGGACTTTTTCCTAAGCTTTAATGCTGGAAAACTCGGGACAGATGGAAGTGGACAGTAGCCAGCAGAACAAATGACAAACTGACTTGGAATAAGCAAACTGAGTGACGGCGGAAGGAGCTGACGACAACCAGGACGTGACAAAGCACCAAGGAAAAATCCAGACTATATACACACAGTGGGGTGATTAGAGAACATGGAAACCCTGGGAAACACAGGTGAACCTTATCAGGAAGCAAACAGAACAGAAGAGACAAAGGACCATCAAAATAAAATCACAGATAGTCAGAGGATGCAATAAACTGGACCCCTAACCAAAGAACCACTGAGGACAAGAACAGTATGAGACCCTCAAAAACCCCGCACCGTGACATCAGCAGTATTACCTCACGCTGGCACTGTTGCTTTCTTTATCTAATATGACGGTTGCACTTTTATTCTCTGTCTTTTGCAGGGCGGGGTGCATCCATCGTTCCAACACCACAGGTGGGGATTTTACCCCGAGACACAGGTAAGCAGGCTTAAGAGCACACTGGTACTATTTTTTAAACGAGGTTATCAAAACATATTTTCTGCACATTGTGTGTTTTACCAGGCTTCAAATGCACTCCCTGAGCATTTAACCTTACTGCAGAGCAGCCTTGGTTATCTCTGCTTTGGCTTTTCTGAATGTATCAGATGTTCCTGTGTGATTCTGCTCGAGGTCATCATCACTTTGTGTGACTGCTACTCAGAGGTGTTCTGCCGGATTCTGATTAGTGGAAACAATCGCTGCCATGTTCATGAAACATGCTAAATCATCTGGCTGGACGTGAGGACTTTAAGATGGTACATTGTGGACATCAAGAAATGTTCCTGGGCAGCAACAAGTTGCATTTATTGAGCCATAAAGAAAGCAGCCAAGGTCACTTTTTAATTTCAGTTATGTTATGTAAGCCTGCACTAGAGCTCCTGGCCTGTATCCTTGTAGTTCCATTCAGGGCCCTGCACTGGAGACAGTGTGTACAGGTGTTGCTCTGGCTCCTGAGGTAGAGCAGATCACGCGCTAACTGGAACGCCAGTAGTTAGATCTTACATGTCACAGGAGGATGCACTAACAGGGTTTCCTGATCTGAGGCCAGCAGCTTGGCGGCTCTGTCACAAATGGCTGTCCTCCTCTAACCCTGTAACACTGCTGAAGCTGTCATAGGCAGACATCAGTGGGAACATAACAGGCCGAGGCGCGAGAACGCTGCAGCAGGAAGTGCGATGAGATTTGATGGAAACCGTTCCTGACAGTTTGATGCGTATCTTCTGTGAGTTTATGTTTTGCTAATAGTTTTCATCCATTAGTGATGAAAAGAGTCAGTTTAAGTCAAGTCACATATCTGCTCGTTACAACATAATGGCACTCATTAAAGCAACGCAGGACTGTGCTCATTAAAACAGCTTTGCACTGAATAATGAGTACAAGTAGTTTTGTTTCTGTACCCTGAACGTGTGTGTGTGTGTGTGTGTGTGAACACTCGCTGTACTTGTAATCTTAGGGTATAGTCTGTGCTTACACACTCTCACTCCCAGCGTGTTACATACTGGCGCCTGGTGTGCGGGGTTTCCCTTTAAGAAGCGTCAGTCATACAGTGATCAGCAGGTCTCTGGATGAGGAGGCTGGTGCACCTGTGTGGCATTAATTGAATGATGTCACCTAGAAGACCTGAGCTCACATCATGTATCAGACTGCGGTTTTTACACATTGATTGATGTTCAGTCAAGTCTGGGAATCAAACATTATCACATGGTGCTTGTTGCCCCCTGTGAAGTGTTGGAGGATGGATCTACCTGGGAAGACACCGGGCACGGCTGCTGCTTGCGGTTCAATTTCACCAGATAATGCATTTCAGAAGTGTCACACAAGCACCTCTGCACCCTCCTAAAAATAGCGCTGGGTTTATTTTTTATTGAAGCTGCCCAGAGCAGGTGAGCAGGGAAGGAGTCAGACTGACAGACCATCTTCAGGCTAAACCTCTGAGTCCCACAGAAATCCACCCAGTGGGTTATTATTGCTCAGGTGAATGTGTTTTATTTAGATAAAGTGGTTAGATCACACTGCGTGTGTTAACGTTCATATGTACACACACACCAAACAACAACAGTAATGTTCCCCACCCCAATTGTTGCCAGAGCCTCGAATTTTATTCCAGGCTTCCAGCAGCTTAGTGGATGATCAATTATCCACCTGTGCATGCACAAGTTGAGCGCTCAGCCTCTGCATGATGAAATCATCACCACAACTACTTGCAGTTAGTCACCAAATGCAAAAAGATCACCGGGCAACCACCAAAGTTTCCTAGTTGCAAGCAGATTGCTGCTATTTTGTCCTCCAGTGTGACTGAGCCATGAACGGTCAACATGCAGGCAGTGACCCTTCAGTGTGTCTGCTCTCTGCTCTTCCAGATGGGACAGGAGTCAAAAGACGAGTGACACAGAAAAGGAGAGAGAAAAGGGTAATGCACACACACAGACACACACGCACAGACAAACCTTTATCCTACAGATAACTTGTAGGACCTGACTGCTGATACTTGATTTGATCATTCAAAGTTTCCACAGAGCTGAACAAGTCTGTGCAGAGAAGTGAGACAGCTGCTGTGTCTCAAGACACTTTCTTTTCTTCTTTGACACATTTTCTCAGCCTCTGTCTGTCTGCACCTGCTGTTGCATGCTGGGAGATGTGTGTGTGTGTGTGTGTGTGTGTGTGTGTGTGTGTGTGTGTGTGTGTGTGTGTGTGTGTGTGTGTGTGTGTGGGCTTCCTTTTCTGTCAGCCTCTCTGTGGTTTTATTCTTTTGGGAATGTGTGTGTTTTCACTGGGTTTGCCAGCAGGTTTGTTTGATTCAAGTTTTGGTGCATTTTGAGATGGATGCAGTTCTAGCTGTCAGTCACTGAAGTCCCCGTCAGCCACTGCAGTAATATCAGCTAATACAGGAGAGCCATCAAAGAGGAGAGCGCTCTGCATCAGAGCGACTCAGTCTCATTGTTGTTGGTCACATCTGTTATACACGTGTGTGTGATACACACCCGTGGGTTATACACACCTGTGGGTTATACACACCTGTGGGTTATACACACCTGTGGGTTATACACACCTGTGGGTGATACACACCTGTGGGTGATACACACCTGTGGGTTATACACACCTGTGGGTGATACACACCTGTGGGTGCTATACACACCAAATAAATTGCTGAGGGGGGATATTGTGGGAAATGTGGAGACTAAAATTTGAGTGCTTCTTTTCAAATGTTTTAATTAATTTATTTTTAATTAATTGATTTAAAAAGCAGGTGGTCAGCAACATGTTTCAGAAAGACAGAAAACAGATACTACAAACACCTGAGGAAGCATCTCACAGGTGATTTGATTGAGTGGAAGGTCAATAAGAGGAGTCGGTATGAAAAGAGAGACTGGAAATAAAATGGGGAGGGGTTAATCACTTTAAAGAAAGTGTGTGTGCGTGCAAATAGCTTAATAATTGAAAAAGTAATGTTTCTCAACAGTTATTTTTCAAACAGTTTGTGTTGGTTGTTGTGTAAGTTGCAGCAGATCACAGCATATAAAGAATTTCAGCATGACCATAATAATCTGTAAGCCGTCACTGGGCCTGAGGTTAGAAACCTGACAGGATTTTGTAGCAGGGTTATGAAGTGAACAGAGTTTGTCTCTGCATCCAGAAATACAAGTTAAATCTTTATCATGCAGACAAAGATGCACATACACAAAGTCAGGAAATGCCACCACTTTTCCTGGACCTCAGCTCAGTTAGTGCCAAACTGCAGGTACACAATACATTTCACTGTGCATTTTACTGTCTATAACTGTGCATTGTGACAAATAAGCCTCATCTGTACTCTGACCAATCCGCATTTTAAATTATTTTCTAAATCTTGAACTCTGCCTCCTCTGGGCTTAAAAGCGGAACCATCTGGATTATTATCAAGGAAGACCTTGTTTATTTTAGTTAGACAGTCAAATCACATCCTGCATATAGTCCAAAAGCATCGCTCTGCAGCAAGAGTCTGAGTACTAAACTGACCTGCATGAAAACCTTTGACAGGTTATGATATATCTTTATTAATTGGCCTCCAGTAACACTGTGAGAAATCTTGGAGTCATTTTTGACCAGGATATGTCCTTCAGTGCATATATTAAACAGATATGTAGGACCGCTTTTTTGCATCTGTGCAATATTTATAAAATTAGAAACATCCTTTCTCAGACTGATGCTGAAAAGTTAATCCATGCATTTATTACTTCTAGGCTGGACTACTGTAATTCATTATTATCAGGCTGTCCTAAAAACTCCCTGAAAAGCCTTCAGCTGATCCAAAATGCTGCAGCTAGAGTACTGACAGGGACTAGAAAGAGAGAGCAGATTTCTCCCATATTGGCTTCTCTTCATTGGCTCCCTGTTAAATCTAGAATAGAATTTAAAATCCTGGTTCTGCTGGAGGTTTCTTCCTGTTAAAAGGGAGATTTTTCCTTCCCACTGTTGCCAAAGGCTTGCTCACAGGGGGTCGTTTTGACTGTTGGGTTTTCTCTGTGTTATTGTAGGGTCTTTACCCACAATACAAAGCGCCTTGAGGTGACTCTTTGTTGTGATTTGGCGCTATATAAATAAAACTGAATTGAATTGAAAATACAGTGAAGGAGGTCCTGAACTGCTGAGCTGCAACAACACAAAGTTGTGGTATTGTGGTGGAAAATGTCTTTTTAGGGTTTTCTTTGAATCTTTTGTGTCAGAATGTGTCGTCAGTTTGAGCATTGTGAAAACAAAGGGAATCAATACTCTGAGCAAATATGTTGCAGATTAAGATTTTTTACTTTGTAAATAAACAAAGTTCTTCTGCTCATATGAAATTACAGTTTAATGTGAAATAATAAGTACATAGTTATGCATACATGATTCTTATCTCTACAGCTGCTTCATATGTATGTAAAGCTTTGCCTTAGTTGACGTTACAACACTGTGTGTATGATAACTGAGTGGAGCTACAAGACACAAATGAGGATGTATCCATGTAAGTTAGCAGTGACTGTGGGTTTCCTCCTCTAAATGCAGCCTTTCTTTCTTTCTTTCTAACATGTATCTTCTGTTTTCATCCACACACACAGACCACTCCCATAAGGGTCAGACAGGTTGACTGCATCAAACTGAAGAGTTCAATGGACCAAGTGACGTGTGTGTGTGTGTGTGTGCATGTTTTTGCGTGTATGTGTGTCCTCTTTTTTTCATTTTCTATTCTCTTGTGTTGTAAGACTGACTTATTTTCTCTGGTTTACTTAATTCTTTCCCTGGGCTAAATTCAGTTAATTCACTGTGTGTGTGTGTGTGTGTGTGTGTGTGTGTGTGTGTGTGTGTGTGTGTGTGTGTGTTGTTTTTGATTTGTCTTACAGCTACAAACGCTCTTAGAGGTTTTTGAAGTCTGTTCTCTTTCTCTCCCCCTCCTTTCACCCCCTCTCTCTGTCACACACACACACACACACACACACACACACACACACACACACACACACACACACACACACACACACTAAGCCTAACATAACTGGATTAGGACTCAGCTACTAAAGAGAGAGGGAGTGAGAGCGAGTATTGAGGTCAACCTAATAAACATTCATCTCATATCTCAGCTGAGACAGCCATGCACAGCCCCTGTTTCACGCAGTAACAATCATATGAACAGTTTGTGTTGGAAACTGTTTCCATCATGATGATGATGCTTTGTGGCTTTATCTAATTCTCTGGCTATCACAGTGTTTAAGGTGGATTTACATGCTGTTCTCATCGTGTTTGCTTCCATTAGTTATTGCAGTGTTTTCCTTTACCTCAAATATGACTCAGTCACTACACCAATTATCCACATAATAAGTATATGAAGCAGTTATTCTGTTATAGCATTGGAGTGTTTCTAATATTCTGACCCTCATTTATGTAAAAACTTCAAAAAGCTCTCGACATAACTGCCCTTTGATTTGGTCAGTAAATGATTCTTCATGTGGTTTTTAGTTATGTTTGGTTGTGTATGCAGATGCTTTCTGTAAAAGCATCAGTGACAGTTCAGCTGTTTCACTGTTGTGTTATTGGCTCAACACTTTCAACACAACAAAGTTTTTCTTCATCACCAAACCGTCACTTTGTGTCCCCTAACAGAGATGTTAATCGAGTGTGTGAAGAACAAGGACATCAAGAAGGTAACTGTGTGTGTCTGTGTCAGTGTGAGCAATGTTTGCATATTTATCTGAACATATGATTTTGTCTAAAGTTTGAGGCTGACTTATATGGAAACATATTACCTGTTAAACAACTTTCTCACAGAACTTTTAGAACCGTTCATGTTCGTTTTTATGTGTCCAACAACTAATAATGAGGGTGATATGTCTGTGATGCATTTACTCATTCATCACAGCTTTAATGTGCCCCCACGTGTTATAAAATACCAACTTTATGAGTGAAGCGTTCTGATATTTTATTCCTCAATGAAACTGCTGCCACAAGTTTTTCTAACCCGTGTATCACCTCAGCTGCAGGAGCTGCACCTGAAGGGGGCTGACCTCACAGTGCTGGACCAGTCAGGGTGCAGTTTGCTACACCACGCTGTTACTACAGGAAGCAAAGAGATGGTGCGCTACATCCTTGACAATGGTAACAAACAAGCATAGAATGTAAATGAAAATCTACCACTTAGACATGCCTGAACTGTAACAACCGTGACAGCTGGGATAAGCTCCAGCCATCCATCCAGTTCTGGGTTACCGGGGCTGGAGACCATCCCAGCTGTTAAAGGCCAAGAGGGAAAAAAAGGCCAGTCCATCACAGGGTCATGACCCTGAAAACTATGAAAATTATTGAACTAATATTGAAAAATACATGGTGAATGGACTGGTTCTTATATAGAGCTCTTCTATTCTACTTCGAGCACTCACAGTCCTTTATACAACATGCCTCTGTCATGAACTGACTGAATCAAGGTGGCGAACTCACCTGCAGATCCCAATCAAGAAACCACAAAAATAGTAAAAGTAATCACAAATCTTTATTTCATAACAAAAGAGCTCGGGGGTGGGGTGGGGGTGGGGTTCTGATCCAAAGGTTCAGGTTAGCCAAACTACCATTCCTATTGGAATATTCTGAGAAGGGAAGAGAGGGAAGTTTTAGTCTCAGGAATGTCTAAATGAGAAGGGCTGTCCGTCCTTGAGGGAGAAGATGGTGCCAGAGACCTTACTTGGTTCTGAGATAGGTGGTCTGGAGGAGGGTGAGCAGAACAGGCAGTCTAAGAGGTCAAGAAGCAAGGTGTTAACACACAAATACAGATCGCATGGAAGGCATGCAGAGCTGAACCTAGTTACCACTCTAAGGAGGCAGATAATCTGGCAGAGACCGGACGGTGGAGCTGGTCCTGAAATACAACAGCTGACGAGGCTCGATGTGGTACAGGTGCTCAGCTGAGTGGAAGAATCCAGGCTCCACCTAGAAGGGTGCAGGTAGCAGACCATGACAGCTTCATTCACCCATTCATTCTGGCCACAGCCACCCCGAATACAACGTGCAGACATTCTAATTCAACTTTAAAGAAATTCAGTGAGCATAGTTGGATGAACATGTGACTCTGGTCTCTGCAGTCATTCCCTCCTTTCTGTTTTCCAGCTCCAGGTGAGCTGATTGATGTCACTGAAAACCTGCAGTAAGTATTGTCATGGTTGCCTTTAAAACATCCAAATTAAAGTTGGAATAAAGTGATTTTTAAAGCGTTTTTGATTCCATCTCAGCAGTCTTAGAATAAGACTCATTGTCTGTAAAACAAGCTTAGATGACTGCATTGAGCTGTGGTGTGTGCGCTAACAAGAGTGGCTAACATTAAAGAGAATAAACAGAAGCAGTCGGGTGATCAGCAGCTGTGCTCCACTCCCAGAATACATGAAGTGCAGCTCAGCCTTGGTTTATCTCTCCTTCTCTGTCTCTGTGTCACGGACCACCAGTGGGGAGACGGTCCTTCATCAGGCTGCATCTCTGTGTCACAGGACCATCTGCCATTATCTGGTAGAAGCAGGAGCCTCACTCATGAAAACAGACCTACTGGTAGGTTTTGTACATACACACCCTTACACCTGTACACCTGTACACCCTCCACCTGGGTCAGTTTAACTTTAGACTGTAAACTGAGCCTTTACAGTAACTGCAGGGGCACAAGCACCTTCTGTTTATCCAGATTCCCACAAAATGATTTGATGTTCCTCTGACAGACAGGAGTAGGACCAAACTAATAACACTCCAACAGTTATGTTTCTCTTATTGTTACTGAACATATTGACTAATCACTTATTGAGTGGGAGATCCCCAAAGGTTACCTGGGAACACAGTTAAGGAGATACAATGAGTTGCTTGTAAAGGCACATCCAGTCTGGTTGCTGATAAATCCGCTCTTCTCAGTCAACACTGGTTGGTGTGAATCATGCCTGTATTTAGTGTTTGTGCACAAGTACACAACTAAATATACAATGAAGTGTTCATTAGGAAAGCTGCTTCCCTCAGTGTGTGTGAATTCATTTAGAAGGGAATGATGGCAGTGAAATACACAGAACCCTGTATATGCAGTTCTGTGGAGAACCTGTGGCTGAGTCAGGAACCATTTCAGATGGGAGCTGATGTATGCCTTCAAGTGGCTCCACAGTGACTACATATACTGGGTTTGGTGGAGTCAGCCTGCTGCTGGAGCTTCAGCACGTGTTTGTGTTCTGGTCTCAACTGTGTATCATGTTCAGTTTTCCATGGAGGTTTTAGCTGTGCAGAAAAGCTCTTAACGCACTGGACTCAGCAGTGACCTAGATACAGAGAGGAAGGCAGGGAGGAGACAAGGAGAGAAAATACCACAGTTTTGACATTCACCATAAACTACTTTGTTTCTTCTCCAAATGTCGCTCTGCATTTAGATTCTTCCTCACGCTCCTTTTCCCGTCTCTGTCTTCCTGGAGCTTGGATGGTCGGCTCTTAGCCCCACAGACTCACAGCCATTGCTTCATGGCTGTGGTCATGGGTTTTTGGTCCCAAAGGGTAGTCACCATAATGTAATGAATTAATTATGTCCCAACCACATGAGTAACATACATTAAGATACACACTCACAGATTAGTCTCCACTAATTATGTAATTATATCGTCTGCTCATATTAGTGTGTGATATTTGTGTTTGTTGTGTCTGCTGGTTACTTCAGTAAGATCCCCATTATCTGCAGCAATGCAGCAGCTATTCTTCCTGCGGTCTCCAAATCTTTACATTGTGACAGCGCTTTATGAATGCACACAACACTCCCTCACTACAAAAAAAGGTGGGGTACACCCTGTACAGGTCACCAGCCTGTCGCAGGGCAAACACGGAGCGACACACCTACGGGCAATTTAGTGACCAGGTAACCTAACCCCAGTAACGTCATGTCTTTGGACTGTGGGAGGAAACCCACGCAGACAACATGCACACTCCACACAGAACCTAGGACCTTGTTTCTGTGAGGCAGCAGTGCTAACCACCACGTATTTTGTCCCATATTGTTTAATGTTAGAATATCCAGTTTAACAAAAACACTTATGTTTAGCTCTATCTTTATATTCAACTCTCCTTTATCTTTATACCCTCGGTGTTGAAGCGAGGTCCAGAGTGGGAGCGTGGGGGGGGGGGGTTCAGTAAATTCGTCGGCTGCATCACGAGGAAAAAGCACAGGAAGAAGACCCACTTCCACTATGGAGTTGAGTATGGCGGTGCCCTCTTTGCCTGCAGGTACTGTTGGGGTGTGGGCGATGCCAAATTGTATGAAGGGCCGCATGTACACAAAACACAGTGGAGGATCTCAAGTTGCCAAAAGTCACTGATGTCACCTGAAAAAGTTGCTAAATTTGTTGCTAGATGCTTTTTGGAAAAAAGTTGTTAAATCTAGCGACAAAGTTGCTAAGTTGGCAACAGTGATGTTGGTCACTGTATTCAAGCAGGTGGAGCAGCATGGCGGCTTCCACAAACTGGTGCCCACTCCTGTATATTTTTAATTCTACGTTTATGAGAGAACATCGATCTCCATCAGACACAGGAACACGAGCGCAAGGAGCAAATGAAAATCCCTTTTTTTCCTTGGAATACAATAGTGTTAAACCGAGCACACAATCCTGGTCACATGCTATTTAGCCCACCAGAGGTACCAGGTTCCTGCAGGAGCCACAGCTTTAGCCACAGTTCTGGAACCCAATCCGGTTAAAACAAACTGGTGTTGTCATCCTTTACGTTGGTGCGGAGACGCTTCTGCTGATCAGTGTGTTTGTTCTTGTGTGTTTGGTTCTTTGGGTGTTGGTACACTGCTGAGTCTGGATGTAGTTGTTCCATGTTGGGACACTTCATGCACAGTCCAGGGAAGCAGAGCAGTCCGAAAAAGCTGTCCTAAAAAGTTTAAAAGGTTTTAGTGTATTTTTTATGCTTATAAAATTGCTTTTGCAGGCGTGTTTGGGTCATTGGGAAGAACCTGTCCAGTGGATCTGCATGTTAACGTCAGCTGGTTAAAGACAAAGCTCTTTGTAGTACAGAATACATGATCTGTGGTGATTTGATGAAGTACACTGTAATACTTTGGTGGGTTATTGACATAAAATAAAAGGAAGTCCAGAAAGGCCCTGTAACTGTGTGTTTGTTCTTCAGGGGGACACCCCCAAGAACAGGGCTGAGAAGGCTCAGGATGCTGAACTGGCAGCCTACCTGGAGAACAGACAGCATTACCAGATGATACAGAGAGAGGATCAGGAAACGGCCGTGTGAAACATTCCAGCTCTTCATGAAGAGATGAGGATGAGGAAGGCTCTGTCTCCTTCCTCATGATGAGCAGACTGAAATATCGATGCCTTTGTGAGAGGAGCTGGACACAGAGTGCAGCCTAATGCTGACATTCCTCAAAGAGAGTGAAGCTGTGCCAAATATGATCTCAACATGCATTTAATAATAGGGCTTATGTTTCAGATGTTTATGAAGTCATTTATTTTAATTTTAAGTAGCTTAGTAACAATAATAATAAAACATTTCTTGTGAAATCACCTGACTTGGAACATCAGTTTGGAGGGAGGGGCTTTATTACTTATGACCAATAAATTACAAATCAAACACGCACACACACCAACAATCCAGAGGGAAACCAAACAATGTCGTAAAAATCTTAAAAAGCAGCTTTTTAAATCTTCAGGAGATGAACACAAGTTAAGTGCGCTGTGTGTAATTGTGTGTAAACCTTTGTGGTGACGTGTGACTGAGAGCTGCCTGAATGACCACGATGATTAAGATGGTGTCATTCATGAATATTCTGGGACATTTTCCGAGGCAAAATTCTGCTTTTGAACACCGACCCGGACATTTTTCATGTTTACCAAATTAATGTAATTCCTGACTTCAGCGCTGTGTGTTTATCTGAGTCAGCACGCCCCCTTATTTAATATCCAACAGAGAACGGAGCAGCTTTGGCCCCACAGGCCAAGAGACTGATGGGCGTCCTCCTGGGACCATGAATACCTCTGGCTGATTCGATGGAACGTATTGGCCTCATTAGTATAAATGCTGTCAGGTTTAAGCTTGATCTAAGCCTTAAGGAAATCTCCCTGCTGTGCTTTTGTACCAGAGGTGATGGTGTTCATCAAGCATGTACTGCCATGTAATACTGTTTGTAATGCAGGTACCTGTGAGCCACACAGCTCAGACTGATGGCTTTTGCCTTGTGAGTCCTGTTATGATGCCAATGAGGTGTTAGTCATGAAAGAACCAAAGATTCAGCAGCGGTGGAAGAAATCTGAATGTGCTGTATGGACTTAAGGAGCCTGACTAAGCACACCCAGCTCAGTGGTGCTGATGAGTGGGGCGGCACAGAAAATGCCCCCACATAGAAACACGTCCCAGCCTTTGCTCAGAGACAATCATCTCCACTAAATGTTAGATTAATACATATGTGTTGGTACGAATCCATGTGTAGTTCTTTATAGTTGGCTGACAAAGTCAAACATGCAGAGTGAGCGAGCTGTGATCGTGACAGAAAGCACAACAGTGGCTGTTATTAAGAAACCAGGACCGTCGATATCCGATCACACACACAGCCCTAAAAACTAACCAGAGTGGTTGGAGTAATGCTGAGGGGGTGGTGCCAGCTGACAGGATCATAATCTCAGTAAATTAAAAATGGTACTGATCCTGATGCCTGGTGTGCAGAGTGGTGCAGGGTTAGCTGAGCAGCAGTGCACATATGAAGAAACAGATTTTTTTAAAGTGTGTGAACTGAAATGCTAACATGTAAGCCACTGATTCCACTGCAGCGCCCTTTGAGTTATGAATGTTTAATAAAAGATATGATCAGGGCTCGAACCTTTGGCTCTTATATTTGCTAAATAAAGGTTTTCACACAAAGGGAAAAAGTGATCTCCGACCCATTTTGATGTTGACCCTTTGGAGGATTTTGATGACTCAAGTTTGTACAGTAAATTCTTGGAATATACTTTTTTGCCAGAGTTATTGAATATGTGTAAACTTCATCTTTGGCTTTGCCTGTAACGTTTGGGCTCCTTTGATGTCTTTGCTGTGAAACCTGTGACAGTGAAGTAGGCCAGACTTTATTCTTTCAGGGCATGTTGGCTTCAAACGTGTGTGAAATAGTTTAATTATAATGATTATTTTTATGTGTCATCCAGCCATCTCTGCATGTAATAATTGGTTATAAGTTCAATTTGTTTTGTTCTCAACATGAAGATAATAAAGAGAGAAGAGGTTTATGTGTCCTGGTTTTTGTGTTTTATAGAAGTAAACTGCAGTAAAATCATTGCTTTATTAAATACTTGAGTTTCCACAAAGACATTTGCTATTCAAACGAGCACTTTAAATATATGTAAATATGAGAATATTATGTATGACTTGAAGCTGCGGCCTGACAGAGGTTCTGCTGTGTGATTGTCAGGGTGCCTCTGAAGCTCGGATAGAAGGATGTGCGCTCTGTTCTCTGCAGATCGGAATGTCAGGTGAATATGAATGCATCACAGCCGGCCGCTCCCGGGGTGACGCCCGACTTCCCGAGGCTGTGAGGAGCAGACGCGTTCTTTACCTCACCGTCAAGTCAAATTCATGCAGTTTGTAAACACAAGAATTCATATTTCCTAAACTTTCACTCAACACTAGGTTTGAGTTGTGATACCAGTTATGGATTATGTTGCCATGAGCAACAAGCCACCTTTCTGTTGTTTCCCAGCTTTGCTGTGCTGTTACTGAAGTCTGGGAGGTTCACAGCAACAAAGCTGAGCAACTCGCAGCTAACCAGTCCCCAGCAGACAAGGACTTACAAACACTTGCTGCTAAAAACGAGCAGACTATTTCATATTTGTGCTGAGACCCAGAGGAGCACACTTTACAGGCTTGCACCGCTGAAGCTGCCTCCAGATATTTACTGCACCACAATGAAATCATAGGAGAATACACGACAAACAAGCTCATTTCCATGAGGAGGAATTAGTCTCAGAATCATCCAAAACTCTCTGAAGGTCTGGAACCAAATCTTAGGCACAGCTAAGGCCCCTAAAATGTACCTAGATGCCCCAATATGTAGCAATCACGCCTTTAGGCCGGGGCTTGAGGACATTACGTTTATGACATGGCAAGGTAAGGGTATTTGCTCCCTCAAAGATATTTATATTGATGGACATTTAGCATCATTTCAGCAGCTAAGAGTGAAATTTAATCTTCCAAATTCACATTTTTTTTAATTCTTGCAGCTGCGAAATTTTGTTAAAGCCTCGGTCCCGCATTATGAAGTGATTCCCCAGCATTCGGTCCTTGACAGCTTTGTGTCTCTTGAACCATACACTAGAGGTGTTGTTTCTCGCTATTACAGTGTTTTAATAAATATAAATAGTCCCTCATCCGATAATTATGGAGAGCAGTGGCGAGAAGAATTGGGGGTGGAAATTTCGGGTAATGCTTGGAAACAATGCATTAAAAATATATATCATACTTCTATCAATGCTAGGCACAGTTTAATTAAATTTAAGGTGGTGCATAGGTCGCACTTTTCCCACACTAAACTAAAATAAATATATAAGGATGTTTCCAGTCTCTGTGTTCAGTGTGGTAAGCATCAGGGGACTTTTTTTCAGTGTCCAACACTCGGGCCCTTTTGGTGTCACTTGTTTGAATTTCTGTCTGGAGCAGTTGGTAGGGAGGGCCCATGTACCCCCCTTACAGCGTTGTTTGGAGTGACTGAACCAGGAGGGGGAGGGACAAGAAAGAGGCACAGGTTATGTCATGGTCTACACTATATTGCTCTGCTGGAAATCAGGGAAAAAAAACCTTCTTCTGAACTGTGGTTGAGAGAATTAGGAAACGTGCTTCATCTGGAGAAAAACTGATTTACCTTGACTGACCGAGAAAGTGTGTTTTACGATATCTGGCAACCAGTACTTAGTCTGATAGAGAAATTTAAATGATATGCACTCTGTATGTGTTTTATGTATATGTTCTGATATACCACCTGTTATTTTATGTTATTTTATGTCCTCCCACTGTTGTGTGTTTGGTTGGGAGGTGATCGTTGTGTTTTCTTTTCCTTTATTATGTGGAAAACTAAATAATCAATAAAAATATTAAAAATATTTATTAAAAAAAAGAGTGGATATCAAACTCTTCCAGTAATAGTGAAGAAATAATGTAATGTGGCAGCTTCAAAAAAAAAAAAACTAAAACAAAAAAACAAAGGTGTATTTTATGATCAAATGAAAACTAATATTGACAAATGTGTGCATCATTTCTGTGTATACTGCTATGCATTCAGATTTTAGACCTTTGAAAAGCTTCCCGTGCATACACAGAATATTTTAGTTTGCTTGCAGGTTGTTGCATGCATGTGTGCACAGTTTAAGTAGATTTGTTTTCACCCTCTCAGCTTGAGAGGCATCCACCTTCTATGTTTACATGCTGATCAATAAGTGGAATATCTCAGCTTTTCAAGGATTTATGAGTTATTTTGAACTGGAAAAACCTTTCCCTGAATAGACCAAATGGCTCATCATCCATTTATTAATTCGCTAAAGACGCTATACTGTGACCTGTAATTGGTCAGCTAAGTGATCCCTTGTAACCTAAATGTGAATGTAGGTATAATCTGGTAATGGGGGACAACACTGTCTGACACTTTGATGCAAGGTTCATCTCAATGTTCTCCTGTTTTCTGGGATGAGCCCATTCCCAAAGCCCACAGAGAGGAGCTAGGCTGCTGCCAGGCTCACTGACTCACAGCCACCAACAAAAGCCGTGGTTAGCGTTCAGAAGAGTTTTGGACTGGGTGGAGGCTTTGGATTCAGTGACTGCTGGAGGCAACACTGAAGGTAAATGGATTGCTGTGCAACACCCTAAGAACTTGGCTCACATTCAGTGAGCTATGAGGCCAAACTCCCATCAGTCCTCTGTTCAGCTGTAGCTGACTGTGACCTCTGACACAGCCACTTCTCTGTGTCATCTGCCCATCACCCAACTGTGCACACAGAGCAGATCAGACATTCGTATCATGTCTGGTGTGTCAGCCTGTGATCCCATCAAAGGTCACATTTTGGCTTAAACTCACCTTCTGGAAGGATTTCTGCTGCCTGCCCACCCTCCACTGCTCCACCTAGAAGGAAAAGGAAATCCTGCCTTCCAACCACAGTCCACCAACAACTTCTGAACTCACCTTTACTCCCCTTCGGTGCTCTCCTCCTTCCTCTTTTGGGAGCTCCATTCACAGCTGCACATTTGATACTCATAAATAAATGAGTTAAACTTGCATCTGAGTGTATGTCTGTGTGTGAGACCTGTAGTTCTGCTAAATCAGATCTAGAGGTGAGCAAAGCAGAGACGCATAAAGCCTCAATTTTTTATTTTTGCACATGAATCTCAAAATAGGTTTTCAAAAAGAGATCTGTTAGTGGTGACGGAGGAATGTCCTGCTGAACTAACTTTAGTAGCATGTTGATTTTTAATATATTCATTCTACATCAAACTGCATTGTTGTGTTTTTGGGCTGCGCAGCTAATATCCATTATGGTTAATTTTCCAGCAGATTATATTCTTCAATGGGTGCACACAGAATCTGAAGTATACAAAATGTACCTGTTAGTGTTGCTGTAACAGTGTTTCTCCATGGCACCAGCACTGGAAGGGTCTAGAATGAGATGTCCCAAAAAGCTGTTCTTCACTGGCTCCCTGTTAATTTCATTAAATCCATTAATAATTAATAACTTGTAATAATAACACAGTTTAATTTGAAATGCTCCACACATTCAAAATCATATCATATATCATATTATAGTACATATTATAATAGCCCTCATATTGTCCCAGCAGAGCACTTCACTCTCGTGTGGTTCCAGTGGGAGTAGAATGGGAGGCGGAGCCTTCAGCTATCAGCCTCCTATCCTGTGGAACCAGCTCCCAGTTTGGGTTTGGGAGACACGGTCTCCACATTTAAGCGTGGGCTTAAAACTTTCCTTTTGTATTCTGCTAAGCATTAGGGCTGGATAAGGTGACCCTAATCCATCCCTTAATCATGCTGCTGTAGGCTCAGGCTGCTGAGGGATGTCCCATTCTGCACTGAGCACTTGTCCTACATTCCACTATGTTAACTTAACACTGGTGCTATTAACTTTTGTCTACTCTCTCCATAGTTTGTGTTTTGTCCTGCTTTTGTTTTTTGTTCATACTGTCAGTCTTCTTCCTGTTAAATGGAGTTCGGTGCTAATAATAAAGATGTCCAGTAGAAGAAGAGTAGGAGCACAGCATCATGAGTCAGTTCTCACTGCATTCATTTGCTGGTGCAGGGAAGTGTTCAGGGCACAGGTGGTGTAGGTGTGGGCTTTGGCTGATCTTTATCATCTGCCGGAGGGCAGCAATGTCTTTGCCTAGCAAAATTTCTTTATGTTTTACCTGGAAAATGAGAAATCAGTGCAGCGAATTCTTGGAGCATGTGCAAACATACACGGACCTTTATTTTTCAGCACAGCCTGAACTCTCTGAGGCAGCTTTCTTAGAATGAATCATCAGAAATAGTTCCTTCTTGAAGGACCTTGCCAAATTCTTCTTTCTTTCTTGGATGTTGGCTGCTCCGTTCACTGTCCGGATGATCCCACACTGCCTCAGTAATGTTGATGTCTGAGCTCTGGGGAAGCCAGTCTATGACTGATAGTGTTTCACTGTGTGTTTTACTATCCAGGTATAGTTCTACTGCACTGATAGTATGTTTGAAAAATGAAGCTGTTGCTAAAGCGATGCTTTTCGGGTGGTATTGCGGGCCTGTGTTCATAATCCCATAGATCCCCAACACCACTGGCTGAAACCAGAGCCTCCTCAGTCATCTACAGACAGCTGTACCTCTCTCCAGACCTCCTCCATACACACAGACACCACAAGTCTGTGACTCTTGGTCACAACAATGTTCTTACACAAGCCCCAGTCCAGCGTTCTCTGCATGCAACAGGAACTATGTAGATAAGGTCCTCCTTTCCTTGGTCCATTTTGCAGAGATGAAGACTCTGCAAGATGCTGAGAAAAAATCAATCTGTTTATTTTAGGCTGAGAAGTGAGGGAAGAACACAACAATATAGACAGGTAAGGACGCAGTATGACACGACAACTTTCAACTGAAAGATTAGATTAGATTCAACTCATTGTGCACACAAGGCACACAATGAAATGATTGTTCCAGATCACTCATCTGCAGTCATGCAGCCAGAGGCCGGTGCTACCGTTAGGCAATGTGGTTTAAGTGTCTTACCCAAGGACACAACGCAGCACAGGGACAGGGGCTCAAACCAGCAACCCTCCGGCTGCAAGGCAAGCGCCTACTGTATATATATATATATATATATATATATATATATATATATATATATATATATATATATGCACACACAGGAACACACAGGAACACACAGAGGGCTGATGAGAGGAGAAAAAATGGTAAATGGACTGGTTCTCATACAAGAACCATACAATCAATAATAAGACACTAACACATTGACACAGGAAAACACTAAAAGAACCCTAACCACCATCTCAGCAAAAACATGCAGCAATAAGCCTATGAAACAATAGAATGCTTAATAATAATTCAAGGTCCAAAACCCCCTCAAAACTAAAGAACCGGGACCATGACAGGCACAAGTGAAGGAGGCCATCATTAGGAGGAAAGATCAAAGTTATGGCAAAGCCTTTGAGAGCAGCACATTCTTTAAAACAAGTTCCAGCTCAGCAACACAAAAATGCTTGAAAGACCACGGAAGAAAACTACCATGGATGACTGCAGAGCTGCTTCCTTGGTTCAGAAAAACAGCTTCATGTAGCCGAGTCAATAACCCTCTTAAAGAGGCACAGGCATCATTGCCTGCACTCCAGAGCTGTCTTCATGAATTGTGGCTCAGGAGGTAGAGCAGGCCATCTACTAACTGGAAGGTTGGTGGTTTGATGCCAGGCTGCTCCAGTCTGCATGCCAAAGGGAAAGAACTGCTGGCAAATTCAGCCTTGATAAACTGACAAATTGATAATGATCCAAGCATACTGCGAAAGAAACCCCAAGAGGTTCTCAAGGCAAAGAAACAAGATGAATGTTCATATCCATAAAGGAGCAGGAACTGAAGGTGGGGGCAGCAAAGGCACCACAGAGCAGCTCAGGGGAGGAAATGCAGCATTTGTTGATGTCCATGGGTTCTAGACTTCAGGCAGTTCAGTGACTACAGAAAATGTTCATCCAGTTATTAAAAACAATCCTTGTTTACAGTTTATCCAAGTATGTTTGAACCTCTGAAAATGGAGCACTATGCATAAAAATGTCTGTAATTCCTAAACAGTTAATGCAATACTTTTGTTAACCCCTGGAAAGATTAAAGACTAAAGTCTGCACTACAAAACCTTTGATTTAAAATCCATCATGGTGGGATAAAGAGGCACTAAAAAAATGGACATATGGGCCTGACTGTGTCTCTCAGAGACTCTCAGACCTCCAATATGTGCATTCTGAGGTTCTTATAGTTTTCAAACTGTTGCTTCTGCTCTTTACAATAAAACCTGTTTAAGGCACTAACACAAAAGCTCCAAAACTCTTTGTGTTCCTAAACACAGTGTGGCAGGACTGACGTCTCTTAATGAGCCTGCCATTCTTAGCCACTCAGCGGTGGGAGTGACTGTATATAAACAGCGCCTCTACCTGTCTCCTCCTCACTCTCACCTGATTGTCATTTCTGGGCTTCCGGTCCCAGTCTCCAGCAGTGTAGCAGAGCTGTGTGCTCTTGGCACCCATATAGGCTGCGTTAAGCGGTGAACGTCAGCTAGCTGTTTGCATCGCGTTCCTTTCGGTGAATGCATGAGCCTGTTTGGAAGAAAGTAGCGTCCTCCGGCTGCCTTACCTCTGGCAACAACGTTCTCAGCTCCCAGCTGACGGGAGCTGCTGCTGTCCTGTCCTGTGCTGTATGGCTGTGCAGTGCAGTATGGCTGTCCTGTGCTGTATGGCTGTGCAGTGCTGTCCTGTGCAGTGCTGTCCTGTGCTGTATGGCTGTGCTGTGCTGTCCTGTGCTGTGCTGTCCTGTACGGCTCTGTCCGGTACAGCCCGGTGTCATCCTGTGCTATCCTGTTTTCACCGTTGTTCCGTCAGTGAGAGTTTGGCTTTTGCTGCTGTGTCTCATCATCGCCGTGTTCTGGTTCGAGGTCCCGCTGCCTCTTGGTCTGTGGCCGCAGCTCGTCGCTGGCAGATGGTAGCGGTATCGGCTGCAGCGCTCGGCTTTGGGCCTGGAGCTTAAGCCATCTTTCTGTGGCTTAGTTTTAATGTGGGTTCATACCCAGTGTTTTAAATATGTGTGAGGCACTCACTGCCCCTAGTCTTGTTCATTTGTTTTTGTTAATTGTTCTTATCTTTCATTGTTTTTGATTTTATTTCAGTTGCTGGAGGCCGTGGTGGTGGCAGTACTGGTGGCTTGGGTGGAGGTTCCCCCTGCCCCTTGTCTTCCTGTTTGCTGTGATTGTTTGCTTTTTTTTAAAATTTGTTTTGGGATTCCATCCCCCTTGCACTGGTCCCTGTCCCCCATAGGGCCCCAGCTACTGGTAATAATTTTGTTGTTTTTGTTTCATGGCTTTTTTTGCATTTTAACAATTTTTCCTAAAATAAACTTGTATTGTTTTTAATATTGAGCCTCGTCTCTTGCCTCCTTAGTGGGCGAACTTGTGTGCTTTCAGTTAAATTATGAAATTCCCAGGGTGGTGTCAGGCAATCCATTTACCAAAATCTGTTCGTTTTTTTTTTTATTTTATTTTATTTACTTACCTACACATTACACTAACAATTATACCATTCCATTGCACTCTCCCCTGCCACAAGGAACAGGGACCCTATGGTGCAACAGCTCAGTCCCTCATATATAACTGAGGACAGCTCACTGATGGAACCGCTACAGCTTTTCTCTGCGCAGCACAGTCATCAACAAACTCATACAGCAGAGCCCAGAGGAGCCAACTGGAGACCAGAGCTTCTGACTTGAAAGCAGAAACAAATATATGGAGGAAACAATACTGAATGATCTGCATGGCATCTTGCAGCAGAGAGCCTGGGAGCTAAAACCACTGTGTCTTCATCCTGATGTGTTGGTTAATGCCACTTTGTTAGGTACGTCCTGCTCCTGTGTCTCCCCCTTAAACAGATACAGGATGATTTCCAGGGTTAATAGCCAGGATGCTCTGGTCTACATCCAGTGTGGACCCTTGTTTTTTTGCGTGCTTTTTTCCACACTTTTTATTGTCACTAACACTCACCGCTCAGGTACTACTTGATCAGACTTTGGCACTATATAAAACTTCTACATCCACAAACAAATATGTGAAAGGCACTCCAGCAGCTCATTAGCACAGTCTTTGTCACTGCTGTTCTTACGGGTACGGCGCTGCATTTGTTGCACTAACAGGTGGCTGGTGGGAGCCCAACACTGTGCTGTCCCAGCTGTCCAGCACATGTGGAGCTGGCCTGGGTGGGTATAATTACCAACACTGGTTATTTTGGTCTGCTTGGCTTCAGCTTAACTTCATGGCTGCTGTCCTCATGTTGCTGCTCCATCTGCTCAGTCTGTGCTTCCAGCCCATGGTAATTGCCTCCCACACAATTGTGTTCTCTCTTATATTGTAGGGTCTTTACCCGACAATATAAAGTGCCTTGAGGTGACAGTTGTTGTGATTTGTCACATGCTCCCCAAAGATTATAACTAATGCATGTATTCAACATATTTATGATTGAAATTTGCCCTGAAGCAACAGCTCACCTTTTTCCTTTTTATCATCAGTTAAAGTAACTGTAGATTTGTAGATAATTGCATATTTCACTGTAATCTTCACCTGCTTTATATAGAGCACACTCTTTGCTTAAATACCAGTATTCTCATTATTCACTTTATTCGTTTTTTAGAAATTCGCTAGCTTAGCGCAGCTAGTAGCTTAGCTCTTAGCGGACTCACTAGCAGCATGGCTTCCTCTCCTGTCCCTCCTGCACTTTCCTGCTCTGAGTGTCACATGTTTAGTTACTCCTCGGCCTCCTTTAGCAGTAATGGTACTTGTAATAAATGTAGTCTGTTTGTAGCTCTGGAGGCCAGGCTTTCTGAATTGGAGACTCGGCTCCGCACCCTGGAAAATCCCATAGCTAGCCAGGCCCCTGTAGTCGGTGCGGACCATGGTAGCTTAGCCACCGTTAGCTCCCCCCCAGCAGATCCCGAGCAGCAGGGAAAGCAGGCTGGTTGGGTGACTGTGAGGAGGAGGAGCCTAGCCCCGGGTACACCACCAACCTGTTCACGTCTCTAACCGTTTTTCTCCACTCGGCGACACACCCGCCGAGGAACAAACTCTGGTTATTGGCGACTCTGTTTTGAGAAACGTGAAGCTAGCGACACCAGCGACCATAGTCAAATGTCTTCCTGGGGCCAGAGCAGGCGACATTCACGGAAATTTGAAACTGCTGGCTAAGGCTAATCGTAGATTTGGTAAGATCGTTATTCACGTCGGCAGTAATGACACCCGGTTACGCCAATCGGAGGTCACTAAAATTAATATTGAATCGGTGTGTGACTTTGCAAAAACAATGTCGGACTCTGTAGTTTTCTCTGGGCCCCTCCCCAATCAGACCCGGAGCGACATGTTTAGCCGCATGTTCTCCTTGAATCGCTGGCTGTCGGAGTGGTGTCCAAAAAACAACGTGGGCTTCATTGATAATTGGGAAAGTTTCTGGGGGAAACCTGGTCTTGTTAGGAGAGACGGCATCCATCCCACTTTGGATGGAGCAGCTCTCATTTCTAGGAATCTGGCCAAATTTATCAACCCTCCTTAAACCTGACTGCCCAGGGTTGAGACCAGGAAGCAGAGTTGCAGTCTTACACGCCTCTCTGCAGCTTCTCTCCTCCTGCCATCCCCCCAAAACCCCATCCCCATAGAGACGGTGCCTGCTCCCAGACCACCAAAAAACAAACTTAAAATCAGCAGAAAACTGTTAAAGCATAAAAATTCAAAAACAATAAATAATATAGTTTCATCAACTGCACCAAAGAATAAAACAATTAAATGTGGATTATTAAACATTAGGTCTCTCTCTTCCAAGTCCCTGTTAGTAAATGATTTAATAATTGATCAACATATTGATTTATTGTGCCTTACAGAAACCTGGTTACAGCAGGATGAATATGTTAGTTTAAATGAATCAACACCCCCGAGTCACACTAACTGTCAGAATGCTCGAAGCACAGGTCGAGGAGGAGGCGTAGCTGCAATCTTCAATTCCAGCTTAGTGGTTAATCAAAGACCCAGACAGAGTTTTAATTCTTTTGAAAGCCTGACTCTTGGTCTTGTCCACTCTAATTGGGAAATTCAAAAACCTGTTTTATTTGTTATTATCTATCGTCCACCTGGTCCTTACTCAGAGTTTCTGTCTGATTTCTCAGACTTTTTATCTGATTTAGTGCTCAGTTCAGATAAAATCATTATAGTGGGTGATTTTAACATCCATGTAGATGCTGAAAATGACAGCCTCAACACTGCATTTAATCTATTATTAGATTAAATTGGCTTCTGTCAAAATGTAAAGGAGCCCACCCACCACTTTAATCATACTCTGGATCTTGTCCTGACATATGGCATTGAAACTGAAGACCTAACAGTATTCCCTGAAAGCCCCCTCCTGTCTGATCATTTCTTAGTAACATTTACATTTACTTTAATGGATTACACAGCAGTGGGGAATAAGTTTTATTACAGTAGAAGTCTTTCTGAAAGTGCTGTAACTAAGTTTAAGGATCTAATTCCTTCATTATTATGCTCTTCAGTGCCATGTGCCAACACAGTGCAGAGCAGCTACCTAAACTCTGCTCCCAGTGAGGTAGATTATCTCATCGATAGTTTTACATCCTCATTGCGTACGACTTTGGATACTGTGGCTCCTCTGAAAAGGAAAGCCTCAAATCAGAAGTGCCTGACTCCGTGGTATAATTCACAAACGCGCAGCTTAAAGCAGATAACCCGTAAGCTGGAGAGGGAATGGCGTCTCACTAAAGTAGAAGATACTCATTTAGCCTGGAAAAAGAGTTTGTTGCTCTATAAAAGAGCCCTCCATAAAGCTAGGACATCTTACTATTCATCATTAATTGAAGAAAATAAGAATAACCCCAGGTTTCTTTTCAGCACTGTAGCCAGGCTGACAAAGAGTCAGAGCTCTGTAGAGCCGAGTATTCCTTTCACTTTAACTGGTAATGACTTCATGGATTTCTTTACAAATAAAATTTTAGACATTAGAGGAAAAATTATTCAAAACCATCTCCAAGGTTTATCTTCATGTTCGGCTGCTTTCAGCACTGCTGGTATTTGTTTAGACTCTTTGGCTCCAGTTGATCTTTTGGAGTTAACTTCAATAGTTACTTCCTCCAAACCAGCAACATGTTTATTAGACACCATTCCTACTAGACTGTTCAAAGAAGTCTTTCCAATTATTGATGCCTCAATCTTAAATATGATCAATCTGTCAATCTTAAATATGATCAATCTGTCTTTATTAGGTGGCTATGTACCACAGGCCTTCAAGGTGGCTGTAATTAAACCGCTACTTAAAAAGCCATCACTTGACCCAGCTGTCTTAGCTAATTATAGGCCAATCTCCAACCTTCCTTTTCTCTCCAAAATCCTTGAAAGAGTAGTTGTAAAACAGCTAACTGATCATCTGCAGAGGAACGGTTTATTTGAAGAGTTTCAGTCAGGTTTCAGAATTCATCACAGTACAGAAACAGCATTAGTGAAGGTTACAAATGATCTTCTTACAGCCTCTGACAGTGGACTCGTCTCTGTGCTTGTCCTGTTGGACCTCAGTGCAGCTTTTGATACTGTTGATCATAACATTTTATTACAGAGATTAGAGCATGCCATAGGTATTAAAGGTACTGCACTGCAGTGGTTTGAATCATATTTATCAAATAGACTCCAATTTGTTCATGTAAATGGGGAGTCGTCTTCACACAGTAAGGTTAATTATGGAGTCCCACAGGGTTCTGTGCTAGGTCCAATTTTATTTACATTGTACATGCTTCCCTTAGGCAGTATTATTAGAAAGCATTGCATCAATTTCCATTGTTATGCAGATGATACTCAGCTTTATCTATCCATGAAGCCAGATGACACACATCAGTTAGTTAAACTGCAGGAATGTCTTAAAGACATAAAGGCCTGGATGACCTCTAATTTCCTGCTACTAAATTCAGATAAAACTGAAGTTCTTGTACTCGGCCCCACAAATCTTAGAAGCACAGTGTCAAACCAGATACTTACTCTGGATGGCATTACTTTGGCCTCCAGTAACACTGTGAGAAATCTTGGAGTCATTTTTGACCAGGATATGTCCTTCAATGCACATATTAAACAGATATGTAGGACGGCTTTTTTACATCTGCGCAATATTTATAAAATTAGAAACATCCTTTCTCAGATTGACGCTGAAAAGTTAATCCATGCATTTATTACTTCTAGGCTGGACTACTGTAATTCATTATTATCAGGCTGTCCTAAAAACTCCCTGAAAAGCCTTCAGCTGATCCAAAATGCTGCAGCTAGAGTACTGACAGGGACTAGAACGAGAGAGCATATTTCTCCCATATTGGCTTCTCTTCATTGGCTCCCTGTTAAATCCAGAATAGAATTTAAAATCCTTCTCCTAACATACAAGGTCTTGAATAATCAGGCCCCATCTTATCTCAAAGACCTCATAGTACCGTATCACCCCAATAGAGCACTTCGTTCTCAGACTGCTGGCTTACTTGTGGTTCCTAGGATACTTAAAAGTAGAATGGGAGGCAGAGCCTTCAGCTTTCAGGCCCCTCATCTGTGGAACCAGCTCCCAGCTTGGATTCGGGAGACAGACACCCTCTCTATTTTCAAAATTAGGCTTAAAACTTTCCTTTATGATCAAGCTTATAGTTAGGGCTGGATCAGACAACCCTGAACCACCCCTTAGTTATGCTGCTATAGGCCTAGGCTGCTGAGGGGGGTCCCATAATGCACTGTTTCTTCTCATTCACCTTTATTTACTTGTTTATACTTCACTCTGTACTTAATCATTATTATTAATCTCTGGCTCTCTTCCACAGCATGTCTTTTGTCCTGTCTCTCTCCACTCAGCCCCAACCGGTGGCAGCAGATGACTGCCCCTCCCTGAGCCTGGTTCTGCTGGAGGTTTCTTCCTGTTAAAAGGGAGTTTTTCCTTCCCACCGTCGCCAAGTGCTTGCTCATAGGGGGTCGTTTTGACTGTTGGGTTTTCTCTGTGTTATTGTAGGGTCTTTACCCACAATACAAAGCGCCTTGAGGCGACTGTTGTGATTTGGCGCTATATAAATAAAATTGAATTGAATTGAATTGAATTGAATTTGTGAGCGTGTACATCGGTCTCTCAGCCACAGATGTGTGAAGCGCTGCTCTTCTGAAGAGGGCTCCATCATCATTTCCATCCAATCTGCTCCACTGCCTCAGCACGATTCAGAGATCAGGTGGCTCTTCAGGGCGTGACTCTTTGGTTGTGTTTATAAAAAACAACCAATCAGAGGATCTTTCTCCTGATGTCCTCAGAAGTCCTCTGAGCACCTGCACAGGCCACCTACATTTACCTTACAGGGTGGTATGTTTTTAAAAAAAAGTGCTTTTCTACTCAACTTGAGCACAACATGTTCACCTACTCTACACCTAAGCACTTTTTATCTAACGTTCACACTCCAGTCAGTGCATCAGAGGGCTATTCAGGGTTCAGCCAGGGATCGAGCCACCACCTTTCTGAGCAGTTCATCACCTGCTCTACCTCCCGAGCCACACCCACCCGATGTGGTTCTGCAGGCCTGTTAAAGTTCATTTTTGTTGTTGTGAGGCGATATGAAAATGGTTCTGTATAGACAACAAAATGCTATTATTATTATTAAACTGCATTTCTCTTCGTCTCCTTGCCTACTAATGTGCTCTGCTGCCAGTCAGCACAAACCCAGGCTAATTACATGTAATTCTTCCATCTGCCTGCCCTTTCTTTTCATCTGCATTTGTCTTTGGTACACACACATACACATTTCTATATTTTCAGTTGGTATTTGCTGTGCTACACTTATTTCCTGGATCTTACCATGAACCTGAACCTAACTTTACTCTAAACTTACACCAGGGCTCTACTCCAGGAAGCAGGTGTAGCTAAAAGCTCTGGGTTTGTAACCCTAAAATGAGGAAACTAATCTCTGTCTCTCTTCCACAGCATGTCTTTTCTCCTGTCTCTCTCCTCTCAGCCCCAACCGGTTGCGGCAGATGACTGCCCCTCCCTGAGCCTGGTTCTGGTGGAGGTTTCTTCCTGTTAAAAGGGAGGTTTTCCTTCCCACTGTCGCCAAATACTTGCTCATAGGGGGTCGTTTTGATTGTTGGGTTTTCTCTGTGTTATTTTATGGTCTTTACCCAAATACAAAGCACCTTGAGGCGACTGTTTATTGTGATTTGGCGCTATACAAATAAAATTGAATTGACTTATTAGAAAATGGAAGAAATACAAGATGACTGTCAATCTTCCTGCAAGCTCTCCCCTTGTGGGGTAAGGATGATTCTGAGAATGGTCAGGAATCAGCCCAGAACTACATGGGGGGACCTGGTCAATGACCTGAAGAGAGCTAGGTCCACAGACTCAAAGATGACTGCACACACACTATGCCATCATGGATTATGGATTAACTGTAATTTCCCCATTGTGGGACTAATAAAGGTATTCATTCATTCATTCATTAAATTCCTGCAGGCCATTCAAGGTCCCCCTGCTCACACCAGCAAATGTCCAGGCCCATTTGAAGTTCGCCAGTGACCATCTGGATAAACCAGAGGAGGCATGGGAGAAAGTCATGTGGTCAGATGAGACCAAAATAGAGCTTTTTGGTATCAACTCCACTCGCCATGTTTGGAGGAAGAAGAAGAATGAGTACAACCCCAAGAACATTGTCCCAGCCATGAAACATGGGGGTGGAAACATCATACTTTGGGGGTGCTTTTCTGTAAAGACGACTGCACTGTATTGAAGGGCCAAAATATTGCAATACAGGGGTCATGTATTGCAATATTTTGGCCAACTACCTCCTTCCCTCAGTAACAGCATTGAAGATGGGTCATGGCTGGGTCTTCCAGCATGGCAATGACCTGAAACAGACAGCCACGGCAACTAAGGAGTGGCTCCTTAAGAAGCACTTCAGTGGCCTAGTCAGTCTCCAGACCTGAACCCAATAGAAAATCTTTGGAGGGAGCTAAAGCTCAATGTTGCCCAGTGACAGCCCTGAAACCTGGAAGATCTGTATGGAGGAGTGGGTCAAAATCCTGCTGCAGTGTGTGCAAACTTGGTCAAGAACTACAGGAAACGTCTGACCTCTGCAACAAAGGTTTCTTTACCAAATATTAGGTTCTGTTTTTCTTTCTTTTTTTTTCTTCTGAAAAACCAGAATAAATGTTTAGTAAATGGACTGGCTCTTATAAAGCGCTTTTCTGCTCTACTTTGAGCACTCAAAGCACTTTATATAACATGCCTCATTCACCCACATTCATACAAGCACGTCTTTCCATACTTTATATCTAACATTCACACACTTTCATACTCTGAATCGGAGAGCAACTTGGGATTCAGTATCTTTCCCAAGGATACTTTGGCATGCATACTGGAGCAATTAACCTTAGTGTGTGAAGACGACTCCCCATTTACATGAACAAATTGTTCATGTAAACAAGTCTATTAGATAAATATGATTCAAACCACTGCAGTGCAGTACCTTTAATACCTATGGCATGCTCTAATCTCTGTAATAAAATGTTATGAGGTCGGAGGTTTCTTCCTGTTAAAAGGGAGATTTTCCTTCCCACTGTCGCCAAGTGCTTGTTCATAGGGGGTTGTTTTGACTGTTGGGTTTTCTCTGTATTATTGTAGGGTCTTTACCTTACAGTATAAAGTGCATTGAGGTCACTGTTGTTGTGATTTGGCACTATATAAATAAAACTGAATTGAATTGAATTATGGTCAACAGTATCAAAGCTGCACTGAGGTCCAACAGGACAAGCACAGAGATGAGTCCACTGTCAGAGGCTGTAAGAAGATCGTTTGTAACCTTCACTAATGCTGTTTCTGTACTGTGATGAATTCTGAAACCTGACTGAAACTCTTCGAATAAACCGTTCCTCTGCAGATGATCAGTTAGCTGTTTTACAACTACTCTTTCAAGGATTTTGGAGAGAAAAGGAAGGTTGGAGATTGGCCTATAATTAGCTAAGACAGCTGGGTCAGTGATGGCTTTTTAAGTAGTGGTTTAATTACTGCCACCTTAATTTGTGTCATGTGGGGCGGTGTGACAGGTGGAGCGGTGTGACAGGTGGAGATGGACCTAGATGCAGGACTCCAGAAACAGGCATAACTTAAAATATGTTTATTGCAAAACAAAAACCAAAATACAAAAATCTTTATGGGAGCCAGACAAAAGCAAGGCAGGGCAAGGACACACAAGCACTCCAACATAACATCTTCAACAACACGACAATAAGCTGAGAAAAGGAGGGCTAATGAGGGAAGTGGAAACAGGAGGTGAACCAAATTACACTGATGAGACAAGGAAGCAAAACTGAACACACTGCACAAGAAACAAGACACTACCAAAATAAGACAGGAAGTAACGTGACGCTTACAGACAGAAACGTTACAAAACAGAACTATACAAAAGGAACATAAAACACTGGGCCACCCGCCCAGGACCATGACACTTTGGCCCACTGGACTGCTCAGATTTTATTTTGCTTTTTAGTCCATTTATTTTTTAGAAAATTTGAAAGGTAGAGTTGGACTGCTCAAATGACAGAGTAAAGGAATATTAAATGGCTGCTAGCTACATCTTAGTTTAATCTTTGTCATGCAGATCCACGAATAAAACACTACAGTCGCTGTAGAAGAAACAAAGCATTTTTGCCTTTCCTTTCTCTGACACACGCTTTCCATTTGAAATAAGTTTTCATCGTGACCATCACAACCCCAAAGGAATCTTTTCTTAGTCTGCTTTTGTGTTCACCAGAAAGTCAGAATGTGGTTTCAAGACTGATTTCACTGTTTTTATGTCCAATGGCAGATGGCCCTCTGGGCACTGACATAGATAATGAAAGCAGAGGGAACAAAGCCAGTGAAGTGTTCATTGACCAGGCTTTTCCCTCTGCTTCCTTTTGTTTCTGTCTGCTTTCTGTCAGCTGACATCAACATCCAAATTATATCTTTAAAACAACTTCATGTGTTGATGGATTATGCAAATTGCTTGATATCAAGTTATCCTTTTACAGAATTAATGCTTCCCAACCCAACAAATGACTCTTTGGTTGTGATTTTCACTGACAATGCTAGTCACATAAGCAACAGCTCTTCAGATTACAATCCAAATGATTAAAATGATACACAACTGTCTTCTAGCATATTTGTAGCAAACTAATTCTCAAATGTACGGCTTTTCTGCAAACCTCAAAATAAGTCCAGACATTGGGGTGGGGTCAGTAACCAGGCCACGGGACATATATTTTTTTAGCTGTAACCTGGTGTGATATCTATAAAGTGTATATACTGAATATGTGCTATCATGGTGAAATGAAACATATGCAGTGGAACACAAAATGTTCTATTTATGAGTTGATATGATGTACTTGCAATTGGTCCCTAAATTTTTTTAATGTTATGCACTTATGCTTACCCACTTCCAAGCCCTGCGGTGTGTGATTGTGTTTCTCGGTCACTGGGCTCACTAAAGATGAAACTGTGCATTATTGGTAAAGGGTTTGTGACAGCTCCTTTTGTCATTGTGGCTTTCATTCACTGTTTCTCTCTTTTCACTGTCTTTGCTAGCACTGTATAAGAACTACACACTATTTATTTCTTTAGTTCAAAATGCTCATGAAACAAAGGTCAGATTCTCTGGTGCTTTGCTCTCTCACAGATGAACTCAAAAAATGGAAGAAGCAGTGGATGGTCTCTTCTTCTGGCACAATAGAAACTCAGAGCAGCTTCAGTCAGTCTGTTTGTGTAGAAACAGAGCGCTCAGGGTCATACAGCTAACCGCCATACCACCCTGAGCAAGCCTGATCTCATCTGATCTCAGAAGCTAAGCAGGGTCGGGTCTGGGAGATCACCTGGGAATACCAGGTGCTGCGAGCTTGTGGTGGCTGTTGGTCAGGAGGTAGAGCAGGTCAGCTTCTAATCAGAGGGTTGGTGTTTCGATCCCTGGCTACTCCAGTCTGCATGCCACAGTATCCTATATGGAAGCCCAAGTTGCTCTTTGATGTGTTCACCTGTGTATGACTGTTAGATACAAAGAAGTGCTGGTGTGACTGAGGCATCCAGTATAAAGTGCTTCAAGTGTTCAAGCACTGTATAAGTTTTATAAAGCCTTAGCCTGTGCATTTCTCCCACTGTCCAATTAAGAAATCTCTGTGTGTGACAGCCTTTCATCAGTAAAATGAAGCATACAGGCAGCACTCCTTTGAATGACTGTGTGTGGCCTCTCAGTCACATCTCCTCCATTCTGTAAAAATGTCTTTGGGCAAGATGCTGAAGCTCAAACTGTCCCGATCCACTGACATGAGCACGTGTGGAAGTCTTGCTGTATTTGAGGACGATTATTGGTGGGTGAATTGGTGCTGTGACCATGAGTGAGCGGTGAGGCCAGGAGCAGAGGCACACTTGGCATCTGTAGGCTGCAGCTTCAGGATCCTTCCTTCTGAGGTGAGCTTGAATGATTTTATGGCGTCTGTTTTGCTAAAATTTTGATACTTTTTTCTGAACAACAAGCCTCCGGGCTTTGTGAGGCACCGCAGGTTCCTCCAGATCTCAGACATCTAAGCCACAGTCCTTTAAGTGTCTTTAAATCGCTCCCAGGATCTCATAGTACTGCAGTAACCCATAACCAGTTCCTCACAGAGGAGCTGTGATTGTCTATACATATTATTTTTCCTGTTCATCACAATTATCAATTTATGATGATGCTGTCCACAGAGGCACAGTCAGCAGGACTCGGGACATCTGTATTTGGAACTCTATCCTCCCAGCTCATTCATAGGATCTTCCTGAATCAGCACTGTTGGAAAGCCTCAAGCTGTTGAACATATGTGGCCCAGGACTCAGCTCCATGTGGTAAAGCACGATGGACAGCCATCTCCAGCCTCAGCTACAGCTGGAGAGTTCTCCTTCCAGCTGACCTTCATTTAATATTATCCTACCCAGATACACATCAGTGGGATCTGTGTCCATCATCTGGGTAATGGATGCGAGCAATATCTCTGATTTGTTTATTGATGGAGATGCAAATATATATATATATATATATATATATATATATAAATTGATTTTGAGCAATTACCAACTTTGCATTAGCACACAAATACGTGGGTGGCAACTGTAACATCAAATGATTATCATGCAATTACTGAAAATTGGCAGTAATGGGGGGATATGATTCCTGCCATCTGCAGGTGAGAGCAGGACTGGCACAGTAATGTGACTGTATGAAAACATAGAGTGTAATGGACATCATGTCTGACAGCTGAACTGCAGAAGCAGCAATAATTGGCCAAATGTCATCCCCAAATTAAAGCACCTTGAGACAACTGTTGTTGTAATTTGGTGCTTTATAAATGCACGTGTGTGTACTTTGATACATTACACTCTGGAGATGGCAGAATACTGATGGAGGCCTGTGATGGAGCAGTCTTACTTGGCTGAACATGTCCCAGGACAGGACGGTTAGGTTGTTTACAGCTGTGTTTGCTCCTTCAATAATGCTCTTTTGACAAATTAATATTTATGTAACTTTATCTCATACAGGGACATTAACACAAAATATAATTAAAATAATGTAATTAATGACATATTACATGAATATAGCTTTTGATATTTCTGATATAGGCTTACTAATTATCCACAAATTCACATAGTTTTCATAACAGAAAAGATTCCTTGTATGAAATTTAGTTAGCAGCTAATTTCCATCAGCAGGTATGGGAAAAGGAGAGAAAAGGTTTGGGGAAGTTAAGACTGAAAACTGTGAATTATGTGGTTTAAAAAGTAATAATATTGCAGTATAAAAATAAACCTTTGGCCATCACACCTCATTTGTTTTATCCCATCATAATCAGCAATGTCATTTTAAAAATCATTATCTTCAGGATAACACACAGAGGAGGGTTTGCCTGCCCGAGGTCCTGATGAATCTTTACTTGAGTTAATCCTGCAGAAGACTGAGAACCTCCTCCTGGGATGCTGCGGCGCTGCTTTTCAACTCCAGTCCCTGGACAGGTTATTAGAGCAGCAATGCATAATTTCAATTGGTGTGTGAAGCTTCCACTCCACCATGCTTCACCAGCTTTGCTTCCACTGTGTGTCTCTGACATAAAAGAGGGTGGAGTGTGTTTGGGGGGGGGGGGTCTGGGCTTTCCATAGGGACACTGATATTTTAGGAGTGTTCTTTGGAATTGCATTTTGAAGCTGTTGGAGCTACAAGTGCTAAAGCTGACTAAAGCACATGGTCGATGTTACAAACAATATTTAATGTCTTAAAAAATATCTTTAAATAATAATAAACAAATGTCTTAGTTTATTTTCCAAACTGTTTGACTCTAAAGGGTTAAAAGTGAGATGGACTCACTCTTTAAAAGAAAATGGGTCAGTGGATAATGAGTCTGCTAACTCGTCAGTGTAAATTGATCATTCTAAATGATGTCTGCTGCTAATATGGGTTCTTCATATATCAGTGTATCTGTTTAATGATGCAAGAGCAGACATACATATGGTGCTACCTCGAGCTGAGGACAGTGATCGTGTGATCTTTATCCAGACCCCATCTAACTCACATCCACAGTTAATGACCAATTACCCTTTGAACCGTGGGAAGAAGCCAAAGTACCCAGAGGAAACCCACTGAGGCTTTGCTCAGTATAACAGCACACAAGGTGATTTTTGTTTAGGTAAAACTGCCTTGTGTGTATTCTGGTAGTACATGTGGTTTGCTGTGAGATGCTCAATATAAATGGCAAATAGTAAGAGAGAGAGAGCTGCAGTATGAAAGTTTGAGAGGTGTAGTTGTTAGAAGTGCTGCAGATGGTGAGTTTTTATGTTCAGTACTCTCTGGATGACTTTCCAAACTCAAATTTCTTGAAGGTGTCCACTTAACAGCTAAAAATTTGTTTATGCATCCAGTGATTCAAAATAGAGAACATATGAGCTACCTAAAGTCTTTATAGAATTGTACTGGGAGACCACCACAACCAGGAGGTGGTTGTTATGTGTTAGTCTAGTATGACTACCTATTTTTTTTGGATAATTTTGTAAGTTAGAACTGTAGCACTCAGTTTATCAGCTGCTGGGGAAACTTCAAGGATGGCAAAAATGCCATTCAGGGCAGAGTGGGCTGCTCCCCTGAGGACTGCTGCCACCGGCTCTGGAACACTGAGTCGATTCCATTCAGTTCAGTTCAGATCAGTTCAAACATATTCAGCTTTATCAAAGAGGAAAAATAGAGAGGGTGTCTGTCTCCTGAATCCAAACTGGGAGCTGGTTCCACAGAAGAGGGGCCTGAAAGCTGAAGGCTCTGCCTCCCATTCTACTCTGAAGTATCCTAGGAACCACAAGTAAGCCAGCAGTCTGAGAGCAAAGTGCTCTATTGGGGTGATACGGTACTATGAGGTCTTTGAGATAAGATGGGGCCTGATTATTCAATACCTTGTATGTTAGCAGAAGGATTTTAAATTCTATTCTAGATTTAACAGGGAGCCAATGAAGAGAAGCCAATATGGGAGAAATCTGCTCTCTCTTTCTAGTCCCTGTCAGTACTCTAGCTGCAGCATTTTGGATCAGCTGAAGGCTTTTCACTCTCCTACCTGATTCCAGCCCTACAGAATAAACACCTCACCACTCCACTCACCCAACATAATTGCCCTTCTCTGTACAGAAGCAGTAATACTTTCCTGTTGCACACCTGGATAAGCCAGCCAGCACTAAGGGTCATGTTCTTTGACTTCTCAAGTGCATTCAACACCATTCAGCCTGCTCTTCTGGGTGATAAGTTGACAGCGATGCAGGTAGATGCCCCCCTTGTGTCCTGGATTGTTGACTATCTCACTGGCAGACCACAGTATGTACACCTGCAGCACTGTGTGTCTAACAGTGTAGTTAGCAACACTGGAGCCCCACAGGGAACTGTCCTCTCTCCCTTCCTCTTCACCCTCTACACCTCTGACTTCAGCTACTGCTCAGAGACCTGCCACCTTCAGAAGTTTTCTGATGACTCTGCAATAGTTGGATGTATCAGCAGGAGTGATGAGGATGACTACAGGATGACGGTGAAGGACTTTGTCACATGGTGCGAGCGGAATCATCTAGAGCTCAACGTGACAAAGACAAAGGAACTGGTGGTGGACTTGAGGAAAGACAAGGCACCGGTGGCCTTGGGGGGTCAGTGTGGACATTGTAGAGGACTACAAATATCTGGGAGTACACACTGACAACAAGCTGGACTGGGCTAAGAACACTGATGCCCTATACAGGAAGGGCCAAAGTCGTCTCTATTTTCTGAGACGCCTGAGGTCCTTCAACATCTGCTGGACCATGCTCAGGATGTTTTATGAGTCTGTGGTGGCGAGTGCCATCCTCTATGCTGTTGCATGCTGGGGCAGCAGGCTGAGGGTGGCAGACGCCAACAGACTCAATAAACCGATCCACAAAGCCAGTGATGTGGTGGGAGTGGAGCTGGACTCGCTGATGGCAGCGTCGGAGAGGAGGATGCTGTCTAAGCTGCAGGTCATTATGGACAATGGCTCCCACCCACTCTACAACACAGTGATGACACACAGGAGCACATTCAGGGAAAGGCTCATTACACCAAAATGCACCACAGAGCGCCACAGGAGGTCACTCCTACCTGTGGCCATCAGACTCTATAACTCCTCCCTTAATAGGTGACACTGTGGTTCACCAGTGTCATTCATTCATTCAGTATTTATTTAGTATGTATGCATACAATTGTTCATAAAACTGTCCATATTGTCCATTAAATGAAATGGTTGCAGCTGTAACAACAGAAATTTCCCTCTGGGATCAATAAAGTATTTCTGATTCTGATTCTGTCTCCTCTCCTATGCAGGTTCCAACTGCTCCCAGCCATTAGGGGGCTCCTCAGACACCAGGGTAGGTGTGTTGGAAACGCAGGTAGCCTATCATACTTTTGCAGCATGTGTCAGTTCATGGACAATGGCCAAATAAATTTGGACTCCAAAACACGGTTTTCTGTGGAGCTTAAGTTGACTATTGGTGCTTGGGTTATGTGGGACCAGATGACACACACAAGGATGTTACAGGTCTCTGTAGCTCAGGAGGTAGAGCAGGTCATTCACTAATCAGAAGGTTGGTGGTTCAATTCCTGGCTGCTCCAGTCTACATGCCAAAGTCCAAGTTGGTGTTAATGTATGCAGCCGTTGGAGAATGAATGTGTTTGATAGAAAGGACTTAGCTGTAGAAGGAAGTGCTTGTATGAATAGTTAAATGCAAATGTGTTGCATAAAGCAATCTGAGTGCACAAAGTAGAAAAGTGCTATATAAGAACTAGTCTGTCTACCACGTTGCAGCTTGGACAAATGTATTTGAATAAACTCATACATGGCCTGCTCAGGTTCACAACAACGAACGCATGAATTGTTACATTTGCTGTGTTCATAAAAGTAGAGCAGTTCAGTGAGTCTGTGGATCATACCTGAGAGAAATATTGAAACTATGACATAATCAATCTTTTCCATCCTTGGAAAACCAAACCCTCACATTCTGGGTCAGAATGCGCTGACGGGTGCTATGGCAACTGTATCCTTAGCAACAGGGCAGTGGAACAGGACTTAGACCATGTGACCAGCAGACCAACAACATGAAATGCAAAGTTCAGTGCAACTCCAGAGCCTGAAGAAAATCTACAACACAAGCTCAGGTTTAGCTTCATGTTCTGCTCCTGCATCAAGAAACAAGCACAGCTGTTAGAGTTTGATGGAGAACTGCCAGCATCAACAGCTGTAGTCATAACAGCTTCATAAGGCACTGACAGTTAATATTCATATTCACATTAGACATTCATTTTTGGGGTATGGTTTTAAATATCATCTAACAGGACAATTTTATTTTGGTTCATTTAGTTTTGAGCTGCTTTTTTCTATTCAAATGAATTTCCACAGTAGATTCAGTTCAGTTTTTATTTTTTGGTTTCTTTTTAGCTGATTTTTTCTTCACGTTTATCAGTGTTAGTGTAGGAGCTGAGTCCATTTCTATTCTCACATTTGGCCAAAGTGTTATTTCCTGTGTGCTTCTATTGTAGTCAGTTTTGTGAAAACATAGCAATATTCGGGCAGCACGGTGGCGCGGTGGTTAGCACTGCTACCTCATATGTAGAAGTACATCTAGAAGGTCTGGGTTTGATTCCACCTTGGCCCGGGCCTTTCTGTGTGGAGTTTGCATGTTCTCCTTGTGTCTGCATGGGTTTCCTCCCACAGTCCAAAGACATGCAGTTACTGGGGTTAGGTTAACTGGTGATTAGTGTGTTGGCCCTGCAACAGGCTGGCGACCTGTACAGGTGTACCCTGCCTCTCACCCTGTGACAGCTGGGATAGGCTCCAGCCCCCCATGATCCTGAACAGGACAAGAGGATGGATAATATTTCAGTTTGTCTTTTTTCAAAAGTCTAGTTTTTACTTTTAGTTATTTTCCAGGTTTCATTATGAAGTTATTTATGAAGACTGCATTAATAATTGTGTAAATAAACTAATGAGTTAGCACCACAGCTCTGACCCCCCTCAGTTTAAGCAGCAGAGTTAGCGGTTCAGACTCTGTGGATGTTTGTGTACAGTTATGGAGGGCATGAACAAGACTTCAAACAAACAGAAAATGTTTGTGTTTGAAAAGATTAACAAAAAACAACAAGAGTTCAGACTTTATGACTGACTGTAGTGAATCAAACTGCAGGTGATGACTGCATGAAGCTGGTTACAAGGTTGTCAGTTTGCTAGCAGGAATTTAAATGATGAAACAAATTTGTGATTGTTCATAGTTTTATTCTTTAGATTTTATGAATTTTGACCCCAGTATTTGTACGTATGTTTGCTGAGAGTCAAATAAAAGCAGAAATGCATATTACAGCTCTTCTTTTTTTAAAAGCAGAGGAGAAAAGCTTCCTAGGAAGTGCTCACAGTCCCTGAGTCATGAGTTTAGGCATAAAGGGGATGTCAGCTATGCAGCCTTCCACAGCTAGAAAAATGCACAGTTTGGTTATAAATTAATGTTGATACGGGTGTTTGTCAATGAACTATTATTATAATTATGAACACTTAAATGAGGCGCTCCTCTTACCACCCCACATGAGCCTAATTTGGATAAGCTTACAGTTTTTATTAACCCACCAATACAATCACATACCCAGAAACCACGCATCTTCGCTGGAATATTAATATACATTTTTTTCACTGAAGAATATGTGGCTCTCTAAAACCATGTGACAGTGTGACTGGGCAGTGAGTGCAGCATGTGGGTGAGCTGGATAGTTCATCATCTCTCCCCTTGCTCAGCTATGAGCTTCCTGTGCTCAGAGAACATAAACCCACAGTACAAATGTTTCCTCGACTAAATAAACATTTATAAAAATGAACATTTGCTGAAATTCCACTTTGAGATTTAGCTCCATGTGGTGACAAACATATAACAAGCAGATTTATGAGGTCATGCAACAGTGGAAAGATCAGAAAAGTGCAAAACTGTTTCAAAACTGTGATACTGTGAGTTTACTTCTGCTTTCAGCTGCTCCCTTTGGGGGTCACCACAGCAGATCAGCTGCTCCCATCACCCTCTATCCCAGCATCCTCCTCTGTTACACCGACCCTCTGCACGTCCTCCTTCATCCATGAACCTCCTCTGAGGTCTTCCTCTTTTCCTCCTGCCTGCAGCTCCATCTTCAGTACATCCACCCTCCCTCCTCCATACATGTCCACACCATCTCAGCCTCTCCTCTCTTCCTTTGTCTCCAAGCTCCTCCGCTTGAGCTGTCCCTCTGATAGACTGAAGACCTCCAGCTCAGCCTCCTGTCTCTGTGTCAGTGCCATCATCTCCAAACCATCACAGCAGGTCTCACTGCTAATACTGCTCCCTGTTAATTCTGTCACACATCAGCCCCGAGCCTCATTTCCACCCACTCCACCCTGCTGCACTCTTGTCTGCTCCTTTGGATGGTTGACCCCAGGTCTTACACCTGTCTCCCTTAACAGAAGGTGTAAAGGTGCAGAGCAGTCTGTGGTACAGCCAACAGAGTTTGGCATTTGAAATTAAGACCATAAAATAAACAGGACTGATCTCTGGGATTAAAATTGATTCTGCATGACAGACAATTTTCAAACCATCCAAAAGTCGTTTTGGCAACACCGTGTAGACACCGTGTAGACACAGTGTCAACACCGATCACTTTTACATCGTGCTTCAGAGCATTTCTGGTGGGCCATCAAACTGTTGGGCTGGTGTTCATATAAAAAATAGATACATTTAATTTGAGATCACATTAATTACTGTGATATCAATCCACAGCAGACTGGGTGGATATTCCCACCTGAGGGGACGTCCCTTCTGAACACTTCAGGTTAGTTCAAGCTCACTTTCAGGAATTTCATCATTTATAGGAAGACAAAATGAGTCCAGCAAATATTATGGAATATGATATTATCAGCCTGTTACTAAGATATGAATGGCAGCTTAATGTTAGACAGAATGTGTCAACTTTCCTTATTAAACAGTTCTGCTGCCGCTGTGTGCTGAGAGTGATCGATAGCAGCATCATTAAAGCTGGATCACAGGTCATAATCCAGCTGTTCTCCAGCTTCTGATGTGAAAGCAGAAATCAATCAAAATACGATGAATTACATTTAGCACACACAAACTCAATGAAGTGCATTTTAAAATCCATTCAAATGAAAATAAAATTATATAATAGATTATAATTCCTCTGACTACTTTATTACATCTCTACTATGGTTTACTGACTTTTTAAAAATAATATTCAGTCCAGATGAGTTTGAGGCTGGGGGGGACACACAGACAGTGAGCAGTGAGATGAATGCAGCCCAGCAGAAGATCCCTGAGCAACAGACAGATGTTAGTTACACTGAGGAGACAGAGGAGCGAGTCCATAATCAAAGCTGCAGCAAAGAAAGAAGTGAAGTATTTTCATTCATCTCATTTCTTCCATGACAAAATACAGCAGGCTCCATAAACTCCTGCCTCCAGTGCAGCACAGATCTCCAGGACCTTAACGAGATGGGCCGCAAGTATTGGAAATTAACAAATACATGTTTAAAACTGAAGGATCTCCCATACAAATCAGGCAACAAGAACCATGGAATAAAATCAGCCTTTCAAAAGAAAGACTTGAAACGATGATGTTTGAGGGCTTTGAGCACCTCTGACACCGATCACTTGATTCAAACTGAAGGAATGATTTATCACAGGAGGCCTCATGAATAAGACTCCAATAAGGGAGCTGGTGTAATGCAATGTTAAAGAAAACATGTCGGTGTTGTCAGAAATTTGGTGGAGTCATGGCCCTAGGACAGCAGCCTAGTGCTATAAGGCACCTTGTGGGACTATTTGTTGTGACTTGGTGCTACACAAATAAATCCGAATTGAATTGAATGGTGTTTTTGTGTTTTATGGATTTTGTCATTAGTTTTGTTTGTTTGTGGGTTTTATGGTTCTCCTTATGTATGTTTACTTGAATACCCTGTCCCTGTTTTTCCCTGTTGTGTGGAGTTTTGTGTCTGTCTCCCCGTGTTGTGTCCAGCCTGCGTTTGTGTGTCCTCTCATTTCCTGTTTCATTTTGCCATCCCTGTTCACCTGCTCTGCTCCAGCTGTCTCCACTTCCCTAATCACCCTCCCGTGTATTTAATGTCTCAGTCTCGGCACTTGTTGGAGTATTGTCGCTGTGCTCTGTTCTTGTGTTTCCCGTGTTCCTAGTCAGTTTTCCTTAGTTTTGTAACCTGCCTTGCTTGTTTGCCTTGTTAGGAGCCACAGCAAAGGCTCATATTGTTATTCACACCTGCCCCTGAGTCCTGCCTTTGGCCCCTTTCTCACCTCCACATGCTTCACACAGTGTGACAGGTGGAGTCCTGGGAATACATTGGGAAAGCAAAGAATTTCCTAGCCTTCCAAAATGGAAAAGAGTTAGAAAAACATTACATTTTTGAAGTTGGTGAGGAAAGCTTTTCTAATGGCTCCTGTACTTGTATTGTCCAGTTGCCTGAAAAGCAGATGGTCTGAGCTGAGCCCTGCTCTGGTCCTTACCACATTGTGCTCATTGAGTGTGCTGGATGTCAGGAGTGAACGATGCATTGTTTCACTCTTTAACTATAGTTTCTAATATGTTTGAGCTGTCAGCAATCTGAAAGAGTTACACTGAGCCTTAAAAGAATCACATATTGGTTATAAAAAGTGCCATGATTGTAAATGCAGCATGTATAAAAATGATATTTTGTTGCTTTTGTCCAGTCATTTATATTCCATATCAAAGATTTTAGAAAATCTTTAATTTCACTGTACAATCCCTGACTTCACCTGAGAGGGCGCTCTCCCAGGCTTGTGTTGATGAGGCACAGTTAAATTAAGGAAGATAAATGTTTTCCAAAGATTTATCTTTTAATTTTCTCCAGTGTATTTGCGTATTCCAAAATCCTGCATTGATAATATGAATATATTGTTTACCACCCACTTCACCACCTTCAGGTGGCTGGAGCTCAGGAGGTAGAGCAGGTCACCTACTAATTGGAAGTTTGGTGGTTTGATTCCTGGCTCCTCTGGGCTGCATGCTAAAGTGTGTGAGTGTTAGACAATAAAAAAGCAGTTAGCTTAGTTACATATGGAAGTGCTTGTATGAATAGGTGAATGCAAATGTGTCGTAGAAGCGCTTTGTGTGCTCAGAGTAGAAAAGCGCTATATAGGAACTAGTCCATTTACCACGCTTTATCTAAGGCAAACATCCTACAAATGTGTTCATGCAATCTCTCTGTAAATCAGAGGGCCCGGGCCCCGGATCGGTACCGGGCCGTGGATCATTTACGTTTTACTTAACTGAGGCTGAACGATGTTTTATTTTGAAAAATTGGCGGATTCTCTCCGTTACGTCATGACTCTCTCTTGATATGTGTCAGACACTTGTCTCAGTCACGTGATAGTCACTGCTAAAATTAAACCCACAAGCTTTGCTGGTTCCCATACCTGACTGATGAAATAGGTTGGCTGACCTGTGTTAGGCTCATTTAAATATTTGAGTGCTCAACAAGAGTAAAAAAGCACTATATGCCGTACATTTACCATTTTTATTTAGCAACACTGGGGATAGCAGTGAGGCGGACCCAGCCGTCAAGCTGACTCTCTCCGGTGCTCGACGCCATGGCTCTGCAGCCGCTCTCCATGTGACATCAAAGCTTGTATTGGTGATGCTGAACCCAGCCAACCCACAAGCTAGCAAAAATGAGTAGCAGAGAAACAAGCTCAGGGCTCACACTGATTCAGCGTTATGGTGAGTTTTATTTTTCATGCGCTTTATACAGTAAAAATCGCCTAAGTTGAAGTCATGCTAATTGAATTTTCGCTCTAGTTGGATGGCATCTGCAGGTCTCGATTTTTCTTGAAATTAATTCCAATAAAATCGTCTTGTAAATCAGTTGTATATTCACCTACCTTGGATGAAAAATCTGCTCCCATTGTAATACATTTCCAATTAGTTGTGATCCATAAGTCAGATGAGTTTAGCGCTAAAGCCCTCCACAGCTCCCATCCACCTACTTCCATGCATCAGCTCCGGGTACAATCATGGTAAGTCCAGTAGGCAAGCGTAAGCTACAAACTCGCACTTACAAGCAAAAATATTCAATTCAATTCAATTTTATTTATATAGCGCCAAATCACAACAAACAGTCGCCTCAAGGCGCTTTGTATTGTGGGTAAAGACCCTACAATAACACTATATGAGATTATAAAATTTGCAGAAGCAAATCCAGAGATGAAGCAGAAGCAATTGTATTGAAATTCAATATTAGACCCCAAACTGTTGGATATTTTGAAGAAACGGATTTTATCTGATGGATTATTTATTTATTTTTTTTACATCAGATGAAATTCCATGGGGCATTTGAACCCGACTGAAGACATTTCTACTGTATGCATTGTGGTGTATTGTGGCACCTTAAAGGTTGGTCCGGGGAAAAATTTTCTAATGCTAAACCAGTCCGTGGCTCAAAAAAGGTTGTGGACCACTGCTGTAAATGACAAAAAATGAAATGATTCAACTGTCACTGATGTAACCTGCCTCATCCTGGTCTCCATCTGCCTCATATTCAACACCACCAGTATCCATGAGACACACCTGGCTGCAGGCAAGAGACTCCATACCTCAACTCCATTCCAGAACTCCACAGGAAGTTGGCCTTCTTCATGAGTTTATCACTGGGAATTGCTGGATTTTGGTTTCTGACATTTGGATAAATGAAACTGGCCCTAGGGCAAAGTGACTCAGGAACATCATTACTGAGAATTTACTTACAAACAAACATAAAAGGAGGTTAAAAGACTGGTGTAAAGTAACGAACTGTAAAAATAAAATAAATCCAGTGGATTTAATTGTTCACGTGACTTCCGGTATAGACCAACTTCCTGTGGAGTTCTGGAATGGAGTTGAAGTATGGTGGTGCCCTTATGCCTTACAGCCAGGTACTCCTGACATCCATGGGGTCCTGTCCTACTTCCTCCCATTGTTGGGACTCCACTCTGCTCTTATGCTTCATCTGAGTCTATTTGCTAAACAATTCATTATTTAATAATAATGCCTTCAACTTATATAGCGCTTTTCACGGTACTCAAAGCACTTTACAATTCTGTGCACTGTTCATTCACACCTCAATCATACTTGGTGGTGGTAAGTTACTGATGTAGCCACAGCTGCCCTGGGGCACCTACAGCCCCTCCAACCACATTCACACTTAAGTTGTCTTGCACACAATGGGGACTCGAACCACGACCCTCCGGTTGCGAGGTGAGCATCTACCCACTGCGCCACTGCTATCCGCTTATTTAAACTCTGTGTTTTAATAACTTATGTTTCTTTCACATCACTTCTTCCTGAAGGTTTGAGTTATATTATTAGAGAAGAAAGATTAATAAACAAATGGGAGTCGCTGTTACTGTTCTGTTCAATATGGTACAATACAGCCTTCAGAGCTTCAGAGAACTTTCTGTCAAATCAAAAGTGGAAGCAACAAACTCACACGTAAATCTCAAAGATGGTACAGCATGGGGAGATGATGTCTGTTGAGCTTTGAGACACTTTCCTGCAGTTTTATCCAAATGTCCCAAGGAATATTTGATGTAGGGGACTAAATGGGTTGATCAGAGAGAGGAGAGTCTGACCAGCTCCTCGCTGGTTGCCTCCTCCCCCCTGCCCCCCCGGGGTTTGGGTGCCTTGGGGTTCCTGGGTGGGGCTGGATGTTCTGACGTGGGAGTTGACCTGCTCCCCTGGGGGTTGTGGCGCGGGGCTGCGTTGGCTTCTTTAGCGTGGGGGGGGGCTCTGTGGGGGTCGGGTGGTCCTCTGGAGCCCGGTGCTCTGGAGCCCTGCCGTCGCCCTAATTGGGGGCTGGCCGCTGGAGGGGGGCTGGCTTCTCATCACCTTGGGTTCCCTGAGGCCCTTGCTCCTCGGCTGGGGGGGCTCCGTCTGAGGCCTGCCTCTCCCATCTGCTGGGGTAGGGGTGCGGTTGTCTTTGGAATGAGTGGCGGCGGGTGTTCATAGGTCGTAGTGGGCTGCTGGTGGCCTGGGCTTCCTGGGGCTTTCGTGCCCGCCTCTAGCTTCTGGTGGGTGGAGCTATGTCATTCTGCCCTCATTGGTAAGTACATTTCATGACAACATAATCACAACACAAAATGGTTGGTTTGTGTAACCATGCTTCTGCTTCTTTTCTTTTTTTAAATTTTATTTTCTTTATTTTTTGTTTTGCCCACACAATTTTAATTTTGCAAATTTTGACAGCATCTTTTATGTTTTATAAAGTGATGAGTTATTTGGTTTACTCACTGGTGCTATTTATTGTTTCTTCTCTCTATTTTCTATTTTTTTTCTTTTCTCCTCTTTCTTTTCTCCTCTTTTCTTTTCTTTTCCTTTCCTAAGCCTGTCAGGTCTGGCACAATTCTTAGATGTTAAATTGAACTCAGTGTCACACAATATGTTAAAAATAACACAAATAAAATAAAGGAGACATACTAAAAGAGGAGCCTATAGAGAACCTATAAAGCTCATCTTGAAATAATAAATATGTTTGGCATAACAATGCATTCAGATCACTGTTCTGTTTGCAAGATCTGCCGGACATGACAGGCTTTAAAAAAAAAAAGAAAAAAAAAAGAGATCAGATCCAGGAAGCCAGAGGCAGATTTAGAGGTAAGTGGCACAGGTGGGAGATTTTGCTACACTAACAGAACTGAGGAGGAGAGCAGAAGTTAAAAACAGCCAAGCTGGCTTTGACAAGAGCTTGCAGTATTTGTGATTTGATTTTGAGACTTTTTTTTGTTTTTTGTATCTTTAGCTGTGATTCAGGACAGGATTCCAGAGAAGAGAGTGATTCAATGAAGAGTTTAGTGTAAATAGAGGAAGTATTTTCTTTTACAGGTGTGACAACCATGTGCAACTGGAAGCATGAAGATTCCAGTTTAACTAGAACTGCCTGTTAAACTCCTCAAAGCAACAAGAATCCCAGGAAGCTGAGTAATTACTCTGGCTTTGGGGAGGCAACTGGAGAAAAAATTAAAAAAGACAAGAAAGCAGGGTAGAGAACTAATAGAGACCAAATTACTACCATAATGGTACCAGTGATGTGGCGGAGAGTAGAAACACAAGCCAGTGTTGCACCAAAAACAGACAGAGTTTTAATTCTTTTGAAAGCCTGACTCTTGGTCTTGCCCACCCTAATTGGGAAATTCAAAAACCTGTTTTATTTGTTATTATCTATCGTCCACCTGGTCCTTACTCAGAGTTTCTGTCTGATTTCTCAGACTTTTTATCTGATTTAGTGCTCAGTTCAGATAAAATCATTATAGTGGGTGATTTTAACATCCATGTAGATGCTGAAAATGACAGCCTCAACACTGCATTTAATCTATTATTAGATTCAATTGGCTTCTGTCAAAATGTAAAGGAGCCCACCCACCACTTTAATCATACTCTGGATCTTGTCCTGACATATGGCATAGAAACTGAAGACCTAACAGTATTCCCTGAAAGCCCCCTCCTGTCTGATCATTTCTTAGTAACATTTAAATTTACTTTAATGGATTACACAGCAGTGGGGAATAAGTTTTATCACAGTAGGAGTCTTTGTCAAAGTGCTGTAACTAAGTTTAAGGATCTAATTCCTTCATTATTATGCTCTTCAGTGCCATGTGCCAACACAGTGCAGAGCAGCTACCTAAACTCTGCTCCCACTGAGGTAGATTATCTCATCGATAGTTTTACATCCTCACTGCGTACGACTTTGGATACTGTGGCTCCTCTGAAAAGGAAAACCTCAAATCAGAAGTGCCTGACTCACAGGTCACAGCAGACGACTGCCCCTCCCTGAGCCTGGTTCTGCTGGAGGTTTCTTCCTGTTAAAAAGGAGTTTTTCCTTCCCATTGTCACCAAGAGCTTGCTCATAGGGGGTCATTTTGACTGTTGGGTTTTCTCTGTATTATTGTAGGGTCTTTACCTACAATACAAGTGCCTTGAAGCAACTGTTTGTTGTGATTTGGCGCTATATAAATAGAATTGATTTCAATTGATCAATTCTTCCCATACACTGCTTTATTTTTATTTCTTTTTTGAATGTATTTAACAGAATAAAGATTAGTAGTTACAGTCGATCTGAGGATGTAATATCATTTTCTAATATTTTTGTGTTAAATACATATATCTCTGGTTGAAAAGTCAAATGCATGGTGTCCAGCTGAATGGACATATTTATATAGGCCATAGGCCTCATGTTCTGCTTAGGGTTGTTAATTCTCTTAATAACCCTCTGACCACAGATCCAGTGCCATCATCTAATATGCTATGTAAAACTTTCTTAAGTTTTTTTACTGATAAAATTTCTGGCCTTATGCATTCCACACCTGCTGTTGACCCCTTTATGTCCTGCTGTTTTTGATGAGTTTGAGCCAATTACATTCCTTTATTTAGCTAGCATAGTCAAGCAACTAAATCCTGGAAATTGCTCCCTTGACAGTATCCCTGCTCCTTTATTTAATGATGTTTTTAGCACTATGGGATCTAGTATTTTAACTCTGGTCAACACTTCTCTCAGTTCAGGTGTTGTTCCAACTTCTGTTAAACATGCTGTTGTGCAACCCCTCTTAAAAACAAAGAATTTAGATCCATCTGTCCTTGCTAATTTTCAGCCCATCTCTAAGCTCCCTTTTGGTCTTGGAGAAAGTTGTTTTTAACCAACTACAAACCTTTTTAGATGAGTTTGACATTTATCAAAATTTTCAGTCTGGTTTTAAGTCTCACCATAGTACTGAAACTGCCCGTTTAAGGGTTCTTATTGATATTCTCCTAGCTGTCGATTCAGGAAACCCTGCTATGTTTTGACACTGTCAGCCATCCATTCTTCTGTCTTGTCTTAAACAGTGTGTGGGCATTAGAGGCGTAGTGCTTGATTGGTTTAAGTCCTATCTGAGTGACTGATGTTTCTCTGTGAATATGGGCATCTCTCTTTCCCTGTGGTATGCCTCAAGGATCTATCTTTGGTCCATTACTGTTCTTGTTATTAATTTACTCCTGGGCTCAATTTTTAGGAAGTATAACCTGTCCTTTTATTGTTTTGCTGATGACATTCAGATTAATTTTCCTATGCAATTGAATGCTCCCATTTCATTGCAGATTTTGTTAAAAAGTTTGACTAATTTCAGTGAACTAATTTCACTAGTCAGTTTGGCTTGAGTTCTTTTCCTGTAGCTGAACACTACCCACTCTTTTTTTCCTACTCTGATTTGTAACCACAACCAGTGTCTGGTGTGCTGTGCCTTATTGCTACAGTCTCAGCCTACAGCTAAACTAGCTACAACCTTGAAATTGAGCAAAAGCAGAGCTGACAGTGTGGTCAGTAATGCAGTCTCATGTGCATGATGGCAGTGTAATTTGTGTTTATGGTGTCTGCACACATACTGTAGCAGTAACACGCATATATTTCTTGTTATTATTTTAAAAAGTCATTTGTCTCGTATCAGAGGGGGTGCGTAGTGTTATACCTGATTTAGACTTGTGCGTCGGGCCTACGTATGTGACCAGAAACCCCTCTGAGCTGTACACCCTGACCTTTGATGTAACCTGACGTCCACCTCTCGGGAAACTACATGTTGGGTCAAAGTAGTCTGTAATGACTGGCCTGTTCAGCATGGTTGATTCCTGGTGAGGACCCAGGAGGGGCAAAAGGCATTTTATTTGTTTCTGTCGGCTGGCACGTAAAGCACTGGGACACAATCACACAGTAAAACACACACAATGCATCTGCACAATGCTGACAATGACGCTGAACACTTACGTAGGTTACATATGTAACCCCTGCAAAGACCCAGTGCAGAAGCCTAAATCAGGCCTTACTCTGATCGTTTCACACTCAACAGTAGTGTTGTATTTACATTTAGGGCTTTCTGTCAGAGAGCTTTATTTTCTTGTGTGTGTGTGTGTGTGTGTTAACACTCCTTTGAAAGGTGTGTCCCCCCTTCCCCCTGTCTCAGGTGACACCCCCGTCTCCTGTGGTGCCAGTGCACATCTGGCTCCACTCAAAAAGAGTGCAGTATAAAAGCTCAGCCTCAGTGGGTCTCCTCTGGCTGTGTTAAAGGTCTCTTTATAGTGAATCAGTCTTTCTTTCTTTCCTTTTTCTTTCTTTCTTTCCTTAATTTTTTCTACAGTTTTGCTTCTTCCAGTTTTCAGGGTTAACTGTTGACTTTCTTTTTGATGACCATAAGACTCCAGCTGCCTCTGACTTATAACCTTTTATATATGCCCTTTCAGTGATTCTAAGAGATTTTGCCAGTCAGGGTCTCCTTGGTTTCAACATAAATTTGGTCATCAGCAGTTGGGTGTGATGCTCTGTCTGTGCCTGCCTATTATTTTTTCTTTTTCTTTCTTTCTTTTTTGGTAACACTGCAAGAAGTCTGTGGGACACCACACTACAATGCACCGTGTGTTTGTGTCATTCAGGTGGACTGATCCTGGTGTCACAGAGTCTGTCAGAAAGCCTTGAAGGCTATGTCTTTAACAAACACCCAGGGAAGAAAATGGTGCTGCTCGCCTGAAGAACTGAAGCACATCAGTGCCTTGAAAAATGACAGGTGTGATCTACATGTTAGATCATTTTGCATCACTTACCATTACTTAGTTCTTTTTTCATGGGTACAGGTGTGAATCCTTCATCCTTCCTTTACCACAACTGAAACCTCACGAGCTGAACAGGAGTGGGGAAAACCTACACGAGGTCTGCTGTCCAATGAGCATTCCCATCTGTTTCAAAATATTTTCTCTTTGTTACTGATGCTGAACAGAATCACTCTCTTTAGTTTGTTTTGTAGTGTTCCAGGAGGGCTGTAGCTTTGGTCACATTATCTTTGTTTCAGAGAGACAACAATTCTCACACACACACAAAACGTCATGCAGAGAACATTTACATGCTTTATGGCATGAATTCTGAATGTTTTATGGAATAAAGTAATTGGACTAAATAACTTCATGGGCAACTATGAACTTTATGTCCATCTGACTCATTTTTTACTTCAGCGAACCTGCTCCTCCCAATCTAGGTCAGCTCTCATGTTCTGATCTCTGTGCTCCATTTCATTGAAATCAGCACTGGAATAAATTATGTGTGCAGTTTTATATGTGTGTTGCCATGGCTACAGTTTGACGTTGGCATTTTAGTGCCAGTGGGAGGGGCTAGTGCTTTTTTCCAGCCCAGATGCTTGTTTAAAATGGAGGGCAGAAAATTGCATTAAAATATCACAATGCTATTATACCAGTGGGGAAAAAAATGACACATATTGAACTTCATTGTTTTCACTGTCTCTCATTTCTTTTTCATTACCACAGCATTTATTTTCCTCAGCTGTTTCGAGCAGGATGTTGTGACAGCACAGCTAGTTTGGCTCAGTGGTTGTCCTTTGTTCAGTAGGAATTGTTATGTGATGATTGCACCAGTGAAACAGGTGTTTACAGTATAGGAGTCAAGGAACATTTGCAAATTCATACGCTACCCTTTCTGTGTTTAAACACTGCTCAACATAATAAAGGAACACTTTAAAAACACATCAGATCTCCATGGGATAACCTCCTGCTGCATATCTACACTCATATGTTCTGGGTAATGAAAGGATGCTACATCACTGGATGGAAATGAACACGATGGACCTGCAGAGGCTGAATTCAAAGACACCCCAAACATCAGAGTGAAACAGTGATGCAGAAGCTGGAACTTTTAGCTTCACTGTAGCAACTCTAAATGGTCCTCAGGAGTGTGTGTGGTTCCCCACCTGCTTGTATCCATGTCTGACACCATCAGGACTCCTAATGAGATGGTGGATAGTGTCCTGGAGGATCTCCTCCAGATCTGGACCAGGGCATCACTGAGCTCCTGGACAGTCTGAGGGGAAACCCGGCAGTGTTGCATCAAAAAAAAAATGCCTCAGAGGTGTTCTATTGGATTTAGGTCAGTGTGGGGGCCTATCAGTGCTCTCAATCCCTTCATCTTCCAGGAACTGCCTGCATACTCTGACCACATGAGGCATCAGGAGGAAACCAGGACCCACTGCACCAGTGTAGGGTCTGACAGGTCCAAGGATTTCATCCTGATACCTGATGGCAGTCATTGTGCTGTTACCTGTGGAGGTCTGTGTGTCCCTGCATGGATATGCCTCCCCAGACCATCAGTGGCCCACCACCAAACTGGTGGATGAAATTACAGGCAGTATAAGGTTCTCCACAGCTTCTCCAGACCCATTCAGGTCTGTGACTCAGGGTGAACCTGCTCTCACAGGGCTCCAGTGGTGGACCTTTAGTTCTGGTATTCTATGGTAAATGCTGATCAGGCTCTACGCTGCTGTGAGCACAGGGCCGACTAGAGGACGTTGGGCCCTCAGGCTGCCCTCATGAAATCAAGAGGGACCTGGCTGAAGGCAAGAGGGTGCCGCCATATCTCAACTTCATTCGGAACTCCACAGGAAGTTGGTCTTCTTCGTGAGTTTATCACTGGGGGATGCACAAGATGGCGGCTCAACCAGACATTTCTGACACTTTTGGATAAACAGCATTACTGAGAATGTACTGAGAAGCAAATATAAAGGCAGGTTAAAAGACATGAAAATAACAAACTGTAAAAATAAAATAAATCCAGCGGATTTATTCTATTCCTCCTAAAACCTGACTACCCAGGGTTGAGACCAGGAGGCAGAGCTGCAGTCTTACACGCCTCTCTGCAGCTTCTCTCCTCCTGCCATCCCCCCAAAACCCCATCCCCATAGAGACGGTGCCTGCTCCCAGACCACCAAAAAACAAACCTAAAATCAGCAGAAAACTATTTAAACATAAAAATTCAAAAACAATAAATAATATAGCTTCATCAACTGCACAAACGAATAAAACAATTAAATGTGGATTATTAAACATTAGGTCTCTCTCTTCCAAGTCCCTGTTAGTAAATGATTTAATAATTGATCAACATATTGATTTATTGTGCCTTACAGAAACCTGGTTACAGCAGGATGAATATGTTAGTTTAAATGAATCAACACCCCCGAGTCACACTAACTGTCAGAATGCTCGAAGCACAGGTCGAGGAGGTGGCGTAGCTGCAATCTTCAATTCCAGCTTAGTAATTAATCAAAGACCCAGACAGAGTTTTAATTCTTTTGAAAGCCTGACTCTTGGTCTTGTCCACCCTAATTGGGAAATTCAAAAACCTGTTTTATTTGTTATTATCTATCGTCCACCTGGTCCTTACTCAGAGTTTCTGTCTGATTTCTCAGACTTTTTATCTGATTTAGTGCTCAGTTCAGATAAAATCATTATAGTGGGTGATTTTAACATCCATGTAGATGCTGAAAATGACAGCCTCAACACTGCATTTAATCTATTATTAGATTCAATTGGCTTCTGTCAAAATGTAAAGGAGCCCACCCACCACTTTAATCATACTCTGGATCTTGTCCTGACATATGGCATTGAAACTGAAGACCTAACAGTATTCCCTGAAAGCCCCCTCCTGTCTGATCATTTCTTAGTAACATTTACATTTACTTTAATGGATTACACAGCAGTGGGGAATAAGTTTTATTACAGTAGGAGTCTTTGTGAAAGTGCTGTAACTAAGTTTAAGGATCTAATTCCTTCATTATTATGCTCTTCAGTGCCATGTGCCAACACAGTGCAGAGCAGCTACCTAAACTCTGCTCCCACTGAGGTAGATTATCTCATCGATAGTTTTACATCCTCACTGCGTACGACTTTGGATACTGTGGCTCCTCTGAAAAGGAAAGCCTCAAATCAGAAGTGCCTGACTCCGTGGTATAATTCACAAACGCGCAGCTTAAAGCAGATAACCCGTAAGCTGGAGAGGGAATGGCGTCTCACTAAAGTAGAAGATGCTCATTTAGCCTGGAAAAAGAGTTTGTTGCTCTATAAAAGAGCCCTCCATAAAGCTAGGACATCTTACTATTCATCATTAATTGAAGAAAATAAGAACAACCCCAGGTTTCTTTTCAGCACTGTAGCCAGGCTGACAAAGAGTCAGAGCTCTGTAGAGCCCAGTATTCCTTTCACTTTAACTAGTAATGACTTCATGGATTTCTTTACAAATAAAATTTTAGACATTAGAGGAAAAATCATTCAAAACCATCTCAAAGATTTATCTTCATGTTCGGCTGCTTTCAGCACTGCTGGTATTTGTTTAGACTCTTTGGCTCCAGTTGATCTTTTGGAGTTAACTTCAATACTTACTTCTTCCAAACTTCCTCCAAACCATCAATAATGCACTGTTTCTTCTCATTCACCTTTATTTACTTGTTTATACTTCACTCTGTATTTAATCATTATTATTAATCTCTGGCTCTCTTCCACAGCATGTCTTTTGTCCTGTCTCTCTCCCCTCAGCCCCAACCGGTCACAGCAGATGACTGCCCCTCCCTGAGCCTGGTTCTGCTGGAGGTTTCTTCCTGTTAAAAGGGAGTTTTCCTTCCCACCGTCGCCAAGTGCTTGCTCATAGGGGGTCGTTTTGACTGTTGGGTTTTCTCTGTGTTATTGTAGGGTCTTTACCCACAATACAAAGCGCCTTGAGGGGACTGTTGTGATTTGGCGCTATATAAATAAAATTGAATTGAATTATAACATGTCTCACAGTGAAGCCCTTTGGAGCGATGATAAAGCTCACGTGTGACAGACTGGGGCAAATCAGCTGCTATGCACCCACACATGAACTGCTGGGTTCTTTGGTCCATGCTGATTAATGTTTTGACTGATGTATCATTTTCATGTTCTGTGGTAACAGCATGAACCGCAATAACCAAATCCAATCAAAATTTGTCTCTATTAAAGATGTTTTACTACTACAATAATCTATAAATCTCTCATTTTTGTTTTGTTATTGTGTCAACTGCTTAAAGAATTGAGTGAATCCTCAGCTCTCCACACACAATAAAAACATTTGGTATTATAAGAATTTAGCTAAAGAGAAGAAACATTAATTTTTGCCTCTTACTGCAGAATAATGTTTAAAATGTTACCGTTAGGGAGAGTTCCTGTTGATATTGCTGTTCATGTAAATAACTGTCGCACAGTTCTCCTTAAACTAGCTGCATCAGTGAGCTGCAATTCATTCTCTCCCTGCCTGTGCCGAGCTAATCAGTAGCATTTATCAATTATGGAGGTCAAACATGAGCTGATGATTGACATCCAGTCTGATTTCATTTTTCTGTCGTTTGTGCCTCTGAACGGCTGCAGATCTATCCGACTGCCTGATTACACACAACAGGAATTCAAACTAGGATATTCAAGCTGCAGTTTGGGCTAATCACTATGAATTGTGTCTTTTTTTAAGACAAATCAAGTCAGAAGAAACACATTTGGCTGTGTAATTGAATCACAGCATTACCCAGCGCTCTGGTGAGACGGTTCAGCCGAACACAATATAAAAATAAAAATAAAGACTCAGCCCAGAAATATGGGGAACTTAAAAAGATCTATTTTCACTGTGTTCCTCAGCAAGCAGCAACCTCACAGCTTATTTTAGCCATTTTTACTGTAATGCAAAGAATCCCTTCAGCACACAGGACAGCAAACTACTGTCAAGTTCAATCAGATGAACAGGAAGCACTTGATGCATTTGAAAGATCTGGATCGTACCTACTTTAAAACTCTTATGCAGCTACATTTTTTTTAGTAAGCCAGTCTCCCTTTTCTATTTATTTTTCCAGTCCACAAACTGTTCTCGTTAGCCTCGTTTCCAGCACCAGCTAATTTCAGAAAACAATCTGGCAGCTTCATCGTAGCCCACCCGCCCAGCGCCAAACAGCAGACAGAACGAGCTAAAAACGTGATAAGAAAGCGGAACCTAAAACAGTTTAGGAGACGGGGAGCTTTTAGAGTTAGAGGAAATCAAACCAAAGAAAAATGAGGAGTGAAAAGTAGAGCGAAACATCTGCTATAAAAACTACTTAAGATGATGCTGCATGTAAGCCCTGGGCCGCTGTTCGACTATGCTTTGGCTATGGTTTCTACCCAATTTGATCCAACAGAAATGAAGCGCACTAAATCCTAAAAGCATTTTTCAAACCTTTGAAAATGCGTTTTTCTAACAAATACCAGGCGGTGACCTTTAACAGGAAGCTTCAGGAAAGAAGGGGTTAAAGAAGAACTGATGGCCACAGCTGGCAGATACAGAGATGAATCCTGCTGTGCGCTTTATTGTTGCACTTCTTTTATCATTGTGAGGGATTTCTAATTATCATGTACATGAAGGCAAATCAAATAAGAACCCCTGTAATGATTCAAGACTTACTACAGAGTTAATGTGCTACAGTGCATTAGACTGCACAAGTGTACCTAGATACATTCTGCTTACTAAACTCAGTTCCTAACTGAGATGCAGACACAGCCGACTCTAATGCTAACATAACAAATCCTGAGTACTTTTACTGAGTAGCAACAAACACATGTGAATCTACATTGTGCATCTCTTAAGCCAGACTGCTCTTGTGCTCTTGCTCATTTTGCGCATAGACAGACAGGAGCTTTGAACAAACCAGGACAAGAGGTGTCCAAATAAGAAAATGGTCCGATAAAAGTAAGAGCCGCTTAACTTCCCAACCTTGGCCCTGAGCGGAGCAGCGAGGCCTAAATATAAAATCTTGTGGTTTCTTGTGTAGCGTCACTTCCCAGGTCTCCTACCATTTCATTAAAGTATTGTCGCTCTGCTCTAAGCTTGGAAACCTCGAGGAAGAGGAAGCTACACACGAGAGTGAAGCTGAATAAATACAGCAGTATGTCATTACATACAAAATAACTTTGATTACTGCCTCAGTGTGCCAGTAGTGCAAAATGGCACACCACATTTGTACAACTACATTGTCCCGCTCCCCCCGGCGCTTGTCACATTGGAAAACTTCTACAGAAATGTACAAAATACGTTTGGAAATCCTTTTGAAATGTCTCTGGAAAATCGTGAGACTCAAAGAGATATTCCACAAATAATCAGAACACGTTCCCTTTGTGCTCTCTAGTGCTTTGTGTCTCTTTCCTGGGGTTTGGTACCATGGCAGTATGCTCAATAGGCTTTATTTAGCGTGCTGCTCTGCAGAGTAAGGCGCCAAACGGCCACAGATCCCGATGGTTCTGCAGCCAAATCAGAAGCTTGATACTCTGTGTGCTCTCAGCAGTCCACAGGGACGCAGGAAGGAGGTGTCCTCTTCTGCCCTGTCAGTACTTATTAATCCCAAAGATCCTCACACCGTGCAGCTTAGGCAACTTGACTGCTTCCTCCATTTTCTTTTGTTCCAGCTCCTTTGTGAACTCAAACTCCCTTTTGGTCCACCCCAACAAAAGGGAAAGGCGTGCCAGCCGGTCTCTAACTTTATTTGAACAATCAGACACAGTCCAACAAACACAAAGGCAAACTTGAGATTTTGGGATCCGGTTGTCTTGACACACCAAATTAAAGAACCGCTACACAATGCTAGCAACCAGCAAACAACTTAAGACAACTCAGTGATATGTAGTGCAAGACCTCATGAAACAACCAACACAGACTTACCCAGTTCCTAAATCACACCAAACTTTGCCTACCTATCTTCTGGAGGTTACTGGGCTCGAGGCGACTTGAAAGGCAAGAACTTCAGTGGCTGGAGCCCTGAATTGCCTACCCCCAACAGGGAAATAATCCCCACCCAGGATTACTCCGAAAATAAGAAAAGCAAAATAACAAAAGAGCGTCTGATGGAAGAACCGAAAGAGCTCAGCTGGACACTCACCTAACTTAACTGGGAAGCTGTATTGCCTGCAGTTAACACTACGTCAACTGCCCACCAACCAACTAACAATAAGTCAAACTAAGGCAAATGTCAAACCTTCTGTCAGATCCCGGACGAGCCCCCACTTGTTACGTTCCCCTAAAGTGTCTAGGGGGGTTGGGGAAGTAACAAAAAGTGATCGGGTTGACAAAAGGAGACATGAAAGCAAAACTGGTAAAATAAAGGATTTTTATTAAAGGTTGTAACAAAAAGAGACGGACAAGCCGCTATCACCTTTAAACAAAGGAAAAACAAAACACAGGAATTACTTAACGTAAACAACCTAAGCTAAGAGGCATGCACACAAGAACAAAAGGACCACCCTCCTCTCCACTGAGCAGGAGTAAAACACCCTCCTCTCCACTGAGCAGGAGTAAGATGCTGCAGCAACACACAGTTCCCAAACTGTGAAACAAAGAGTCTCTGGCAATCACTGGGCTGATCTCTCCTCTCTCTGGCCTTAAGTACCCCAGCTTGATTGCTGAGTTGGGTCAGCTGTTCCAAAAGGGGTGGCACCCAAGGCTGGAGAGAGCAAGCCACACCCAGTAGGTCAGGAAGCCACAGCAGGCCCGGCTTGGGCCGTAACATAAGGAAATGGTCCGATAAAAGTAAGAGCCGCTTAACTTCCCAACCTTGGCCCTGAGCGGAGCAGCGAGGCCTAAATATAAAATCTTGTGGTTTCTTGTGTAGCGTCACTTCCCAGGTCTCCTACCATTTCATTAAAGTATTGTTGCTCTGCTCTAAGCTCGGAAACCTCGAGGAAGAGGAAGCTACACACGAGAGTGAAGCTTCCTCTTCCTCGAGGTTCCGAAGACTTAGAGCAGAGCAACAATACTTTAATGAAATGGTAGGAGACCTGGGAAGTGACGCTACACAAGAAACCACAAGATTTTATATTTAGGCCTCGCTGCTCCGCTTCAGGGCCAAGGTTGGGAAGTTAAGCGGCTCTTCTTATCGGACCATTTTCCTTATGTTACGGCCCTAGCCGGGCCTGCTGTGGCTTCCTGACCTACTGGGTGTGGCTTGCTCTCTCCAGCCTTGGGTGCCACCCCTTTTGGAACAGCTGACCCAACTGAGCAATCAAGCCTGGTACTCAAGGCCAGAGAGAGGAGAGCTCAGCCCAGTGATTGCCAGAGACTGTCTTTGTGTCACAGCTTGGGAACTGTGTGTTGCTGCCGCATCTTACTCCTGCTCAGTGGAGAGGAGGGTGTTTTACTCCTGCTCAGTGGAGAGGAGGGTGGTCCTTTTGTTCTTGTGTGCATGCCTCTTGAGCTTAGGTTGTTTACGTTAAGTAATTCCTGTGTTTTGTTTTTCCTTTGTTTAAAGGTGATAGCGGCTTGTCCGTCTCTTTTTGTTACAACCTTTAATAAAAATCCTTTATTTTACCAGTTTTGCTGTTCATGTCTCCTTCTGTCAACCCGATCACTTTTTGTTACTTCCCCAACCCCCCTAGACACTTTAGGGGAACGTAACAAGTGGGGGCTTCGTCCGGGATCTGACAGAAGGTTTGACATTTGCCTTAGTTTGACTTATTGTTAGTTGGTTGGTGGGCAGTCGCACGTAGTGTTAACTGCAGGCAATACAGCTTCCCAGTTAAGTTAGGTGAGTGTCCAGCTGAGCTCTTTCGGTTCTTCCATCGGACGCTCTTTTGTTATTTTGCTTTTCTTATTTTCGGAGTAATCCTGGGTGGGGATTATTTCCCTGTCTGGGGTAGGCAATTCAGGGCTCCAGCCACTGAAGTTCTTGCCTTTCAAGTCGCCTCGAGCCCAGTAACCTCCAGAAGACAGGTAGGCAAAGTTTGGTGTGATTTAGGAACTGGGTAAGTCTGTGTTGGTTGTTTTTCATGAGGTCTTGCACTACATATCACTGAGTTGTCTTAAGTTGTTTGCTGGTTGCTAGCATTGTGTAGCGGTTCTTTAATTTGGTGTGTCAAGACAACCGGATCCCAAAATCTCAAGTTTGCCTTTGTGTTTGTTGGACTGTGTCTGATTGTTCATATAAAGTTAGAGTCCGGCTGGCACGCCTTTCCCTTTTGTTGGGGTGGACCAAAAGGGAGTTTGAGTTCACAAAGGAGCTGGAACAAAAAGAAAATGGAGGAAGCAGTCGAGTCTGCACGGTGTGAGGATCTTAAGATAATAAGTACTGACAGGGCAGAAGAGGACGCCTCCTTCCTGCGTCCCTGTGGACTGCTCAGAGCACACAGAGTATCAGAGCTCTGATTTGGCTGCAGACCATCAGGATTGGCCGTTCAGCGTGCCAACAGCTAGCGCTAAATAAAGCCTGTGACGTGCTGCAGTGGTACAAACCCCAGGAAAGAGACACAAAGCACTAGAGAGCACAAAGGGAACGTGTTCTGATCGATTCTGTGGAATATCTCTCTGAGTCTCACGATTTTCCAGTAGAGATTTCAACAGCGATTTCCAAACGTATTTTGTACATTTCTGTAGAAGTTTTCCAATGTGCAACAAGCGCCGGGGAGCGGGACAATGTAGCTGTCGTACAAATGTGGTGTGCCAATTCCTGCACGACCTGGCACACTGAGGCAGTAATCAAAGTTATTTTGTATGTAAATGACATACTGCTGTATTTATTGGCTCACTCTCGTGTAGCTTCCTCTTTGAAACTGAAGCTTGAGCAAAGCGTAGATACTTTAATGAAATGGTAGGAGACCTGGGAAGTGACGCTACACAAGAAACCACA
>JAMQGT020011699.1:0-127494 GCA_024447675.2 Pterophyllum scalare
GAAGATTGTGTCGTCATCCTCATGCTCTCAGATGACAGCAGATCTAATTCTGGTTTCTGAATGTGGAACTTTGCAAAAATGTACCTTAAAAAAAAAAACATGCTTCTTGTGCTTTTAGCATTCTGTGCTTTAAATAACTTTCATGGTGAATTCTTTCTGTATGTCTAGACCTCATTTGCTTTCAATAATCAATAAAAAAATAAAATCACTCTTTACTGTGATCTCTGCTTGTTTCATCGGCTGTGTTATCAGGAATATCAGAAATGTCACAAGTTGTGCAGTCATGATTTTATTTACTACAACAATACCACAACACAAAATACATGTTAAGCTATGTAAAGCTAATGGCATGATTTTGTACAAGAGCTTTACAAATGATTTTTTTTTTTTGGTTTGAAAAGTCAGTCACTTCTGTAAAAATACTTCCTTACATTCAGGAGGAGTTGGTATGCAGCTGTTAATCACTTCTGCTGGCATCCTATGGCACTGAAGTAATCACACACACCACAAAGTCTCTGATAACACGAGAGTTCAATTATAAAATAACACCATAATTTATTTGAAGACACTTAAGGAGAGAAGTGGGGCTTTGCATCCTAGAAATGTGCCATGGGTCGGGCCATCAGGTCCGTGTTAGCTTGTCTGGTGGCATGAATCCGGCATCTCCGAGAGTCCTGAGGGCCACCCTGCCACTGGGGCGGATGGTAAGCCATGTAATGCTGCCATTGTTCAAGCCCATACGTAACCAGCCCTCTGGAGGAAACTGGAGGGCCCTGTGAGAACAAAGAATAAGATGAGTGAGCACTGGCATACCCATGTCTTTGTTAATGGGACAGAAAAAAGCTTTTTTTGTGTGTGTGCTCATTTTTATCCAGGAGGATAAACTGAAGCTCGATCAAATAGATTTTTTAACAGGACATTAAAAAAATTTTTTAAACATCAATACATCAATATACCATAAGGCCTCCTCTTGTGACACATCAATACACTGGTGCCAGGTCTCTTGATCCTAATGGATTCCCCCCACCTGACACAAAAATCCCCACTTATCACAGTGAAGCTTAACAGATAAGTGAGGGTTAACTAAGCAAACATTAACTAACCGTGAAGAAGAAAATCACAAGGGTAAAATGTCTTTCAGTGTATTGACTACTGCATGATCTTGATATCATGTCACTGTTAGAATGCGTGATGCGTTACAAAAAGCATTTTCTCTCATTTCCACCCTTTGTGACTCTACAAATGCACATGGTGCTTCTGTGGCAACTAGATTTTAGTACCTGAATTTTCTTTTAAAGAAATAGGCTGACATTTTTAGAAATGCACTTAGTGACACACTCATCTAACGCTGAACAAAAAAACAAAAAAAACAAAAAAGGTTCAAGTGAGAGCACAATGACACGAGTGAAGCACGGCTTAGAAGTCATGTGGGAGATGGCTTGAACACAATGAGTAGCGAAGCAAAGAGCAACAAGTCTGGCCCCCAGCTGAACAGCGACAGCACAAACCTGCAGACAAAATAACGGATGACATTGGCATGACACACGATGATCTCATAGCTGTCCTCCTTCTGTTTGGGGTCAGCCCGGTGGATGTAGCGGCGGAAGGCTGCCTCAATGCGAGCTCCATCTTCGTGGTACTGCTGGAGGACAGTAGAAAGGTTGAAAGCCACTTTCGTCACATGAAAGGGTTTTGTATGAACCCCTCAGTCAGTGCAGAGTCAATGCATGTTGCTGCTGTGCATTGTAGGGAATGCATGAAGAGTTTTATTCTAAAAAGGGGCCAACTATGTGGCAGATCTAACAAAGGCAGTTTCATACAGGAAACAGCTGCTGCAGCACTGCAGCAAAAGAAATGCAAAAGCTTACTTTTTCCTTTCACATTAATAATGCATGTTTATTGGATTGTTCCACTGTCAACAGTTACCAGCTGGTTTTATAGCAAGTGAAAATGTAAAGATGATTTTTTTTAAAAGTACAAATAATAAAAAGACTGCTCAAATATTTGGAAATTAACTCATCTCATGATTCACTCCTATGCCAGTGCACTGATGTATTGGCAGAAATTGGCTGACTTTTGCACCCGTAAGCCTCAACAAGCCCCTGACAGGACAACTGCACAGACACGTGGGCAACATAAAGTTATCCTTTAGGGATCGGAAAATATAGAAAAGTAGCTTCTCTCACCACAGCGTCAGGCTTCCAGTGAGTGACGGGTGGAACTGGTTCGATAGGCGCACCCTCGCGCAGCAAATCACAACTCATTAACTCCACTCCTGGAACCGCAGGGACATAAAATATAAAGTTAAGAACCTTTAAATATACTAATCAGAACGGTTTTCAGAATCTAACAAACTTAATAAGTCTGCGGGTGGCAGTGTTGCATTTCATAACTACCTGGGAGGTATTTGCTGATTATATGTGCTGTCTCTGTGGCCCTGGTCATGCTGGAGTGGATCAACACATCATACTTCAATCCAAGTGAGGACAACCTCTGGCCGGTGAACTCTGCCTGTTCACGGCCTGTGGGGTGGAGAGACACTGATCATTCCAACAAAGGTCTGTGGGAAACTAGGAAAATCTGGGGAAGGACAATGAGCAAAACATGCACAGATAGCCCCTGCACTCATCGAGGCTCCCTCCAAACATCATTTTGTATACATGTCCCTTAGAACTGCTGCCTGTTAAGTTTCCTGAGGACAAAATAAGAAACAGTGACCTAAAGGAGTGAGGATCTTCTCCCTGTCGGTGTTCCCGCTCAGGTTGTACTGGGAGTGTCTGATGAGGAGGATGTTGCGCGTCGCTTTCGGTTTGCTGCTGTTCTGCTCCGAGCTGGGGTCTTCGGTCGCAGTCTCCTTCTTCTTCCCGTTGGACAGAGCAGATGGGTCTCTCCTGGTCAAAGTTCAAACGAGGCGATTTTGAGATTAGAAGTGGCTTTGTCTCACACGGTTAACGTCAGGGGAGGAAAACTGGGTTAACGCAACTGATTTAAAATCTGCTTATGAATAATCCCTACGCCAAACTCAATTTTAAAAAGTAAAAAAAAAGACTAAAAATGCCCTCTTGCATTCAGAAAACACCTAAATTCCCGAGCTCAGGTGACGTCCTTCAAAAAGGTGCCAGCTTTTGTCCGTTACACTGTAGCTCTGCCTTCCCCGTTTGGCGTGACGTTCAGTAAAGATGTAAAAGGTAGAAAACGGATGAAATATAACGGGACTAACTTACTTGTCCCAGTTGAAGTCCCAGGCGTGTCCAGTCGGGGCTGGCGTGTGGCTGGCAGGAGTCCACGCCGGCTGCGCAGCTTGAAGGGCGGTAAATCTCGACCACCGACTGGCCCCGTCTCCGCCCGGTTCACCGAAGTATCCGCGGGAGTCGACGGCTGCAGCCGCGAAAACCAAAACGGCAGAGCCTCCGGCGAAGCCACAAATAAGTTTAAAAGTTTTCCTGTACGACATCCTGTGAGCCGCCGAGCGAGGAAACTAATGCTAGCTAATTAGCTGAGCGTAACAGGCGAGCTGGTAATAAAGCGAAGCGCCGTCTCTGCTGTTCTTGAACGGCGTTTGGTTGTGAATTCCTACTTTAGCAAGGCACGGGAAAAAAATACAGGACGCTTTCTATGCGCGACTACCTGCTGAGCCCCGGCTCTTGAACAGAAGCTAAAAATACAGTCAGTACAAACGAAAGCAACCTAATCAGGTTCCTCTAAACAGTACGGTGGCCCACCGGAGCCAAAACAGTTAACCGTCGCAGTTCCGCGTAAAATGTCGACTTGTGCCGCATGAGGGCGCACTGCTCCCTAACTTCACCAGTCCGGGTATTTTCTGCTCTGTTAGACGAAGAGGCGCTGTGAACTCCATTCATTCTGCATCATTTCACTATAAAATCACTGTATGAGCATGCCACTCATTTTAATTTCCAAAGAGAGCCGCTCAGATTCGCACATAATTGTCTCCCTTACAAGCGCTTGCTCCTGCTTATTTTCACTGCTGAGGAAAATAATAATAAGGATGCTGAATTTAAGAGTGGAGGCTGGCCAGCTGACTGCCGGCTGTTTTGTGATGATCGGAGCTAAACAGAGCATAATAATAATAATTATAATTAATAAATAGGCATGCTCCACATGCATATTGCATACGGACGAGAGCTCCCTGCACTGCAGGGATACAATTCCACTTAAACTTTGAAACGCGGTTTTATGTTAAATTAATGAAGGATACAACAAGGTTGTTAGAGTGCAGGATGGGTATTTTCGAGGAAGGCACGCTTCTTATTTATTTATTTATTTTTAAACGAGGAGGAGGAATTTGTGCAAATACTTTTCCTTAATATTTGTTCTTATTAGGAGCCCGCCGGGTTTGCAGGGAGGCTCCACCTTTTCAATCGGTTCAGTGACCTCAGCAGTGGGCTGGATTGTAAGGGTGGGATTTCCAGGCTCTCACATGAGCTCCGTGTATTACTGCCTCTGTCTTAGGATCTATGCGGCTTCAGAGACAGTGAACACGGACTGGTTGTACCTTTCGCAGCCACAGAGAGGCACATACACTGTACGTTGGATCTTTTTCTTTTTCTACATGCGACTCCAATCGGAATAAATAATTAAGGAATGTGGAAATTACAGAATGCCAAACAGCGTTGGAAAGAGATTTAAACCCACCAAATACATCCCGGTGTCCACTGCTGCCACACTCCTGGTGGGATCGACCACTTTATTTTTCGTTTTCACGTAAGTTTGCACGTTGCTTCTTCTTGAGCTCATTCGATGTTCTTTTCCTTTCTTTCTCTTTCCCCCCTACAAACTGTGCGCTTCCCTCAGATTGACACAGACGAGAGTGGATTGGGGCTGGAAGTTTGCACGGGTGGATAGAGTCACTTAGATGGGATAAGTGGTTTTCATGGGAGAATATCAATCTCCAACCCTGGATTTGGCAGCCGTTCTGAGATACAGCTATGTGCCGGCTTTCTGTTCATCCTCGGGCACAGAAATACCATAATACCTGCGAGGCAAACTTCCAATAATCCGTGCAAGTTTAACAGCGCTATGATCGTGCAGGAGACCGCAGTTTAGGCCGCAAACACTTCCCTTTAAAGAGATGCCAGAGGGAGTTGTTGATACAATTAGAATTGTTGCACTGGAACAGCAGGCAGCAGCAATAACGGTGATCTATAAACAAGAAAAGAAAAGTGTAGCCATGCAGCAGCGGGGCTCATTGCATTTACCATCTATCTCATCCTATACACACTCACACAGGTTTTTCCTTTCAGAGAAACTGGAAGCGTGGGCTGTCTCTGATCAGGGCCCACAGGTCTTTACTGTCTCATTGAAGGCATAGTAAAAATCAGTTTTCCAGAATTTTTATGGTTTCATGGAAGGTGACTGTGGGTTGTCTGTAAGCAGATGCAGTCAGGATGACTACTACATTATCACTTTGTCTATGAATGACCCCCAAAAAAGAAGTTCCAATACTCCTGCATCTGGAAGTCAGAGCTGATGCTGTAAGAAGCTGAGATAAGGGCAGGGAGAGCAGTGTGCCTCTCTGAATCATCTGTCCTTCATTCATTCATTCATTCATTCCCCTTATAGTGGTAACCCTCAGGCAAATGGATTATCCATCTCACATCTGTGACATGATGATGGAGGGGGGTTTGGGGTTGAAAATCATTTTTGGGAACCTCTGACCTATAGAAGGGAACACCCAGCTTCCATCTTGTGTAGATGATCTGCTAAAGAATAAAACTGCTGAATGGGATTCCTCACCTTCCAGAGGTGGGAGGTTTTGCCATATGTCACAGCAGCCACATTGGATGGATGTAGAGATGATTCATTCAGTGGCACAATAGATTTCAAATTTGCCTTTTCACATAAGACTGTACAGGATGTGGCCTTTTTTCAGTCTTCACAGTGTGCATTGCTTGTCCCACCTGGACAGAACATGCTTTATCTGCATCCTGAGTGGTTTTTGCTCTCTCTCTCTCTCTCTCTCTCTCTCTCTCTCTCTCTCTCTCTCTCTCTCTCTAAGGTCATTGGCTGAGACTAAAGGAAACATATGGTGTTTGTGGATTTATGCTAGTAGGCTGGGATGTGTCTTTAAAAAAAAAATCCCAGCTCTCCTTGGTGTATTGTCTGGGGCTTTGCATAAACAAATGGTCTGATTTACAAGTCTTAAAACGGAGTCTGCATTTTGCGATTTATTATGAGATCTCCAGATAGAACGCAGAATGTACCCCTCCAACAGATCTTTTAAGAGCATTATTAGTCCTTCTTTTGCTGGGGTTCATGTCACTGTATACTTTAAGGTTCATCCCCCAGCAGATGGTTCACGGGTGAGGATTAAGACTTTACTTTATTGCTCCTTCATTTGCAAGGAAAAGGCCCTAAGAATTGACTCGTGTATAATGGACACCCCCCACCCCCACCCCCCAGGAGTTGTGCACGTCCAAACTAGGCCATGGCTCCTCATTCTCAGACACACACCAAGTCCATAATTTCATTAATTTGGATTCAGTCTAGTCTTGTGCAAAGACACACTTACAGAATAGTGTTATGTCTTAATGTAATGAATATTGACTGGAATCCAAAGTGCAAAAGTAGCAGTGAAACATCCAAAAGCTATGGCAATCAGGGAGTTAAAACTTAAGAACTGTATTGGGTCCTGATGCACACATGTAGATGCAGATTGCCAGGGACACAAATCTTTTTTTATTTCCAGGCCACAGTGTGCTAAAGGTCTTACTGCTACCAGCAGGCCGCTTTATGTCATACGGGCAACAGAGTGCCCGTGATGTGTTACTGTGTTTGGCTCACTGACACCTAACAGTTTGTGTTTCCCACTGAGACTGAATTAGAACATGTGAGTACAGAATTATTTACGTATCCCCACAGCATGACCACGTCTCATCCCAAAAAAATACTGATGATAAATTAGGATTTTAGTCACGGTTTAGCCATCACCTCATCTCCCCAACCTAACCTGAGCATGTAAAGGAGATTCTGTTATACTGGAGCTTAAAGTCCTGCTACTGTGTCTAAATTGGTCCCAGCTTTGTATGTCTGTACCAAAGAAGCTTTCTTTTACCTTTTCAGTAATTCTTCAGAATGGCCTAATCACTGACCTTGACTATATGCCAAATAGATGTCCTGGAAAAAGGACTGTTATTTACCGTTAGTTTCCAAGCCTAATAGTCAACACCTTAGAGCAGGCGTGGAGGTGTGGACGAGACTTATGTTCTGCAGTTTTTGCGGTGTTGGGGTGAGTTATGAGAGAGGTGGTCAGTGGTGACAGTTGGAGGCTGAGCATCACTGGGCTGAGACCAGAGCTGTGCATTATAGTAGGCCAGCCAGGAATCTAATCTTCAAATTCCACACGTTTCCTCCTTTTCACTGTTGTTTCAGTGACTCTAGCTCTCATTCTCCTCCCACTGAATGTTTGCTTTTGTGCTTCTTTCAGAGGTTTTGTGAAGCTTTTTAAAAGTATTTCCGATGTGTCGGTTGAGAGAGTGCAGGTTAGTAAATAGATGGCAAAGACAGGGCTAATAATTAAGCCACTATACCCTGTTAGAACAAGTGTGCCCACATTTAACCTTTTATAGATTTTATCTTGGTACAGACCTATAGCCTATGGAAAACCTTTAGTGCATTATGTGAGCACAGAGCTCATCATGTGGAGCCACTCTTTGCCTGTATAAACTACAGCAAAGCACTTAAATGTTGTGTAAATGAGATGCTGTGTTGAGTCACTGCACAACTTCAGCTACGTGTAAGGTGATTCGGTTGCATGTGGACATTCCAGGCTGTGGTTGTGTAGGTAACCCTCTAATGTGTTTGCCTCCCAGTTACTGTACATGCCAGTCAATGGTGTCCTTCACTCCTATTGGTAGTCACTGAAGTCAACCTCAAAGGTGAGATTAGTTTAACTAGGGACCCGCCCACCTTACAGCGCCAATGGTTAGTTTGCTTGTCCTGATATGAGTTAAGTTCAGTTGATTATCATCATTGGCTTGCTGGGAGTTGAACTAGCAGAGACATTATTTATGAAGACATGGGACTCAAAATGGAACCCCCCCCACACACAAAAAAGACCCAATCAACACTAAATCACCAATCATCTCAAAAATGTTATGCAACTGTGGTCGTGCATTAAAACCTCATTTTGGCACAAATTTGTTTGTGTTCTGAGTTTCGAGGCACTTGGTTGTGTTTCAGCTAAATGCTATGTGCAGCTTTTCTGTCTAATATTGAGGCACTGAGGGTACAATTGAAAGTTTGCACAGTGATCCTAATCCTCATTCTGGGTGTTTTGTTTTTTTTGTATGCTGAGCTGCTGCTGTCTTTTCTTGTCAAGGGGTTCAGCAAATAAGCTTGTAATCATTAATGTTTCACTGCTTGGTATTTGTGTCCATTAGAACTCATTTGTCTCCACTGTGTGTGACATTCGTGGCTTCGAGGCTCCCTGGGTTTGACTGTAGTTAAATCAGCTCTTGGTCTTGTTTATGCTCGGTGTGGGAGCCAGGCTGTCTTGGCCTGTTTTAAATATTGCTCATATGACACTGGGACTGATTTGGGTTTTGTTTGTTTATTTAAATGGACGATTGAGGATGTTTTGCCAAGTTTGAGCTGTCGCGAGGGCAGAGCACTTCTCAGAAGAAGGAAATTACCCGCTGGCCTAATGGCTCTTTCCGTTTCTGTGCTCATGAACAAGCATCCATCAAATCTAAAAACTAGAGAAGCTCAGCCTTCCTGATGTGATGCTCATGGACAGCACAGCAAGAAATGAACTTTGTGACATCCATGCATATTTGAACCTAGTAAGCCTTTGCAAAAATATTGCCTGATTCCCACAGGAGGAGCAGATTTCCACTCTGAAGTCAAGCTCATCAGCTATCCGCCTTCAACTGCTTTCTACTGTTTCTACTATCTGCAGCTTGGCTGAGTGCCCTGACCTCATGGGAAGGGCTCTCCTTCTTTGCAAATCCTAACCCATCCCTGGGTCCTACCCATACTAACTGAACTATTCTGTCCTCACATGGTGTCACTGCATTAGGTTTCAGCCTCTCCGCCCCGGTGGATAAGGAGCAATCTTGTCCTCGTGTCATACAGAGGATGAAACTTTGATAATCTTAATACTAAAAGCAGCTGCGAGATGTGCAGGCTCACCAGGGCTTAAATATCCCCTCAACCTATTCATAAAATCTATGCAGTGCAGTCTCGTGGTTTGTGGAGATAACTGCCTTATTTTTTTTTCTTTGCACTGAGGATAAAACCAGTAGCAGATCAGTTCAGCGTGGCTAGCTTTGCCTGATTAGATAACAGTGTAATTTCCTCTGTAGGTCCTCATCTATCACCACCTCAGAGTGAGAGCCTGGAGATTGACAGGTGCAGTGCAGGGTTGTGTGTCACATGTGCTCTCAAAAGCAGTTAAGGTGACAAAAGGAGCCTGATTTCACTTTAATTAATTTTTAAAGGGTAAAATAAAAATGACCCAAAGCTCACATTCACATTACGCTCTGATAGCTTTGAGCAGTGTGTCCATGTTAGCCCATGTGGTAGTTTGTGATTAACTTTCATTCTTATTGTGGTCTATGGTTTACCACAAGTCATTTTCCCAACCTCTAATATTATTACAGATTGACCAGTTTCCTGCTTCTGCAGCTCTCCACAGCCTCAAAGCTGCTACAGCAGCTACTTGATGTGTAAGTCAAAAAATGGTTCCTTTTTCTGAAATATCACACTTAAATCAGAATGAAGGAGTGTATTCACTGGGAAGTATTTATACTTATGAACATTCATGGCCCTGTGTGATGTCCCCCACACCCCAAATGCCTTCATTTGATGAAAAAAAAGAAAGAATCAGAACTCCTTTGAAATGCTGTGTCTTTGATGCCGTCATGGAGCTCCAGCCTGAGATCATTTCTATTTAAATCCACCAGCTTTGTTTCTTTTTTTCTCCAATCTGTATGTGGCAGAAACTAAACTGCAATGCATCATATTGGCTCATTACAGGCATATTGATATTGATGAACCTGCCGTTTAAAGGAAAAATGTAAACAGTGTTGTTGAATGCAAGTTTGTTTTTGTTTTGTTATTAAAAGGGCCATTTTTTTTCAAATGTGGTTCAAGTCAGTGGGATTATTCTGGTGTCCACATAGCATCTATTACTTTCTTCTTCATTAGCATTTGTAATTTGCACCACATAATTTCTTTTCAAACAACGGACTGTTTTCTGATTTCAGAGTCGTTCAGATCGTGTCAGTTAAAAAAAATACATCAATCTTAGATTTTTTTTTTTTTTGGAAATGTCAGCGAGATCGAGCTCGGCATGGTTGTCGCACCTGTCATGACTTTGATCTAGGGCATAGTTTTGTACATCATGATAAACATCAATGCAAGCAGAGCTTGGATGGATAGCTGATAGTTTTGATGGACTGCTGGTGCTTTTCTGCTTGAGCAGGACGCTTAATTGTCACTTCATCACCTGAATCTGGACCACTAAAATATTGTCAGCTGCTCACAGCAAAGGGATCATCAGTGTGAGTTTCGGCTGCATATATCAATATGATAATGGCTGAAATGAGTGTGAAATCGTAAGGGCAGCTCTACTAGATTGCAAAAGTAGGCATCTCACAGGTTGCCTTTATTGTGAAATAAATATATTAATAGTGGGTTGCTGGGGGAATTCTGCCTTACAATTAGCAAACAGCTAGTACAACCCACATGCACACATATACCAGTCCTTTCCTCTGTGGCAGGGAGACGCCCTACATCAGCCTTGCCTGTCAAGCCAGGGTATGCTCAGCTGCTGCGTCCCCTCAGAGTATTGTTAGTTGTTTCTCATTAGGGGTTCAGGAGTCCAGCAAAAATCCTTTACAAACTCCAAAGAGGGACCACAGGACAATTTGAGAATTTTCTTTAGTCTGCTGTTGTTGTTTTGTTTGCAGAATAACCTACACTGAAAACTAAAAGGATCCTAAGCTGCATCCTCATCTTCCCTCTATCAGTGTTTTGAGTTCGGCTGAGAAGCAAGCTGCTGGCAGAGCTTTCATGCAGCGCAGCGGTGTGCCACCATCAGTACTGATGAGTAAAGAGGAGGCCCAGACAATAAAAGGTTGGGTCATTTAATCTCGTTCCATCCAGCCTTCCTGCTGCCGCTTGACAACTGGGTTAAGATAGTGCTGACCGATCCGCTTCCCGGGCACTCCATCGTGTATCTTTTGAGCAACTTACCACACTACACGCCACACAAACAGATCAAGTTAAGCTTTGAATCAGGGCAGGCTTTCCTGACTTGGGCCATCTACAGTTTTTATTGTTTATATAAGTTTCTTTAGCTGCATTAAAGCTGCAGCAGTTTCTTCTAAAATACAACACAAAGTACAGCTCAGCTCAATTAAAACTTTGCTTTTTCTTTTTTTTGTGGAAGTGTTTAGTTGTAACAGTCCCAATATCCCAATAAAAATCAGTTTGCATAAGACCATATGTTTGTAACATGGTGAGATCTTTGAAGATTAGCTTGATTTGCCATAAAAGTTTAAACAGTCTAATCTGCAGAAGGAGGCGATTCAAAACTGAATCATGTTCCTAGAGTTCCCAACATGATGAGCTCTAATCTGTGTTTTTTTTTTAAAAAAAAAAAGCCTTTTCCTTGTGTAGTCTTTCATAATCTGTTTGAATCAGACAAATATAAAACACCATGAAAAAGTGGGAGAAAGTGTCTAAAGTTTCCAGATCAATATAGTTGGACAGAACATTTAGGTTCTTCTTACTTCCCACAGCAGCTCGTGACTTTTTCTTTCTCCGCGTCTATTTAAAGTGTTTTTGGTTTCTCTGAAGCAGTAACTTTGCAGAGCCAAAAAAGTAAATTGTGCCTTGTGATGCCATAGTTGAGCTAAATGGATCCATGTGGACTCGGTGTGCAGCAGTGTGTGGGCGAAAAGTGCGGGAAAGTGCACCGAGGTGCTCTCAGAGTTTGCTGTACGTTTCTGCACCCTCCCACCAGCTGAATAAGCCCAGGCCGCCTGGAAAGTCTCCTCTCAGGGAACATGTGGGATCAATTTAGACCTCCACCCTCTCCCTCCTTGGGCGTCTCCACCCTGTTTCCCCTCCCGTTGATTTGCCAGTGAGAGACCATGACTATTAATAAGTCAAAACAGAGCTTTGGATCTTAACACCCTAGGCTACAGTGGCTTTCTGAGAGAGCGAGAATCTGTAGTGAGCCGAGGCACCCGGCGTGCAACTCAGCAAATAGGCTCTATTATTATGAGGGCAGGTCTTCTGCCGCTTTGCACTTTTTTAAAGTAAGTCTGTTGAAAGGACTGGCCACAGCCAACAAGGCCAGCTATCATTAATCTGCGTAGTAGACCCCTTCAGACATCAGCAAGCTTAACTTAAACCCAGCGCAGAAATTTTATGTGATTGCAGCTTATTTGAAAGTATTCTAAGTGCTTTTGGTATAAAATAGGACACAGGTGAATGTGGAAGGCATGATCATCCACAGATAATTATCTCTCACTTCTCTAGTTCTTTAAAGCCCGACTAAGCTTCTAGCATTTTTTTTCAGCTCACTGCTTTGGTGTCTTGTGCTACTATTTTTACTGTGTAGTTCCACTCTCACTGCTCCTATCAGGGTTCGTTCCACACACAGCAGGGAACTGTTAGTAAAACCTTTTAAAGCCCACCACTGTAAACCACCTGCCTAGCACAAAGCAACCAAGCATTTAGCATTGAGCATTTAGCACCTCAGAATCTGGTCATGAATGCTAGATTTGCATGTGCAGAAAAATGATCCAAAATGAATGATAATGTTGCTGCAGCTTGTATCCCATCATATCTGACTGTATGTCAGTACTGTGTGATGTGTTGTTACTGCCACCAAGTTTAAAAACTATATGATTCAGGACCACTGTGGTCAGAAGAAGATCCTTATTTTCCATCTCCAATCATTTAAATGTGACCCTGTTGCTCTCTTCTGGGAAGAACAGACACAGGGAGAGCAGCAGCAAGACCACGGCACAAAACTAAAGTAGACTTTACTGATATGGCATTTAGGGAGCTAGAGTTGAGGTGGGTTGCAAAGCGGTCTGCAGTGGTGCCCGGTATAAGATTTACCAATTGGATGCAATCAGGATTGCAGTCGATCTTGAATATGTGGTCTCCCTGAACTAAGGTAATGCCAGATTTAATAGAGGCTTTAAGTAAAAATATATATAACCAACATTTGAGGCTAATATTATTGTATATAGCTCTAATATGCGTCTAAAATGACATTCTATAAATACAAGTGCTCACTCTTGTCTTTGAAGCTGTCAGTCTTGGGAGTGGGAGCCAGGTTTGCCACTGTTGGGCTTTTGTAGTTCACCGTAAAGGCGTCGTTGTCCTGTCATGTCTGTCACATGCTCTTGTTTCACACCTCTGAACAGTTTGCATGCAGGTAGCATTAGATTATTATATTTCATGTCACAGCTCAATCTCCCAAAAGCCATTTGCAAGCATATAAAAATGTCCTTGTTCAGAAACCTGTAAGCTTAAAAAGAAAAATAATTATGACCCCCCAGCACAAAATGTGATAGTAGAGTTTTGGTGTTTTTCTGTGACACCCAGAAACTTCTACTTTTATAGCTTTATCCCCTCGAGACCTGGTTTGTACATTCTCATATTTTACAATGGTCTTCTGTGAATGGTAAACTCCTCTGGCATTCAAACATAAGTGAAAAGAAAGGGCAAATACAGTCCTACTCTTTGCTGTTTTTGATGCTAGACTGAGAAGGTTTGTTTGGCTATTAAACTCCTGCCAATATGCTTAGCCAAAGCAAGAATCCAGGGACCAAAAGTACACCTCAGCGACGCTTCAAAATAAACCAATGAACTGCTGTCGCTGCGTTCTCCATTTGCCAAATGTCGACTTAGACAACTGGCTTCATGCTTGACAGTGAGGATATTTTAAAATGAGGGTTATCTTACAATGGGCTGACGGTTCGAGCCCTCAGGCCTCGATCACTTTCTGTTTTAGACACCGCTTCTGCCTAATGTCTCGTGTGTGTCATCTGGTGAGAAATCTCTGCCACAGTTTAAACCTCGTGGCTTGTTTTGACAAGTCAGAGCGTAGTTGAACGCAATTAGACTGTAGAGCAAACTTGTGCTTGAGGTTTCCACCCAGGATTTTCTTTTTGTTTTTTTTTTAGCTACTGTTGCTTTCTGAAACCAGTAAAAGAAACCCACTCATGAAGCTCTGCTATTTTTAGTGCATAATGTGACAGGGAAAAAAAAATGGAGTGAATGAATGAATGCTTTTGATCTCACGAAAGGAAGTTGTGAAACATTTTTGAAAGAGACGGTGTGCAGGACTGTGTGATGGTGAACAGTGGGCCAGCTCAGAGCGGTGGAGTTCCTCTGTTACGCCGTTTACTTTGGAACAACTCTGGAGAAAAGTCTGTGGTTTTTATATCTTATACATGCACAGCTGATGTAGTCATAGTTCTTCTGACTGAAAAATAAGGACAGGAAGTTTGACTTTGTTTCTGTGCACAGAAAATGTTTTACTTCTCACTTTTCCTTCTTTGGGGAATTCAGTGATACGGACAGCAGAAACTTAAAATTGTCTAGCAGTCAGTTTAGCTGGGCAGCTGGATGTTATTACTGAGTAATAGGCACTCCCCATTCAGAACAGCAGAATGGATCATCTCTTTGTATATGTTCCTGTCAGAGACTCCCTGTGAGCTGTTCTGTCAGAAAAAGGTGTGTTTTTTTTTTTTTTTTAAACTTATTTTGGGGCTGCGCTCAATTTCTAAGCCCCGACTTTCTAGTGGTACATCTGTCACTGCGATCATTGCAAACAGCATTATAAATGTGCCATGTTAGTAAGATTTTGAGTGAGCAGCAGTAACTCAGGATACTGGGACTTGCTAGCTTAGCTCGAGTCCCAAAGCCTAATCCTACCGTGCATCTTTCAGGGTGTGGATATTTTCACTTTCTTTTGCCTCTTGTCTTGCAGGGTATTAAAGTGATCCAACTTGAGAGCCTGGTCTATTTGGTAAAACTATTAATGCCAACAGAAGAAGCTAAATGAATTAAAGCGTGGCTTTGGTGTCGATGCTTTGAGGCATTTTTTTTCAATTTAGGATCTTACTTGGAGTCTTAATCCAACCTGCGTATGGCAGTGATCTAATTCTGTGACCTGGCTGGACCTAGTTCAGCAGCCTTAAAGCGTTTGATCAGAACTGACGTAAACAGCAGACTTTGTTGATCTCAAAGTAGGTTGTGCAGAACCCCGCCCTCATCACTACTACTGCCATGTGCGTTCCTAGCAGTGTGAATAATTACTAAAGTCCCGATTAAACTGCTGTAGAACTATTAGCCACTCGTCCAAATCAAATCCAGCTAATCCTTTAAATTGTTTATAAAGTATTCCCTGTTGACAGGACGTTCGCCCTTCTATCAAAGGCTGGGACCGTTTAAAGACCTGTGGGCCCTCTCTTTAAAGGTTTTTTTCTGCTGGCATTGATTGAACTCCTTTAAGCTCATCTCTGATTATCAAAATGTCGTTTTCAGAAGTTACTTACTGAAAGTAATGTCTAAATTCAAGTTACATGGTTTAGAAAGAAAGATATCACCATAAAACTTCCCCAGCTGATTACTTACATTAAAAATATTTTTTTGTTAAAGGTTTTGGGGATTTTTTAAAATTAAATATAAAATATACAAACAATGCTTTATCTGTCTAAATATGTGCTGTTTTTGCATTTGCCGTTTGTCTTCTTGATTACTTGCTGTGGCTCCTTTTCAGACAATTAATTGCAAATCACAGATACTGGGACTAATAACGCTAGAAAATAATGGCTTAACATTGTGAAAGTGTCTCTTTTAACCTTTTGGCTTAAACTGATCTTTTCCTGAAACCCTACTAAATAGTTTTGAGCCTTAAAAATAACTAAACTGAAGACATGATTGTCCCATTTGGGAGTGCAGCCCCCTCTGTCAAGAAGGATTCAAAACAGAACAAAACAGTGCTTTATATGTATATTAGTCTCCCAGAACACAGAGAGGAGACAAATACACCCGGTGAAACGGTGAACAAAGGAGAGCCACAGTTAGTGGTGTGTTGATAATATCAGATAAATCATATTCCTGATCGCCTGCTCTAATTTGGCCCCACCCCACAAATTAATGTGATCAGTTTCTCAGGATTGTGATGTGTGAAAACATTTCTGCTTGACTGTGTTTTATAGCACACACTGGCTGGCTAACAGCTAATGATATTTGCACTGAATATGGCCCTGGGCGCCTTGCCAGTGAGAGATCCAGCTGTGTGAGATTTGCAGCATGTGTTAATGTGGAGCCAATTTGATCAAACTGGAGTATTCTCTCTGCTCACTATTTCAAGCTCTCTCTGCTCCTCACTCTATGTCCAATTAAAACTCTACTTCTGTACCAGTTTCATCACAGAAGTTAAATAATTTAGCAGTTATAATGTATCTCTTTGCATTATTCCCATGAGGACACTTGCTTTTAGCATTACTGAATATTGGGCAGGATAATCTGTGAATATCAATTAGTTTGCTTTTTATTGATCTTTATACAAGGCCATATTCGGCTCTATACTATGATCCTGCATATCCTCCCCCACTGTGGGTTTTTTGGACACTGCCCTGTGCAAGCGTGCACCTTTCCCCAAACTACTGTATATTCACCACTTGAAAACATTTAACCTGCCTAAAGTCTGTGCCGTGCTGTGAGCAAAGCACAAAAGGCTGCAGGTAGGTCACTTTCACAGTGACGGGTGCTGCATAAACATCTTTCACAAGTTTATTCACATGTGTTCACCCCCCCCCCCCAAACAAGATGCCACGATTGAGTTTCCGCTTTCAGTTTGTGGCGAGGCCAGCTTTCTGGGGGGACGCACGCATTTTCATCATCTCTCTATGGCAGGTTACAGTCCCTGCGATATGTGCCTGTGGGTTTAGCCTGCTTTGCGATATCTGTCTTGCTCCGTGTTAATGAAATCATTCAGGGTTGCAGAGCTTATCTGTGACAGGCCCTGGCGTTTTCTCATTCCTATAAGCATATTTCTGCCTGCACTAATGTGCTGGGTGCTGCAAATTGAGAAGCTCCCCCTGAGAGTGTGTGCAGAATGTTATTAGTGAGTTTGAGTTCTTCCCTGGAGATGTCTATCGCATTTGACTCTCAGAACAAAGTTTTCTTCTTTTTTTTTTTTCCTGAGGAGAACTTCTAGTTGCATATGTATTTCTTGAAATGCAAAGTTTCAGTGATAACAGGTTTTCATATATATATGTTTTTTTTAAATATATTACTCTAGTATTATGCAGATGTACACACATTTCTTGCATGTTTCCCACTTCTGAGAATATTTTTCAGAGTCCCTCTTACTGCTGTGTGTTAGGTTTGGTTTTGAAATGGCTACTCTGGTCCTGTTTTAGAGGTCTGAGCACAGGAACCAGCGAGATGACCAACCAGGGAGCCACAAATCCCATCGACAATGTTGTGACAGGCTGGATTGAAAGCCCAAATGAACAGCTACCCAAGAAAGGAGGAGGTGAAGAAGGAAAGAGTAGTGGAAATCACAGTCTCAAACTACACCTGTCTAAGAGAAACACCAACAGCATAAACAATTGTTTGGAATAGTGCAGAAGCAGCAGTAGTACAGATGTCTTTACCCCCACTCCATAAGCATGCAAACGTAGCTCAGATGTCAAGTTTCACCCTAGAAAATACATCGGCTCGGCTCGGGTAGTGATGGGCAAGGTACTGGCGTTGTTGTGTCTGTAGCGGCTGAAAAAAGGTTTTCCTCTCAGCAGGGGGTGACAGGGAATGTGACAACAGCTGTCTGGGAAGCCTGCTTCCATGTGGCATGGGTTGAGGTGTGGTGACAGCTGGAACAGGAGGACACAGATATGCAGAACTGAACTAAAGAGGAAAGCCAACAACAAAAAAAATCCTGCTTCTGTGCGTCATCTTTCTGCTTCTACTCCAGAGTCCCACAAAGTGATATTTTTAGACCATTGCTAATACAAATCTGAGCACCTGTCTCATGGTTTCAGGAACCATTAGTCATTATGTTAGTCCTGTAAACTTTAGCAAATGTAGGATTTAAACATGTTTAAATATTAACATTTTTAAGAAAGCCTAATTGTATTAATTATGACAAAAAATCACACTTGCTGTTAATCACAGATTCTTGGCACAGAGGAGAAGCTTTTGAAATAGCATTTACACCACACTACGCCCATGCACCGTTAAATGAAAAGATATTAATAGCTGCATATTTACACATATTTCTACAGCAGCTTTCCAGAGACTCCTAGTGTGACAATGACATACTATGCAGTATAGTATGAAAGTGTGTGTTCTGCTTCACATCACAGTACAGATATCAGCACCGTATGTGCAGCCTGCAGTCTATAATGCCAGTCCTAGGTTGGCATGACCTCACACACACACGGTGATACAAACACACATGGTGCTCTGATTGCATCAGACATTAGAGGCCCAATCTTTTTTTTTTAAACTCTAAATCAACCCTGAACTATTAAGTGCCCCCCCCCCAAAAAAAATAAAATTAAAATAAAATAACTATAATTAACAGGGACATTAAGCCTGGCTGCAAGAAAAATGCGACTGTATATATGTGACCGTCGACACCTTTATGCGTCCCATTAATATAATTGCTTCTCTGTGGCCCCGCGGGGGTGGGACGTGGGCTCCTGTATCCCTCTGAAGCAGAGCTGTGTGTTAAAGCAGACGTGCGGTGCCGACTGGGAAGGAGGCTGCTGGTTCTGCCAACACATTTTTCAAGCCCCATCGAAGTGATGCCTCGCGGTATGCCTAATTAAGCACAGGCAGAATGAGCAAGAGTATTGATCTTCCCTCTAATGGGTTATGCATGAAGCTGGCACTAATTATATTCTATAGACTACACAGAGGAGAAAGTTTATGAAGGCGGTGGCATGACCTAATCATTTCTCAGGGGGTTCATGTATGTTACAGTTGTAGGCCAGACACTTTTTTTTTTTATTGAGCATTTGCTTCCATCTAACTCATTACTTTGCAAATGTAATAGCAGCTCCAGAATGTGACAGTGCAGCATCCACAGTAAATAACATGCAGTTGTTTGCAGTGTTTACTTGTAACATTACCTGCAGCCCAGTATAACCACTTCAACCCTCTTTGTCAGACGTTTCCTCACCTTCAAAGATTTCCAGTCTGGAACCAGATTTTTGTCCCTTTTGGATGCTCATCAGCTGTCACACGCTGCTAAATGTTCTAGTGTGCATGTTGCGCCCCCAAAGCAAGAACACAGGTGAAGTTTTACCTCTAATTTTGAAGTTTAGAGGCCGTAATAATAATGCAGTGACAAACCTTTGTAATCATACAGCTAAGTATAGCTGTCAGAGCAACAGGTCAGCGCTTGTCCTTATCTGGCCTGCACACAGACCCTTCATGCATGATAAGTGTGTTTACTGCTCAGCCGTTGCTTGTGTGTGTTACTGCTTTACATTCAGTGTGTGCGTCAAAGCTCACAGAGCCAGCGACAAGGGCTGCCATTCAAGCACTTCACTGCGCTCATTTACAATCTGTTCTCCACATTGCCGGGCTAAGTGGTGACTGAGTGAGGCCTATTTTTAACTCCCCCCTGTAACTGGAGCACAGTTCTCCCTCACTGACATGAGTAACACAGCTAACAGGCAGGTAGTTGTCAATCAGCACTTATAGTGTCTCTTCATTTCCCATTTCCTTGTACCTTCTCAGTTTTTTTCTCTCTCTTTTTTTTTTTCTACACAGCACTATGAATAAACAAACAGAAACAGCATGGCAGCTCTGGGATCGCTTTGCTTTTCTGTAATTGTTGCTGCTGGTACCATTTAGAAGTTTATCTTGGATGTGAGACTGAAAAATTTCACAAGCATTTGTGCTCTCACTGAGCTGGCCAGCTGCCAGCCCTTATCTTCTTGTCATATCCAGGAGGACATTTTTATCACCCTTCCATGTGTACAAACTCAAGAGGCTGAGCAAACAGCTCTGCTGAACTTTTTTTTTTAAAATCTTTTTTTCCTCTTTCAGACAAAATGCATCACCAAGTACAGAGAAGTGCAAACATTAATAAATCTCTCTTCAGCCTCTTGACGTGGATGTTTACTTTGAGGAGATATCGCGAGCTGTTACATTTGGCAGGCGTACTTGCATGAGGTCTGAGCAATCGGTGATCATCAGCTGAGGCTGTGACCTTCCTCCCCTGGGTATGAATGGAACAGATGGATTGGGACTTACAGGGAAGTGACTCTGCTGATGACACCTGTGCACCGGGGCCGCCTTTTTTTGCTCTCAGAGCTGCATGTGCTCACATTCACACGCTGATCTTTTAATGTAGGGTGAGGGCAAATTGGTCTCAGCCTAACAGACACAATTAGTTGATCTGACTGTATTAGAATACAAGTGTGTGTGTGTGTATGTGTGTGTGTATTTGCACATTTCTCTTCTTGGTTTTCCATTTCTAGCAAAGGCTACTGTGAATCCTAGTGTAGCAAGATTTACTTTTGACTGATCTTGAATATATTATAGGGGCCACAGTGATGTAGCATGGATTCATGTAAAGCAATGTAAAATTTAGCAAACTTTTCTCAAACCAGAGTAGAAACAGTACACCTGCTACACTTTCATTTTGATTCACATGACATTTTTGTGTGTATTTGCAGCATTAGAACAGTGTATTAGTAGTTGACTTGATATAAACTAACTTTCCCATGTCCAGCCATGTGGCTCACTATTGTCTCTCCATTGTCTCTCCATTTTGAACATCAATAGAGTTTTGTTGCACCTACAAGTAGCCTATGACCAAAGCAAGAACAGAGGTGAAACGTCTTCAAGAAGTCCAGTTGCATTTTTCAAGCTCCAGAGACTACCATGACCTGAACGACTTTGACTACACCGGCAGTGTGGTAAAAATACTGCTTATCCTGTAAACCAAACTTTAGGGTTGTTACACAAAGAGATCATGAAATGCATCTTACTCCTTTCAGAGAGGTCACTGTGGAGATTTCTAGCAATGAATGCTGAGATCATCACAGTCCATTTTAAAGGACTGGAGAGGTTACTGAAAACCCGCTTGGCTCACTATTTATAACAGCCTGTTAAATCATATATCTTTGCTGAGTCATAGCACCAGCTGTTTATTCTGGGATGAGTATTTTGTCAAATGAAGACATTTCTATTACACAGAACAGTTTGAATCAATCTGAATATCACCAGCCTGTAATGCAGACCAGTCCGCTGTTCTCCTGTTACACCTGCTGCGTTTTACAGGAAATGGAGCGTCTTCGTAGTGTTCTCTTGCATGGGTACTGCCAGCTCCTTTGATGCCAGGCCTAATGAGGTTTACATGAAGCCCCAGCTGGCAGAGACTCTGCCCCAACACCGGATACTGACTCAGGAGATGAGGACTGGGGCTGTGCTGGAGGCTTGTCCACCTTACGGAAACTGATGTACAGGCTATTGCGCTGTGTGTGCCACTCATCCAACATACACCCCTATAGGGGGACATGTGTGTAGGTTGGATGCAGCACATTTCTCTATGTTTGCAGATATAAGAGTAAAATCTATATTTATCTACCCACTCCCCCACACACTGCTGCCACAAGTGAAGCTTGTAAATTTACACGCACAGTTGGTAATACCTGATCATCACGTATAAGATGACTTTAGCTGGAGAAACTGGACACCACGTTGCAAAGCAGGGTTTAATAATAAATGTGGTATATATTGTTGTAACATTTATGTCCCATGCTTCACTGCACATATAAAATAATCCGGCTCCAAAGCCACTTCATTCCTGCTAGTGGGCACAAGACAGCAGTTCAAATATTTGGCCTCATTCATAGGAAATTAGGTTTTCTGATAGGGGTTTAATAAATTACATAACAGCTCACACACTATAAACAAACACAGAACAAGATTGCTACTACAAATACAGTTCCTGTTTCCCATGTTTAAAAAAAAGATCAAACATTACAGGACGCATTTAGTTGGAATGCTTCTTTCTGTTGCATAATAGTGGATATTTTCAATTCTCTATACTAACGTCATTTAAAATTATGATATTGGATTGGTTTCAAGTCATTTACTGGGTCTTTAGTGGAGCCTGGTAATGTTGCATTTTAATGACTGTTGCTACTGAAACAGTTAATTGATTGCTATTAGTGAAGAGTTGCCCTTTGCAAAATTAGAACATTTTTAAAGTACAGGTAACAGAGCCGTGCTGCTGCTTGGCTGAGTGCTGTTAGCTCACCCACCGACCAGGGGAGAGAGGTTATGTTTTAATCCTGTTAGTTTGTTAGTCTGCAGTTAGTTTGTCTCTTTGTTTGTTAGCAATATAAGGCAAAAGGTTTTAAACTAAATTCATGAAATTTTGTGGAAATATTCCTTAGGGACAGTAATGCAAAGTGAACTACTAATAGACAATGCTATTAGGATACATAAACTGAATAAAATATGCCATTATCTGTACATGTGGATCTCATTTTTTAAATAGAAATATAACATGACATTTTGTTTTTTTAAAGCCAAACATTTCTAGTCTTTGTTATCTAGTAATTTATGATGGAGTATAGCAACACTGGGTGGTGTCTATTGCAGCGTAGTATTGGCACATAGAAAATTTGGGGTGGGGGAGGTATGCGCTCTACTGAGTGCCTTTCTAGTTTTCATCTCGTGAGGCTTCCTGTGTGTATGTGTGTTCCATCATGGCAAAATGTGGTCCTGGTGACTCCTACTTTAGCAGTGGCTCCGGCAAAGGCAGTTTGAACTGCTTTGACCAGTGTTTATATGTCTGTCGTTTTTTGCACTGATTTTGACATTTTGATCGTCTCACACAAACACTCTTTACATTTGTGTATTTGAGATCAAAATAAAGTTGAGTGGGAAGGTGGATGTTATCTGACCCTTGAGTGCTGAGTAAAGAGCGCCAGATGTGGGAAAACGACGTGGCCGGTGACCCCCTCCCCCCAGTTTTAAATTTGTAATGTAGCTTTTTAATATGTAGTGTCTTGTTTCTGGTTTTCAAAAAATAATATTTTCAGCACTGTGCTGACCAGCACCTCATGTCGTCCCAAGATGCTTCTTACCGTGTCTGTTGATTCAAAGCATAGTGGATTGTCTGAGACAATCGGGGGGGTGGGGGGGTGTTGCAGTCCGTGTGCTGCAAGGCTGCAATTGGAACTGATTGCGCCAACTGATTCCACCAGATGCCCACGTCCCAGAAGCAGCAATCTGCTTTGTGTCCCTAAAAACTATGTGATGAGAAGCCGCGTCAAGCTGCACAAAGTAGATGAGGAGGGCAGGAAGTCCATTTTTGAAATCAAACACCTCATGTAGACTGAATGCTTCTGAAACGCTCCAGATGTGCTCTGAAGCCATACAAAGCAGCCGCATGTGAAACGCTACTTGAAAACTGTGCACTTCAGTAACAGCCCAATAGAGTTATTAACAATGTGTCTGCAGCATAAAATAAAGTTTGTCAAACGTGTGTTCCTGCCAGTTGTTGGAAGCTGGCAAACTGCCATCCTCAGGCAGCTCCTATATGATCTGGATTTATGTTTACTCTACTGGCACAAAGATGCATGGGATATGGGAACAGCAGCACTGTCCATTAAAGTCAAGCAAAGACAAACACTTATTTAGGGAGCATTAAAAACTCCGTAACACTGTTCATGAATGGCAGATGGCGATATAACATGTTGAACTGCAAGAATAATGACCTGAATTGTCTTTTGGTATTCTGTGACCTGCCAAATTCCTGCTGTAAAAGTGTCAGTAGGCTAGAAACTGTGACATCTCCCTTCTATAGAAATGTTGGCACGAGGCTGTGTGTCTTTTATTAGATTGACCCCACAGGGCAGAGGTGAGCTTTGAAGCGGACAGAGAAGCTGACTCAGCTTTAGGAAGAAGCACAGTGTGCTCTTCGCTTTGTGCTGAACTCCAAATATAGCCAGTTAATCACAAAGATGCGCTGACATTTTCTCCTGTGACGCCCAACAGCTTGAATAGACAGAACAAACAGGAGTTTACACAACAAGCTGCTCGCCCACAATGCGGGGGCATGCCAGGGGCAAGGTGCTTAACCGAGGCTTTAGCTCGTTAGGTTTTTTTTGGTTATGGAACTGTGAGTGTGAAGTGTGACCTGTCACAGCTATAACAAAGTGTGAAGTCATGGCAAGGTGACAGTGAATGCGGGGCCTAGTTTTCCATGACTAATCCCTGCAGGATGGGATGCTAGACTCCACATAATCCCAGCGAAGTGATTACGTTGCTCTTACTGGCCATTGTATCAGCGCATTCTGCTGCTTTATTTTAGTTTAGCTGCGATTTAATGGATATTTTCATCCAAAGCACATTTCTGGAGCCACGCATGCCAAACATGTAGGCACTTTCCCAGAGCGTTAATGTTCTGCTTTTATCCAAAGTGCCTTCATTAGAAGGTGCACAAATTTAGGATTGGTGGCTCCAGGAATAATGGAAGCACTATTAGCATGAAAGCAGTGCAAGATAAACCTGCCTAAAGTTGGTCTGCAGCATTGCAAGTGGACTTCAGTTTTACCTTGTTGTTGCTGTGCAATCAGAGTGTGAGAAGAACAAATTGTAACTGCTCTGTGAGTCTTCATGGTATCTGTTCTAGGACCCAATCAAAAATGGCAGGGCCCTTAAACTGGTTACTGGGTAAACTTACACATTCAGGCCATCCTGCTGTCTAAAGGAGCTTCGGGGCACAAAAAGCACCTGAATGTGGGTCTTTTAGATATTCCTAAATGCCACTCTGGTTGTTCCACTAAAATAGAACAACGTCCTCTTTGGTTGCTATAAATATTTCAAAGCCTTCAATGGAAAACTCTTTTTGTATTTGTTCTGCACAATTGCAATGAGACACAGGCTTTTTGTCACATGGTACACCAGCTGTGATGTAGGGAAGATGATGCATATGTATTTCAGAAAAGAAACATTTAGTCACAAGTTGACTATAAAGTTTTAGAGAGGTTGTAGAAGAAAGCGGGTTAGGGAACCAAAGTCTGTCACATCGGTGTGGAAGATGGCATCCAATAATTTACATAAATAATGTTCCAGGTAGCTGATCTTTATTTGTCAGATTACATTTTGTGTCAGTGCTGCTGTTTTTTGACCTTTGGGTATTTAATATTCCACAGATTTAGATTCTATTCATGGCAGTGATGGAGGTGCAAGCCTTCACGATGGAACAATATAATCTGCTTCCTCTCCAGTGAGTCTCTCATCCAGTGGAGGAACTCCAAAAGCAGACGAGGGACTGTTGTCGGCAGCTGCAGTTGGAGCAGTGGATTGGATTCTATCTGACTACAGGGCAACAATGTTACTAAACTAAACTTTCAAAATAAGAGCAGGGGACTGTCCACTAGTACATTGTTTTGTTTTTTGTTTTTTGATCCCCCCCCAAAAGATAAAACAAGACATCTAAATTAAAGCAGCCAGTAAGTCGTACATTTTTGTGTGAGCTTGTCTATTAATGTTCAACCATAATTTGTCGACAGTGTTGAAAACCCTTGAAATTGTGCTGAAATCATGGAGCACTAACATGGAAATCTGTTGCTGTGTATTTTCAAGGAAAAGGTTGTCATCAGCTTGCTACATCAAAAACAAATTTGTCTAACCTACTTTTTAAACAGTCACATCTTTGTGTATTAATGACTCAAAAAACGGTGCTTCTGGTTGTCAAAGGTGCTGAGTTCCTGACTGTGGGCTGTTGTATCCCCTGGAAAATGTGCCATATTATTATTCCTCCATTCAAAATGTCACGATGCTCTCTGCCCAAAGAGCCATTTCTCTGCGGAGGAGTGACACATTTGAGGTAAAGCCCTAACTGTTCCAGTGTGGTATTAAGGCACAAGTGTGTAGGTCGGTGGAGAGGGAGGTGGTGGAAGAGGAAAATGAAACAAGAAGTAGTGTGTGTTTTCCTAAAAGCTGCTAGCAATCAGAGAAACTGCTTCTACCAGAGCACTGTACTGGAGCTGTTCATTAGCTGCAGGCATTGTTTACAAGAGCACTATGTTAATACCTTATTGATTCTCTGGGTTGTACACTGCATTCATAACAAAGTACGGGAGGTGTGTCACCTCTGGGTGTTTAATCCTCATCGAGCAATTTTCTGTCAGTACTGTGACCTTTTATTTGATTGAGTAAATGTTTGTTTACACTGTCATTACATTTGCACTCTTTAGGTCATAAACCTTTTTTCCAAAGACCCCTCAAAGTAATGGGTGTCATTCTATAGGCATGTTTGAATTCATGGGGGGCACAGTTCAAGAGTCAGAAAAGGAAAAATTTGAGCTTTCTGTTTGTAGTCCACTTGTAGTCTCAGGTCTGCTGCATGCAGGTCCCTAGCAGTCCCTGTGAAAAACAAAAGAGGTGATGCATTTGTCAAAATGCAGTCTCAGCACCGTTGGTCACTGATTGACAACAGTTTAGCTGGAAATTGGCCATTGTCCTCAGAGGCTAAGCTGTGAGATGTTTAGCTATGCTCTGAGCATTTTTTTTTTAAAACTAATCTCTTAACTAATCTGCTCAAAGCTTATTTCCATTAACCAAAAGAAACCAGATGCTCAGTTATTGTTGGTTAAAGTGTAAAATTATTGCGTTTGGGCAGATCTAGGCAAGTCGAAAAAGTCCCCTTTTAGCTTATAAAATATGTTGAGATGGCCACAGGAGAACCAAATGGGAGAAATGTTCTTCAAAATGTTTGAGTTTAATTTGCTCATGTGTGCCGCTCCCAAATTTTAGATGAGCTGAACCCTTAACCTCACAATCAGTGCATGTCAGTCAGTCAAGTCATACTTCACAAGCCCATACTGTGTGTAAAGCAGTAATAGCCCATTGGTGGTTGGACCTCCCACCTATGCTGTCCCAGAAGGCTCCTTTCTCCGACCTGCTGCCGGGTCATCATATTTTCCACTGTGGGCTGAAGCAACAGACCATCCAGGCCCAATAGAGCGTCCATTCATTCACTGAACCAAGAGAGGAAGGTGGAGGCTGCAGCCGGCCACTTTTCTCTTCTCCCTGTGAATAGGTGTGGAAGTAAGAGGTTCATAAAGCGTTCATTTCATTCGTGGCTCAAAAGAAACCTATGCTGCTTATAATCGGGACCCTGGGGAGGTTATGAGGAATGAAGGCAGCTTTGTCGCAGGGAGAAAGACAGACCTCTCTCTTTCAGCGACTGCTTTTAATGAGATCCTTGGTTCACATGTGTGTTTACTATAAACTGTTCCTGCTAGTTAGTCTAAAATAGGCTGATGAGCGAGATGTTGGCCAACTGTGGATCTGAAAAATGAATATTTTGCATTGCTAATTTAGTCTGTAAGACCATGGGAATCAAAACTAGGATTTTTGATCACATTCCTGCCATTAGAACTTGCTTCATACATATGTGATTTTGGCCCTCCACCCTTATTGCCCGCCTCTGACTTTGTGATTAATGGTTAGGGGATGAGATGAGTGCCTGTGGCTGACAATGGAACAATTAATATCCCACTCTGCTGCATTGCTCAGCAGACAGAATGAGACTAAGAACCACCACCTCTCCCCACCCCTCAGCAACTGTCAAAAAAAAAAAAAACCCCAACCCAAACCAAACATTCTAAGATTAATGATACAGGGCCAGTAAACAGGAGAAATTATCCTCTAATTAAAACTTTTTTTTGGCTGTAAAGTGGGGACGTGAAGTTATTTCAGCAGTTTATTTATAGTCAGGCCAGGTAGCGGAAACGGATCAAGAATATTTCTGTTTCAAAGGCTTGAAATCATATGACGTTTTTCTCTCCTTCAGAGTGTGTGACTTGTGAAGCGCCAGTGACTCCCCCAAACACACACACCACCACCACCTCCTCTCTTAACAAGCCATAAGAGACACGCTGTTAAGTCTCTTCTCTGGTTGGCTGTTACAAATAGAACAAAAATTGAATCTCCATGACAGTTTTATACTCATTGAAAATCTCTGTCACTCCAGCAGACGCAATTTTTACACATTTATTTAGTTTCCAATGGTTAAAAAAAAAAGCATTACTATAAACCAACATCCGACATAAAACCATAAGCTTAGTCATCCTCAGGGAAGCAATTTTTCACTTCAAGGATCCCTTTGCTGATTCAATCTCTTTCAGCCTGCTGGAAAATGAATTGAAAGTCTTGCATGTTCAGCCAGCAAGGAGGCGCTTTGAGTCAGAAAAACTGTTTGGTTTCCACTGTGCGATTTCAGGCCATGAGCTGATACTCTCACCAAGATAAAAATGAGTGTGCAGAACCTGTATGTCAAGAATGCAAAGCTTTAATAGGTGGAAATATAAGAAGATGGAGAGCAGAGGTCTGGTTTCAAGTAAAGGACTGCATTATAAGAAGTCTTGGCTTTCTAGAATAAAAAAGAGCAAAGACAGCTGAAGTCATGGCTCGGTTACTGTGGGGAAAGGACAGTTTGTGAAGTCTTGGAAATGGCAGAGATCCGACAGAGCAGAGTTGAACTTTTTTATTCACTGAAGGAAAAATTTGCTCTTCCTTTGAAAGTGGGAACACAAATTGCTCTTTGCCTCCTGTTGCATCAGACTGGGTCAAGTTCACAGCAAGGAGAGTCTGACTTTACTCATATTTGTTCAACTCGTTATTGATGTTGAAAACCCAAACACTGTTCTGTCTACAGAAGCACCATCCATTAGCATTAAATTGGTTGGGCTTCAGTTAATTGCTTCACTTCAGATATTGAGCCTTCTGATGGTGTGTCACGAGGTATACTGATGGCATCAGGTCCAGTGCTGGTAGTCAACAATGAGTGCCCTGTTCAGGCACAGGCCCGGTAGGCAGAGCATCATGAATCCTGCCCACCGTACTGATAAAGTTGTAAAAGTGCAGCACTCAAGTGTTCAAGTGGAACCAAATCGGAGCAGAGTGCTGTCTGTGCAGGAAGATCAGCTGAATCTCAGATGTTGCAGACTGTCTGCAAACTGTGGAGAGGGTTGAATTCACAGGGGAGCACAGTTTCAGGAAATATGGCCTTACAGTAACTCCGGCTCCTTCAGTCTCGTGTTGCTCACTCTGCTCTAAATAGGTTTTCATGGCATTTCAACTGAGGAAACAAACACGGTTGGATTTGTCAGTCTTTTAACTTTATCAATCATCTGTAGCAGCACACATAGTACAGGAATACAGAAACAGTTGTGCAATGGTAAACCTACTCATTTAAATCATGCATGAGACGATCATTAGTGTTTACTTTCTGTTTTGTTTACTCTGGCATACTGTAATTGAATATTTCTTTTAGTTAGCAGGCTGATGCATGAAAATAACAAATCAACATTGCACCACTAATCACAGATAAGACTGTGTTATGAGTTCACACTCACACAGCAAATCTATAAATATTTATACTAAGAGATAATAACCTGCGCTACATTAAAAACTGCAGTGCTTGGTAGCCAATGACAAAGTGCTGTCCAGTGGCATGGAAAATTTGATCATTTTGAAGGGCTAGAAGCTGGCAAGCTAACAAGTTAACCTTTTGTTCTTTCCAAACCCCCGTGTGGTATTGGTCAATGGCACAGCTATAAAGTAGTTCCAGTGAAACCAGCCCGCAGCTGGCAGCTAAGGAAGGAGAAATTGGAGTTGACAAAATCTGGAATAATTGAGCTTAAATCAAATTAAAGATCTCAAGGATAAGATCAACACAAATGCCGAAGCATTTTTGCTTCTGCATTTAATCTGTGGTACTGTGCAAAAGTGTTGAGCCACCCCTCAGTTCTTTACGTTTTGCCTCCAAGGAGCCAGACTTTCAGTATGTTTGTTTGTTTTTGTTTGTTAAACCACTTAACACTGTCCTATGAATCAATGAAGCACAAAAAGCTTAACTTAAGGGATGAACCAGTCTACACATAGCAAACAGCAAAAGAACCCATTTTAAATTGTATCTTTAGGCAGTTTTTTTACTAGCAGCCTGTCACAAAACAGATAATTTGCTCCCATTTCTTCAGTGATTCCATAACAAATGCTAAAAGGTAACAGTTTCACGGGCGTAAAATTATATTTTTGCACCAGTAAGGTGCTTCCCAAAGAGCTATTAGCCGAAAACTTAGCATGTCTTGGCGATGGTATGCAGTGTGTCCTTAAAAAAAACCTGAGGACATTAGCAAAAGAAAAAATGTCATGCCTAAGAAAAAAAATAATAAAAAAAAACTTTCTACAGCAGATGAACAGTATCTGAAAATGTCCTTAAGAAACTCCAAGAAAATCAAAAAAAAAAAAAAAGAAAAGGACCTGACAAGAGGACCCAAGAGATGCATCTGGCCCTTCAGGTGATACACGTGCTGTTCACTGAAGCCTCGTCAGAAATGTCTCAGTGGCAGAGTGGCTGTCAAGAAGCCGTTCTTAGGGAGGGAAACTGGGAGAAAAAACAATTTATGCCGAATTACACAAGAACTGGACCGAAAATCAGTGGCAAGAGGTCTTATGGAGTCATGAATCCAAATTAGAAAATTTTGATTCAAATAATTGTCATCATGTATGGAGGAGGTCAGGAGAGAGGTACAACAGTGAGTGTCTACAGCCATCTGTAAAACACGGTGGGGTTTTGGGGGCTGCATTTCAGCCAGTGATGTTGGGGATCTTGTCAAAATTGATGGAATTATGAATGCAGAAAACTCCCATCAGATTTTGATCCAATACCATGTGAAAAACATCTCAACACCAACAGCTTCATTTTTTTTAGCCTGACAGTGATCCCAAACCCACTGCCAATGCAGTCAACACATACCCAAAAACACACAATGGAACACAGTCAGTCATGGATTGGCCTCCCCGGAGCCCGGACCTCAAAGTTATTGAAGCAGTGTGGGATCATCTTGACAGAACAGAACAAAAGGTAGCCAACATCCAAAGAAGAGCTTTGAGTGTCCTTCAAGAAGCCTGAAGAACTATTCCTGAAGACTGCTTAAAGAAATAACAAGAAAGCTGCATAAGAGAGTTCAGGCTGTGTTGAAGAATAAAGGTGGTCACACCAATTATTGACTTACAAGCTCTTTACAATTGTACAAACTCTCTCTGTGTGAGAGGCATCAAAGGGTCACACAGAGTGAATCTGCTGTTTTGTTCCTCACCCTCAGGTGGGAGAAGTGTCACCACATCTGCTGATAGTCAATGACCCGCGCTTTCATATTCCACCTGGGACATCATACCACCAAGGCTTTTTGCTATCAAGCAAAAAAAAAGTTGAATCAGACTCAATTCTTGTTGCAAAATGGCTGCAGCCGTGGCAGTTTTCCAGAGAGTCAGCATTCTAAAGTTCTCTTTGGAGATCTGACGTCTTGTTAGAACTAATTTGTTGCTGAACCTGAAGCAACACACCACAATATTGTTCTGACGCAGCTCGCCTGCTTATATTCATTTCTGCATAACCTCATTATTCAGTGTGTCATTGGAGAGTTTTAGTGCGGATATCAGAGCATGCGGGAACCAACAGTAATCTGCAAGTTTGTCGAGAAAGAGGAAAGATTAAGTATAAGCACATAACAGCAGCTGTCACTGCCTTCAAGAACCCACGTTAGTCAAAACCAAGTCATCAAAGTGGGCTGTTGTTTTTCATGGCAAACTCTTCCTAGCCAGAAAGAAAGAAAACAAGGGCTTTTAAGAAAGCCAGGAACCCTGTCCCATGCTCAGAGACCCCAGGCCTTTTCCTTCTTTTTGTACGTTGCTGAGTTGACACAACCCATGCATGTCACATTGTGTCCACCAGAAAAACTAAAGCTACACTGGCTGTACAAATTTCATATTTAGAAAGGTCGTGATTGTGCCTGTGTGAATAGCTGGCTCCCTAGACTAGCCCCAAGGGCCTGTCAACCTTATTTCCCTTTTGATAACATAACACATTTTGGCTGCTACAAGAGAATTTATGTCTGCTTGCTCCCTGCCTCCTCCATCCATTTATAGTGATAGGAGTGGAGGACTACTTGAGCTGCATTTTTCAAGGCCAAACCCAGACCCCACTGGTTTTTAGAAGAAATTGTTTTCATTACAACTTTTCTAACAGAGCTCTGAGCCATTCTGTCAGCGTGATAGGGGAAACTATTGAAAATGAGACAAATTGGTTTCAGGCCCAGGGGGAAAACTATAATTAGCAGAGCTCAAACTCTGCTGCCTTTGTGAGAGCTTTGGTTTACCGTACTGTGCATTTGCCATGACGATCCCGCAGTCAAAGGGTGCGATCAATCTGTCTTGTGGCTGCTGTCAAAGCCAGACTCGCACCGTATTGTCCAGTCATCGCTGTCCGACAGCGCTGCACTGCCTGATGGGCTTCTCAGTTTCTCAAGTGACCTTGAGGTCGAAGAAAACAAAGGAAAGTGTAAAGTAAACTTTGTTGCCTCCCTCTTCCCTCCTTCCACTTATAACTCTCTTTTCTTCTACCCCAACCATTTTCTGCAGTCCATATTGCCTCTGCACCCATATGTTTCCTTGATCTGGAAACAAGAAAATCTCCGCTCCTTGCTGCCTCAGTTGTTAGCAACCAAACTTTGTACAATGAGGCAAAAACGGAGCCCGTTCAGAAATATTCTGACTGTACTAACTCAGCAGGAAAGCATCGCTTTCTATTGTTATAATTAACAGTTATTAAGCCCAGTTTTGTGGTGACCTTAGCTTAATATAAGTTTAAAATCCAGTTTGTTAGTTCATATTTATACCTTCTTTTTTTTTCTTTCTTTTTTTTAAACATAATATTCTGATCTGCACTGCAGTCCGTAACCTCAGGAGATTAAATTATCTTTGACCTCTTGCGGGCTTTGAAACACACTGTAAACACAGCACTGACATATTATTAGTTTGATTTAAGTAGCTTCGAAGGCCTTATGGGTGTGGCTGCTCAATGTTAGTGTCCGTCTTTCCATTTTACTGCCTTTCATTTATAAAAAAAAAAAAAAAGTAAGAATAAGCTGAAGGCCAAGTGCCCAGTCACCATTGTGTTTGAAGGCCTGCACAGTCAAACATTCTCTTCAGGGGGGAGAGGGTGGTGAAAGCTTTGGTTTCTTAAGTGATTTTCCTCATGCAGGTTTCCACAGCTCATTCTGGGCTGAAGGCTTTTGTTCCTCTGTCCACAATCCAGGAAAGTCAGGAAGAGAAAGAAATACAAGTGAAAAAACCCACACAGTAAAGAGTGGGGGAGGAGAACGAGCGTTGCCATTCCAAAGGGTGGATTGGAGAGGATTTGGTCCTTTAAATAGAAGCACCTGTTCATCTGGGATTAGTAGGAAGTAGAGCTCTATTTTGGTACAGTGGGGATTATGGATCGACCAGTACTTTTTTTCTTTTTTTTTTTAAAGAGCTGATACAGATCGCAATTATTCCAGTGACTTTTTCTTTTGTGGTAGAGTGTGACTCCCTGCTAACTTAGCTGCTAGTACAACTTGGCTTCATACCTGATAACAAGGCCTCAACCACAGCAAAAGTATCTAACTTTTTTATTTTTGGGAGTGGCTGGTACTTTTCGGTCAGTGTTTTGTAGCTAAGATGTCTCTACTAAAAACACCTGTCGCTCAGTTACAGCAGACTGTTGGTGTTGCAGGCAATGCAAACAGGCCTGAGAGCAAGCCTGTTAGCGTACTGTTCGGGAATTTTTGGCATGCTTTTTTGGCATGCTTGTCACCAAAAAAATGGATCATAAAATTGTGGTATTGCAAAGTGAATTGTCCCATTTACTGCTACGTACCTGCACAGCTCTGCTAGCTCACCAGAGCTGCACCAGCCTGTTGTAGGTCACAGTTATGACCTATAACAAATCACAGTATGCTGGTGTAAGCTCGACACCACAGGTTAGTAACTGCAGACGGCAACAATACAATAATCAGAAAAAGTGCCAAATATGGGAACTGATACCAGGATATTGCCGGCTAGTGGGGATGCCTGGACCAACTGATTTCTCCTTCAAATTCCATTTTAATATCCTGAAGTAATACCACTGGGAAAGCAGGGCTGGACAGAGGCCTTTTTAACAGGCACGCTCTAGTGTTAATCATACACACATGAGAGCTGTACTGATGTTGTCAAACCTGCAGCAAGAACACAAATGAGCACATTTCTCAAAAAAAAAAATTTGATGAGGAAGTCATTCTTTTATCGACAGTCATTTTAAACATCTGACCTTTAACCCATGGTGGCTTTTCTTGGCTTCATCAAGGGCTCCTTCCTTTCGGCCAGAGATTTTCTAGTTTCAATATTATTTTTAAAAGATGACGGCAAGTGGAAAAAACCCAAGCGCAGGCTTCACACAACTTCATACTGAAACCTTCAGAGACCTGATAAGGAGATGCACATGTGCTCTCGGTCTTACAGATGGTTAGGGATGCATGTGGATTCACTGCACACACACACACACACACACACACACACACACACACACACACACACACACACACACACACACACAGGGAAGACACATGACCACAGCACAATATGGTTTGTGAAAGTCTGACCTCATACCAGATTTTTGAGCTTGAGATTGAAGCACTTTAATATTTTTGCTTTTGCAAGTGGGTGTTTGGATTTTAGCAGTTATTGAATCACACTGAAATACAGCAGCGCTTTTAAAAATACACAGTTTTCACCTACAAGCCTCGCTCATGCTTTCAGGGCCAGAGAACCCTTTGAAAGTCTAAAACCATTTCAAAATGAGATTGTTTTAGAACATAAAATATTGGCTGCGTCTTTATGTATTCAGCTCTAATTGTTTTCAGAGAATCAGCTAGCCCCACCTAACAGACTCGAGGGGATTTTTTTTGGCTGGCTTCAAACAGACTAAATCACAAATGACTGTACTCCACCTATAATTGGGTCAGCATGTGTATTTATAGACAGAATGTCTTTCCAAACCCATTAAACACAAAACAGAGCTAGTTGCACTAAGTAGCCTGAATTGTGCTCTAAGTAAACAAAAGCTCTCATCAGTTTGTGTCATTAGGACCAGTTAGATGATCACTGAGTGTAAAACACAGCCCTGTTTAAGCTCTTATGTTACTCTGCATAGCTAGAGGACTAGCAAATAATTCTTCATCCTTCTCATCTTCTCCAGGGCTGTACTCTCAGGGTAACAGTAGTGGATACAGTGAAAGAGCAAAATGCATTTCTCTTAATAAAGACCATCAGTCTATATTCCAGCATGTTGCCAACCTGCTACTCCCTATAACTGTGTTGAGCCTTTCAGCAAGTGATATGGCCAGGAATCACTTAACAATTCCGTAATGAAATCCCACACCCTTAATGGGAATGTTGTTATTGTAAAAAGCCTATCTGGAGCTCCCTCCCCTTATTGAATCAGTGGCGACTTGACATCAGCGTTTACCCCCGCGTAAGGCTCCAGCTTGACTCCTGCTGCTCTGACTCTCCAGCTCTTGTCTGCCACTGCTGCAGCGAGAAAGACCTCAACAGCCCCTAAGCGGATCAGACCTTACATATTGCACCACAATTTCATTAAGGGTCACAATTCGCAGGGCTGTCATCCCATAATAAACTCCCCAGTGCAGCCGGAGCAGATGGTGCGACCCAAAGCATCAAGGGAGAGACATCCAGAGGAATCCCTTTAATAAGGGAAGTAGGCCGGCAGCCGCCGCTTTAGAAGATAGCGCCTGCTTTTTCATATGATATTCGCAGGATCCTTTGGTGAGTGAATAAAACCAGATGAAACTGGAAATTGTGGTTTGTTTTTTCAGGAAGTCACAGGGCCGTGTGTGTGTTTAGTCAAAATTGGTGTAAATCAGTTTCAGTTAGCAGGAACCAAGTCTACAGATTTACATATACATGTATAAAAAAAAAATCCCGTTTTGTCCCATTACCACTGAAATTTTCAAAGGGTCCTTAACTTCAGCCAAACAGCTGGTGACTATTTCTATTACTGTTAATCTCATAGAGCGCCATAATCATCAGACCTGCGATGCTAAGGTTGTTCAACCCATGAACCCTAACCCCTCAAAAAAAATTGGCTTACCACCTATACATGGAATAATTGGTTGTGATCAACTGTGCCACCACTGACATTGCCGCAGGGCACACTTTTAGTCCAAGCTCCTCCTACTGCCATGCATCCTTATCATGTTTCAATCAGCAGCTTTACAAATGCTTCCTTGGAAAGAATGGATGCTCAAGTGAATCTGCTTTACAGGAGGAGCTCTGATTTTGGGTGGTGGAGCCTAGATGTTGGAACCGTCCCTGCGAGGGTTTAACGTCAGTGTGCTATATTTGCATCTGGCCAGTGGCAGCGAGTTTGCCAACTAAGCGAGGTTCACTAGGCAGTGACGTGTGAATTGGCACTTGATGTGAAAGAACATATTGATGTTCTCTGTTTAAATGCTAACACTGGTGTAATATCAATTATGCAACTGTTCAGTGTAAATGTGCGCGGTCATGTATTTGCCGGCATGTCATTCTGAGCTGCAAAATGCGTGCATTCAAGACAGTTCAACCTAGTTTATTGACCTTTCTACCCTCCGTCTGTCCCTGTCTTTGTACTCAAGTTCCCAGAGAACACTGGTGGGATTCTACCCCACGCTGCCAGCCTGTATTTCTAAAAGGAATCATTGTGTTGTCTTGTTGCAGCCCGGTAAATCAATGGGACTCTTTGTTCCCTCTGCAGCATGTAGGACGTGGAGCCCCAGCCTGTATAGACGTCATGATTGGGGCCTGCTGTAGACTGAGCGGGTCATATTTTTTGTATTCTCTGTGCTTTTCGAACAGTAGCTAGTCACATTTCATCCCTGTTCTGGCAGCTACAGGAAACAATGAACTATAACATTAAGAGCTGCCATATTTCATCATCTCAGAGGTTTCCCCTTTGCACCTTTACTTCCTCTGAGCCCCCCATAAATAGGTGTACCTGCATCTCCACTTGCAAGCATGCTCAGTTGCAGCTAGTGCTCGTGTTTGTTAGTGCTTTTATATTATGTTTACCTGTCTAGGCGTGAATACTCATTTAAGTGTTTGCGTGTGCATGCTCACCCTCCCTCGAGGCCTCCAGCTGATCTAGATCAACTCCCTTGCTGGAGAATTTTTATTTTTTTAAAAATCCCTTTTTGACAATATACAATTAAAATTCCTGCAGATGTGAAAGGGGCCACTGATGAGTCCCTTCAGAGAGAGAGAGAGAGAGAGAGCAGAGAGGGTGGGAGGTGTGGAGACAGAGATGGAGGAGGAGGAGGAAGAAAAAGAGGAAGAGGGGGTAGGGAGGGCAACCTTCAGGGAGGTTTAGTGAAAGCACCTGCCCCAGCTCTGGGACTCATGATGGATGGAGAAGAACAAAAAGGGGGGGGGTTAACGTGAAGGACATTTTGTCCTGCAAATTCCTCTCTTTAGCCAGTTTGGGGTTAATTCATGTTAAATCCTTGTAGTTCAAGAGGAAGATTCATTTACATCACATCCCCGGTGACTGGGTTTTATCTGTAAATTAGCTTTTTTGCACAGGTTCTTATTAGTGCTGAAAATGGGATTATGGAGTAGTGTTTTTAGCCTCCCCTGTTAAGAGGGGCTTGCAGAAATAATAAGTGGATGACAAAAACATTAAAGCTAAAATAACAATTTAGAGTAGGTGAGTATTCTGATGTGAGAGGAGTATTGTACAGTGAGATATTAATTTGAAGTTTGTCTTTTTTTTTCTTACAAGGACTGGGACCATGTGTGTGCAGTCTAAGCTGTCAGCATTCATTTTGTCCAGCAGAGCGGTCAGCTTGCTTCAGAGCTCCGTGTGGTCCTTAAAACACTCAGAGAGGAGGGGGCGGGCGGCGGCTGAGTTTGGAGGTGGTTGTTTGAAGTTAGAAACTGCACATTGACTGAGTGGACAAGAGGCATCGCTTAGCATGTTATACTTGGGAAAAACTCATTTCTGTAAAAGAAAAAGTTTGAACCCATTAACATATAGGCTAAAACGTTAAAGCGGGCTCCTTGCTGTAGCTTCACATTTGAAAGACCCATCTCGTTATCTAAGTCTCATCACTTGGTGTGTATATATTGTGTGTATATCCCTTATACTTTTACATTTTTAAATTAACACAGAGATGGCCTCTACCAAGCTTTAGAAACTCACAGGTAGAATATGCTGATGTTCACAGGTATTCAAGCTATTCTCTGCCCTGTTATGGTAGGCATCTGATCAAGACCCACAAGGAAGCACATCTGGATGTTGGTGGTGGGAGAACAGGTCTCGTGCCAGGCCTAGACTTTTTTTTTTTAATATCCAATCATGTGGGCTGCCTGGAAGACTATTATAGAGTCTCCCATTAAATACAGAGGCCATACACTACACATGGGACAATATGCACTCTGATGTACGTTTGGGGGGGGGTACAATTTGTGTATCCTGTGAAGTAGCAGTGTTTTTTTTTTTAGCAGTTTTCTCCACAAATGATCCTTGTGCTATTTAATACACTGTTTATAGACATCAGGGCACAGCTTGTCCTTATTTGCTGTACAGAGACTAGAACAGTGTTGGGCTGCTCTCTTGTGTTATTAAAACTGTAGTTGCTTTATTTGAAGCATTGGCAAAAATGATCACTGAAATATTTTCTGAGGTACTTTAAGCCTTCTGTAAATATCATTTCAATCATTTTAATATCATCTACTTAATGTGCAGGGAAATTGTCTGTCAGTGCTGTTTAACAGCACTGGCCCATGCTCCCTCATAATGCAAGATAGTGCTCTATACCAGATATATATTTAGTATGAATGTGGATTCAGTTTTTTTTTCTTGTTTTCCACATCTGTCGGGTCTTTTATTGAATTGGAAAGTACAGCATTATAAGCTGCATATGGACAATCACTTAGGATTTAACAAAAATAATATTCCAACTCTGGCTGAATATCCCAAAATATTATATTTAGGGAAAGTCCAATAGTGACTTTGGACCTTGAATCTGTTAAAGGAGAGCAAAAGGTCCAGATTGCTCCAAATGAAAGCGCCTGAGTTGTTAAGCCTAGAGACTGGATTTGATTTAGGACATGTAGAAATGGAAAGAAGGTTTAGGGACTGGTTTAAGAGAAATTCTGAGAATGTAAGGAGCAAGTTAATGACGTTACCTTGAATATCTACATTGGACTTGGTTAAATTTTTACGATTTCCAGCACACAGGTGGTTAAAAATCTTTTCTCTTTTTTGGTATTTTATACATAAAGCAGAACCTGTTGGGCTTCAGTGCATGCGGTCTTAGTGGCCTGATCTTTTGTGCTGGTGGAGACAAATAGTTCAATTTATAAAGAATAAAATACACCTTTGATCACTGTATATGCTTGCCAGATAGTTCCATTAAAAGATACCAAAACCATAAATACTGTTGGGAGATCCAGTTCGAGAACTTGATTTAGCCAGGGTGAAGACTAGCAGACAGCTGTTGGCTATAGCTGCCTTTTGCAATGGTTTGAAGCCGTTTGATAATGGCTAACATTAGCCGGTGTTGGCAAGGCAGCTATTTATTTACAGTTCTTCTCTGCTAGCTGTGTGTGTGTGTGTGTGTGTGTGTGTGTGTGTGACACTGTGTTTTATCATTTCCATAAGTGTCACCAGTGGCCACAGAAGCTGCTGCCAAAAATAAGCTACTGTATGCAAGCAACGTGGCTGCAAGGAGGAATACAGCATTACCTGAAACAGAGAAATGCTCAGTATTTAGCCTTCTCCCCACAGGAGCATTTTATCACTTAGAGCAGCTTCTGGAAGCTGTTGGCTCAGTTATGTGTACACGGGCTTCTTTGAGCTAATTTCCTCAAAACTCAACTGTTCTGTGAGGGAGGAGGTGTATGTGTGAACATCCCCTCGTGTTTTATTACCAGTAAAGTTTTGGCCCATTCATCTCTGCCAACCTCTGTGCCAGTTCCCCTGTGTGTGTGTGTGTGTGTGTGCGCGCGCACGCATGCACGCAGACACACATTAAACTGATTGATGAACAGTTCATTAGGTTGATGGGCTCTGCAGGGGCAGACAAGCTATCAGCCACAGAAGGTGGATTTCAGATACAGCGGAATTTGCCGTGGCACAACATCAACTGCATCAGCGGTTTGGCATGACTGGATTTTAACATTTTTATATTTATTTATTGGATTAGCAGAAAAAACATATTTGAGATGTGAAAAATACGTCGTTCGCTCATCCCATTCAATCAGTGGCTTTTGGAAAGGTGTGTGAGTGTTGTACTATAATCACTGGCTCCAGAAGGCAGGCAAGCATCTGATCCACGAGTACCTGCCAACACTGCCTGCAGAGAAGCAACATGACTGTACATATTGAACATGCAAGTGTTTAAATCAACATTTTCTAACATGTTTTTAACCATTTCAACATTTGTTCTCGGATAGCTTTATGGCCTTCATATTTACGCAAACCTATGATAAATTAGCAGCAGCACCACACCTGAAAAATACTGGTATCTGTTCTGGGCTTTGGCCCAAACAACAGGGCAGGCCTTGCATCATGCTGATGCCTCTGTTTGTGTGTTCAGGTTTAAGCCTGGTGTCACTGTGTATTTGTGTTTTTAATGTGTCCTCTTTTCCTGATGAAACTTTCCAACACCTCCACACGATATCTCCGGCAGACTGAGAAGGCTGCTGTATTCTCATGAAGAGCATTGTGTGTGAGTGTGTGTGTGTGTGTGTGTGTGTGTCCGTGTCCGTGTGTGTGTGTGTGTGTGTGTGTGTGTGTTTGTGTAGTCCCAACTTAGCCTCAACTTCCTGCAGGAAAGGAAAGGAGAATTGCACTGACCTCACTGGTGTGGATAGAGCAGATCGCAGATGGTGCACAGAGATAAATAGCCATAACAGTGATAAGAGAGTCAAAGAGGGTGGGGTTAGGGGGACAAGAAGTTGAAGGCACATTGTGCATTAGGGCCTTTTCTTGCGTCCTAAAACTCCATCATAGCTTGGACTTTATCTAACTTTAACATTGTGCCTGTTTGTGTGTGTTGCTCTCTGTTTATCTGTTGTGTGTCTCTGTACAGTCTGCTGTATTTCTGGAGTACCTCCTCAGGTTTCAGCTAAGATCTTCTTATCTCCTCCTCACTACTTCTTAGAATTGTTGAGTCAGCCGTGTGCTGGAGGGGATTTGGCATTGCTGCCCTCTGCTTTGGCTGTGAATACATTTGCATTTACCAAAGTGCACTGACTGGCTGACTGTCAGCAAAAAATGTTTGATAAGAAGCACGATGAATTGAGTTTCCCTGTTTGGTTTATTTAGAATTGCCAAAAATCAAACTCTGCTCAGCGTTATAATTCAGCAAAGGTCCATACGTACTTTTTCAGGAGCTTTCAGCTGCACCTTCGTGTGCTCACTAACAACATTTGAATGTTCTCATAACAACCCAATTCTGCTGTGCAAAATGTAAATAAAACAGAATGCAACAATTTGCAAATCTCATAAACCCATATCTTATTCACAACACAATATAGAAAACACACTGGATGTTTAAATTGAGATTTTTCTATTTGATGGCAACAACACTGCTTAAAAAGGTTGGGACGGGGCAACAACGGTCTGGAAAAGTAAGTGACACTAAAAAGAAACGATTGGAGGAACATTTTGCACCTAATCAGGTTCATTGACAACAGGTCAGTAATATGATGGGTATAAAATGAGCATCTTAGAGAGACAGAATTTCTCAGGAGTAAAGATAAGCAGAGGTTTATCAGTCTAAAAAAAAATGTCTACGAGTTGTGGAGCAATTTCAGAATAACATTCCACAATGTCAAATTGCAAAAACTTTGAATATATCATCATCTGCATTATATAATAATCATCAAAAGCTACCTAGCCTGGTAGAGTTGTTGTGATACGTAGCACTAATACTCGTGTCAGAGTCATGCTGCCTTAGACATAAAGCTGCCTGAAGTTTCGCATTTTGTGTGTTGCCATCTGAAACTGGATATGAAATGTGGAGGAAAAGGGTGTAGCCAAATAATAATAAATAGTTGACTGTGATATTAATTAGGATGCTTGTTCTACCAGAGAAGCAGAACAGCAGTCCTCAGAGTGTGTTTGCAATGGACGTGACTGAGAAACCAGGACAATGCAGGCTTATTGGGTAGACACTTCTCAGTCACAGGGTAGTCACATCCTAAAGTACACCTTATTTGATTGCTAATTAATTTTGGCACACTTCGAGAGCCATATACTTTAATAAGATATCAAACCGATTTCACTTTACCACCCTGTTATGTGGACCTTTTCTCCAAACTGTAATTCTTCTGCATGACAGATAAACACAATAGATTCCTGATATTTTCATGCCTTAGAGACTTGCAAAAAAAATGGATGCAACTCATCTGCCCCATTGTATTGACTGTATACACTAAAAATACAGCACTTAATTACCTGAAAATAGGCCACAAACCAGTCTGAACAACTTCGTCTGTCACCTCTTTGCATTGTTACCCTTGAAAATCTTGGCCGTGCTTGCAGGCTGCCATGTTTGGAACTTGAAGTAAGACTGGCTGGGAATCTGACACAGGGCGTGCAAACTACTTGAGGCATTGCTGCACCTCTGTACATATCAGCCTGGCAACTGAGTGAGCAGCCCAATGGCTGTTTGAGGCAGGGGTGTCTATGTTAGCAGTATCCAGCCACTCATGCACGCATACACTTTGCTACTCTCTAAATAACCCATAGTTAAAGCACTTGTCTGGTTAAGCCTCTGTCTTTGGCCTCATTTATCCCAACTGACCCATGGCCCTGTACTGGTTTCCAGTTTCCCAAGGGGTGCCTGAAACTGGCAGCGCATATGTCATCACTTGGGCAGTTTGCTGTACTGACCGAGCCCACACAACCCACTGTGGCTGTGAATGCATGCACATGGGTGTGTTTGTTGTGCCAGTTTGGTAACACATGCCATTGCAAACAGTTTTTCATCAAGAAAAGTGACTGCCATTTGATTTATGGGATTATGAAAGCAGATGCTGTTGACTTGTTATGTTCCTGTGGGAAAGATTAGTATTTTTGTAAAGTCTGTATCGGGGAAATTAAGAGGACAATTAACAAAGTAGTGTATTGTATTTTTTTTAATGCAAAGACTGTAAGTAGGCAGAAGAGTGAAGCTGAGGCAAACACACACACACACACACACACACACACACACACACACACACACACATGTTTGCAAGCATGTACACTAACTGGATGTTCGCAGAATTACGCTGAGCTTTTAATAGAACTTTAAAATGAAACGGTGCATTTAAGCATGAGTCTCATAGGTATGGCATCGGGCAACATTTTTAATAGTATGACTGCTCAGTATTCTTATTTAAAATGTGATGTAATTTACTGCAGTAAGCTGCTTCTGCTACTGTGCTATTCTACGCTGGGCAGCCTTCCTGCTGTTGCCTTTCTGCAAACAATAAAAATGGGATTTGTGAATATGCAAATGTAAAAGGGCAGCATGCGGGGGCAAGCATTTAACTTGATTTCAAATGGATCCTTTGTGCAGTGATGAAAATGCACACTGAGCTCTGAGCTGCAGATGGCATACAGTGTACCCTGCAGCTGCTCGGCTTCCTCCTCTGCTCTCTTGTCTCAGGCTGAAGGCGACCTTTCCCGAAGCTCCCGAGAAGTAAACACCAGTGGAGTGTGTTTTTCAATCTTTTAGTATTGCCACTAATTTGAAAAACTGTGAATGCTTTATGAGCATGAATAAAAGGCTTAGAAGGCTTTTTTTACAGTTAGCTATTGAAGGCCGGATGTTTGTCTGTCCTCACTTTAAATCTCAGTTAAGACTCATATCTACTTACAGAATGTGTGGCACAGCTAGTGGGGAAGCCATTCAAGGAGCAGTGAGCCTCTAGCACACAAACACACAGAGGAAGGACGTTTTAAAATAACTGCAGATTTATAAATTCTGGAGGGTTTTTTTTTCCCTAGGTGAAAGATTAGGTATTAATTCTGAATTGAGACCAACTGCCCAGACAAAACAAATAATGCAGATTTCACTTTGGCCTCTGGAAGCTTGTGATGGTCGTTATTTACTATTTTCTGACATGTCATGCTAAAGACGCTAAAGACACATGAAAACGTCTAATTCAAATACATACTCTGAATGCGAAGCTCAGTGTCAATCGTGCTGCTTTGCAGTTTGAAGGTAAGGAAGAAAAAAATCTATAAGAGATAGCTTACAGGAACTTTAATTCATTATAACCGCTCAGTCTGTGAAGCACTGTTTTTCTGCCTGAACCTACCTCAAACTGTTCTGCTTAACATCTGCAGCAAAAATACCTCTGTTTCCACTGACAACAGGTTTGCTGCTGCTGTGTGTGGAATACCAAATGCTGTGTGTGTGTGTGTGTGTGTGTGTGTGTGTGTGTGTGTGTGTGTGTGTGTGTGTGTGTGTGTGTGTGTGTGTGTGTGTGTGTGTGTGTGTGTGTGTGTGTGTGGGTGGTGGAGACCGGCAGGTCCTAAGGGAGTTAGAAGCGAGTGATTGTGCATTTCAGAAAACCTACAAGGAGTAAAATTTGTGTGACAGAAACTGGAACGGGGGGAAAAAACAGCACTGGTTTGGTGGGTGCAGGTGGAATTCTGTGATGGAGTGTGGAAATCGAGGTCCTAGCTTTCATCATAATTTCCTTAAAGTCTACAGTTCCTTTTTTTTTTTTTAAATATATTTTAAATCATAATGAAAATTTCCTTCCTAGGGGGTGAAATGATACCAGCCTTGCAATGGATTTTGGATCACTGGGTCTCAGTAGGAAGTCTGTACGAGAACAACCTCCCACGTGTGTCCCACTGCGTTTAGACTTAATGAACTAATCAATGGGTTGATGTTCTCAGCAGGAGCTGAATACATTACTATAAGTGTTCCTTTTGGCCCAGCAGCGTCTTCTAGTGTTATGGGTGTAATTCCAGCAAGGAATCGCTATACAAGATGGCTCTCAGATCCAGATTAGAGGTAATATTAAAATATCTCATTGTTCCTGTAGTGAACATCTTTCATTTTAACATTTGAACACCCTAACCCTTTTAACACGGTAACTGATGAAATACGTCATGTTACAATAATCTCAAGCTGAGAAGGTAAAGTACTGAAAGTCAGTTTCTGTCAGATCTGGCAGGTCATCCAGTACTACTGTGAATGAATCAGACACACATTGTGCATATTAATCAGTCTTTTTCCATTCACACAGACTACTACATCTTAAAAACGTCGATGTTGGACAAAGAGAAGTGTTACCTATCAGTGTCAGTGCCCAAAGCTCTCTGGATTCAGTCAACTTTCTCTTTGATGGTTGTGCAGGCTCTGCCCTCCATTTCTCCCAGTGCTGCTAAAAGAACAGATTAGAGCAACTTCAAAGAGAGGGCTTGCTTTTTTTTTTTTTTTTCTCTGCTAAGATCTAACAGCAGGAAAATGAGGGACAGGCAGATCTGAATAAATAGCTTTCGGATGTGTAGTGGGTAGCTTATAGATGCTTGTCATGGTAGATGATTGATTGTCACAGCACTGTTTCAAGCTTCAACCGTGAACAACAGACCAGTCGAGCCACTTTAAAAATGATCGAATTCCTTATCAAGCACATAATTACTTGACAAAGACTGCAGTGTTTTTTTCCCCTCCTCCCAGGGTTTCAGGAGCTTGTTGGGGTTCACGTCAAAGTGAATTGACCCAGCTTGTGTTTAATCAGCAGACTCAAGACTCAAGTTGAGTTTCTAAGACAGGATTTGTGTCCAGGTTTTTTTTGGGGGGGGGAGACCAAGGGTTGTCATCACGAGTAAGCTGGGGTGTTTTCCCTACTATGAGATGTCCCTGCTCCTGGAGAGACTGAGAAGATTATCATTTGTCCTAAGATTACACTGTTAAGTTAAGAAGGTGAATGCTTCTGCCTTTGTCTCTTAGAATATGATGTTCCTGTTATCCACATTATTGTTGTTGATCACTCCTTGATTAGAAGGGAAAACAAACAGTAAATGCAAACAATGAGTGTTTTTTTTAATTAGCTTTTATACCCACACACAGATATATATACATACATACATACATAATAACATGGTAGTCTAATTCCGTATTGGTGACATTGCTGTTTCCTGTGGGACTCGCAAACCTAATGAGGCCATATTATCAAATGATGCACATCCATTAAAATTGTTCAATGTTGATTTACATAACTCTTCCATAAAGCCATGCCAACATTTGCATCTTTCCTCTCCTACTGCGTGTGCAATCCAGCTCTCCCTCTGTGAGCACATCTAGCTCCACGCACTCATGAGCTGTCCTCATTGTTAGCAACTTTATTTAGAGACTTTTCAGACCCCTAAGTGACTTTTTACTTGTCAAAAAGCATGTATCGAATAATGTTGCAACTTTTTGGCCCATGTTTGTCAACCTAACAGTAAAGAGTCAGCATACTTTGTCGGCCTCCGCTGTGTTCAGTGAGCGGCAGTTGACAAAGTGGTAAATGAGCTGCATATGTGAGCTAGCTGTCTCGCTCCCTCTCTGTTTGTTTTTTGTCCGACGATGTCACAATAATAAAAATAAGGATTTTGGCAGCTTGGATATGGTTGGGAACACACTTCTGGTAAACACGTAGTCTTAATGATCCACATTTTTGCTCCATTTTTCTTACTCGTTCTGCTGTCTGACAACAGAAACTGTAACGTGTACCATACTGGGAATTCAGCTGGATTGAATTACCGCATGTGTGAGTCCAGAGAATCAGAGAGATGTAAACAGATGTTGCATTTGACAGCTGACATTATACTGTAATTTATGTCGTGTAATTATTTATGCTTTAGAAAACAACAGAGCTCTATAGTTCTAATTGTTTTTACTTTAATTTCAGTATGGTTTCATTAAATCACAAAGTACACTGCTCAAAAAAATAAAGGGAACACTCAAATAACACATCCTAGATCTGAATGAATGAAATATTCTCATTGAATACTTTGTTCTGTACAAAGTTGAATGTGCTGACAACAAAATCACACAAAAATCATCAATGGAAATCTAATTTATTAACCAATGGAGGCCTGGATTAAAGTTAAAGTGGAAAAACACACTACAGGCTGATCCAACTTTGATGTAATGTCCTTAAAACAGGTCAAAATGAGGCTCAGTATTGTGTGTGGCCTCCACGTGCCTGTATGACCTCCCTACAATGCCTGGGCATGCTCCTGATGAGGTGGCGGATGGTCTCCTGAGGGATCTCCTCCCAGACCTGGACTAAAGCATCCGCCAACTCCTGGACAGTCTGTGGTGCAACGTGACGTTGGTGGATGGAGCGAGACATGATGTCCCAGATGTGCTCAATCGGATTCAGGTCTGGGGAACGGGCGGGCCAGTCCATAGCTTCAATGCCTTCATCTTGCAGGAACTGGTGACACACTCAAGCCACATGAGGTCTAGCATTTTCCTGCATTAGGAGGAACCCAGGGCCAACCGCACCAGCATATGGTCTCACAAGGGGTCTGAGGATCTCATCTCGGTACCTAATGGCAGTCATGCTACCTCTGGCGAGCACATGGAGGGCCGTGCGGCCCTCCAAAGAAATGCCACCCCACACCATTACTGACCCACTGCCAAACCGGTCATGCTGAAGGATGTTGCAGGCAGCAGATCGCTCTCCACGGCGTCTCCAGACTCTGGACAGGGCGCAAGTGGCGAATTTGCCAATCCTGGTGTTCTCTGGCAAATGCCAAGCATCCTGCACGGTGTTGGGCTGTGAGCACAACCCCCATCTGTGGACGTCTGGCCCTCATACCATCCTCATGGAGTCGGTTTCTAACCGTTTGTGCAGACACATTCACATTTGTGGCCTGCTGGAGGTCATTTTGCAGGGCTCTGGCAGTGCTCCTCCTGTTCCTCCTTGCACAAAGGCGGAGGTAGCGGTCCTGCTGCTGGGTTGTTGCCCTCCTACGGCCTCCTCCACGTCTCCTGGTATACTGGCCTGTCTCCTGGTAGCTTCTGGACACTATGCTGACAGACACAGCAAACCTTCTTGCCACAGCTCGCATTGATGTGCCATCCTGGATGAGCTGCACTACCTGAGCCACTTGTGTGGGTTGTAGAGTCCGTCTCATGCTACCACGAGTGTGAAAGCACCACCAACATTCAAAAGTGACCAAAACATCAGCCAGAAAGCATAGGTACTGAGAAGTGGTCTGTGGTCCTCACCTGCAGAACCACTCCTTTATTGAGTGTGTCTTGCTAATTGCCAGTAATTTCCACCTGTTGTCTATTCCATTTGCACAACAGCATGTGAAATTGATTGTCAATCAGTGTTGCTTCCTAAGTGGACAGTTTGATTTCACAGAAGTTTGATTTACTTGGAGTTATAGTGTGTTGTTTAAGTGTTCCCTTTATTTTTTTGAGCAGTGTAGACCTGACCACCCCAAGGCTGTTTTGCATAAGTGTCCGCCAAACATATGAGTCATATTTAAATGGGGAAAGCTGCGGAAAGAGCTTATTTGCACTTTAACAATGCAAATGTATGAAGGCAGAGTGGAAGGTGCATTCAGTCTGCCTCCTACAGACTTTTTCACAGCAGACATTTTGATTCATCACAACAGGAGAATCACAGGTGTGACAGCAGTGACGATGGTTGTATTTACATTTTAGGTGAGCCGGTGGGCATGCATGCATGGGACACGTAATAGTACTAATAGAAATTATTTAAAATGTTTGCCATGAAAACACCCATTGATCTGACTAAGGCCAGTCAGGAGAGAGAGAGCAAGCTACTCTGCCAGCATGGGAGCAAGCTGTGGGTTATTTCTTTCTAATCCTGTGTTTTTATCTCCCCTCTCATCCTCATCTCAGTCATGAGATGAAATATGATTTCCATTTTTTTTCTCCTTGGTGTGGAAGTTCTCTCTACACCTCTGTAATGTATTCAGCTGCATGCAAGCTGTTATTTTAAATGCTGACTGGCTGGATGCTTTCCAGCTCCCATTTGCAGCAATTTTAATTATCAAAAAGATTCCAGGACTTTCTTCCATTTTGGACTTTAAGCTACAATGCGGGCAAACTCATTACTTTACTGCACTTTTGGCAGCAAAAGCCCTTTCAGCTTAAGCAATGGGGTGCAAACATTTTGGCATTTTTATTCATGTATTTATTTGCCTCAATTGAAGTATCATGGTTACACTTAGCATGAACAGTGGTTACAAACAGGGCTGATAAGCACCCTGTTGTTATTTGTTACTCCTACGCAATTAAACAATGTCTGTGTGCTTAATTAGACTTTCTTTCAGTCACATTTGCCTCCCACGCTGTCAGGCTCCTAAAATGGTTCCTGTCAAATGCACCCCCCGAATCCGACTTGGCTGTATCACACTGCGGGCAAAAATACATGATCCCTTGACAGTCAAGTAAATTGAGATTTTTGGAGACTGTGGCGCTGCACGCCATTTCTTTTTTTTTTTTAAACACTTGTACCTGTTGTACTTACTGCCAAAGTGGTGATGACACAGCATTATGTTGCTCACTGCAGTCTGCTGAGTAAATGCCAATTCCACTGAAATGTACTTTGATGTTATTTCTTGTGAAGGAAAATATGCTCTGTATGTGTTCAGAGAATAAGCAGGTACAAAACTAAAATCACAACAAAATGTAGTTGGAGATTGTTTTGTCAGTTTTAGCCAGCTGGTTGTCTTAGATTACACACAAGTTGGTAGAAAGATCTGTGCTCCATGTAAAGTCTTCTTCTACGTCCCATTTTATGTGGTGCAACAGTGCTGTGCACCACACCCCACCCCTTCTTTCTTTATGTTTTGCTTCCAAGCCAGCCAGACTTTCTAGTGATTTTCATGGTGGTCTTAAAGAATAGTTCTCCACAATTTCTGAAGGACTTTAAAATTTTTCTTTGGACATGGGCTGCTTTTTCCACTCCAGTTCTTGCACCTGACTATTTTCAGAGGAATGTTATGATTTTGTTTGTTTCTTAAGTCACTTAACACTGAACTATGAATCATTCAAGCATAAAAAGGCACCTAACTCAAGGGATTAACCAGTGTTGTGTCTACACATAACAGACAACACAACATAAAACCCATGTTAAATTGTATTTTTTTAGGCACTTTGTTAGTGTTACCTATTGCAAAAACATCATTTATTCCCATTTCTTTAGCAGAATTTATGAAAAATCTGTGAAATGACACCATTTGACAGGAATAAAATATTTATTCCATTGTTATATGGTCTTTACTTTACAATATAAAGCACCTTGAGGCAGTTGTTTTGAGCAAAGACCAGACACAGGACCTGAGAGGTGCCCTTCAGTTGATCCATCTACTGTTCACTGAAGCCTCATCAGTAATGGTCTCAGTGGAAGGGTGGCTGTCAAGAAGCCATTCTTAAGGAAGGGAAACAGGGAGAAAAGGCTGAGGGATGCCACATTACACAAGAACTGGACTGAAAACCAGTGACAACAGGTCTGACACAGTGAGTGTCTACAGCCAACCGTGAAACACAGTGGAGGCTGTGCAATGAAACAACAGGAAGCCAACAACCGAATATGCGCTTTGAATGTCCTGGAGAACCATTCCTGAAGAATAAAGGTGGTCATACCAAATATTGACTCTCAGGCTCATTCCATCTGTACAAACTCTGGTTTTGCCTTTTATGCTGCATTTCCATGTATGTTTGCACACGTCTCAATAAACTGCTGCACCTATTTCCCATTTTACAAGTCTAAAGTTAATCTATCACTGAAAACAGCCCCCCCCCAAAAAAAATACAAGATTTCTTTTCTTATAAATGAAGTGACCAGCTCTTTCAGGACATTACTTAATGCTTTGGAAATAATACTATAAATACTTTTAAGGCAAGTTTTAAAACCTAAACTAAGAGATCTAGTTCTAGACTAGAGTTGCCAGTAATATGTTGCAACGATGAGGTCATATCAACCCAATACTAGCTCTGATAAAGCTGAAGAGAAGAGGCCATCTCATCCCTGTTAGCGCTTCTCTATTCTCCGTCTTTTGTACAGCCATGGCTCTTAATAATTCAACGAAGCAAAAACAGGCTACTAGAATGGGAAAGGAGATATGGATTGAAGCTGATCTCGGGGCACCAGTACAGGAAATTGAGTTTTTGACGTCAGAATAAGCTGGAGAGGCATGTGTGGAGGTTTAAGTGTTTGTATCTGATAGGTGTGCCAAGTGGGTGTGAGTGTATTAGTCATTATGTCAGGATAGAGAGAGAGGGAGAGGGTCTGTCTTTGAAACTCCCCCTTCCCTCCCCTGTGAGAGATGTCATTAATTCATGAATTCTCTCTGAGTTTCAGACCTGCAGGGTCTCTGCAGTATGTCCAGCTGTAGGTGTTAACACATCTTCATTCTGATGGCGTGTCATCTCCAGAGAGACCACTGGCTCGAATGATGACACTCTAGGAAGCACACAGTGTCTTGACATTTAAGTCCAGGTGACTGAGCGGAGCTGTAAGTGTTATTCAGGTGTCTCTGCACTTGAATGTTTCACAGCCCTCGCTGAGCTATAACTCGCAGGCAGTGAAGACGGTCAGTTTGATGTGAAATGTTGGTAGAATTTAAAGGACTGCGCTGAGAGGTTTCCTTTGAGGTGGTTTGCCTAATTTTCCAGCACAGTAGAGAATCAAATCAGATGTATGTAAAGTCAGATACCCTGCAGCTAGGTTGATCTACACGTCAAAAGGAGGCTTTTAATATTAAAAGCCTCCTTTTGATCTGAAATAAGAGCAAGTTCATCCAGGTTGGTAATTATCATTTTAGCCATGCTAGTGGTGGCTTTTGGGAATTAAATGGCTGAGCTGTGAGGCCTGAATATTTCTAGCTGATGCATTTATTGGCAAACAATAACAATTTATGCAAACAACATCAAATGTAAAATTCATTGTGGATGAATAAGGCACCAGTTGTTCTTCCAAAAACTCAGTTATCTTGATTAAACAGTAGCTGCTATTAAAGAGGCCAGAGGTCCGCTCTCTTTCTTATCGGAGGTACTCAGTGCTCTGCTAACCTTTATATGAATTCATGTCTAATAGAAGATTTCAACCAGTTTGTTTTTGTCATCTTTGATTGCTTGGCAACAAACTGGTTGATGTGGGGGGGGGGAAACACTGTATAGGATACCGCGTCCACTAATGTAAGTGAATCAGCCCAACTTAGGTAACTGTGAAGTGGTTCATGGAGAGAAACAAATCAACAGCAATTCTTTTTCAGGGTTTTTCCTCCACCGAAGAATTCCTCCCAACCTCCAAACATAAAGATGCCAAAGCTGAAAAAAACCCCTGAGCTTTATGGGAAAATCAATCTATTTGCATGAAACACTTAAAAACAGCTAGCAGTTTAACGTCGCTGTTACTTTTCACATGGTTACTGTCGAGACGGGAACAGAAACACACACTTGATGAAAATGCGAAGCTGTTTAAATGTTTCTAAGTGTTGCTTGACAGACGGAAAGAATCCTTATCTCTTTGTCTTCATGTGTGTCTCTAGGTGCCCCTGGTTGACTAAAGTAATCTCGCCTGCTGTGCCTCTCTACAATGGCCTGGTCTTCCTCTTCGTCTTGGCCAACTTCAGCATGGCAACCTTCATGGACCCTGGTGTTTACCCCAGAGGTTTGTACACATGCCTGTGGCTTTGCAAATTGTTTTTTGGGTTTTTTTTGTTTGTTTGTTTGTTTTTTTAGGGGGGGGTGACATTGCAAACTGTAAACATTCTAAGAAAAATCTTATTGCAATATTTATCTGCCATCTAAAACATTAGTGTCTGTCATAATACATGTACACATAAATGTAAGTACTACATGGTTCATCTCAGAGTTCCCCATGTAGAAGGTACTATATATTTTAATAGCTCCACATTAATCAGAGAGCCACCCTACAGCATTTCATTACCCAATTATCTGCCTCTTAAAGTCTACAAGCTTCACATGAGGTGCACTGTTGGTGGTTATACAAGCCTTCATACTGCATGGTGTATTAAGTATCTTTCAGCTGTTCAGCCTGTCAAACAAGCTGCACTGACCTCTGCTCCTGATGCAGGCAAACTCCCGAGTCTCAGCCATGCTGGGCATCGATGAATTCGTCCATCCCTGGGCATGCTTAATTTGCACATTAATAATAAGGACCTGTCTTTAAAGAGAGTATTTCTGCTCATAAAGGGGAAATAATTATTAGGTTGTATATGGTGCCAGTTACCTGCCTCCCCAGACTGTGAATGTAGTCTTCTGTGGCAGCTGTCCTGTTGTGTTTTATAGACCAGTGACGGAGGAGAAGTTTTTCTAAGCTCTTGATGTTATATTTCTTAGCCAAATAATGATCATCATCAAAACAGTAAAAGTTAAGTGTAAATTGAGGATTTTTCCTTTCAGGTCATTGACAGCACTGCTATTTCTTATAATTTCCTTCCTTTTTTCCCTGAGGAAGCTGCTAATTGAGTTGATAGACAAAAAAGGATGACTGTGACTAATAGGGGTATGCAGTTATGAGCAAATATTTTTAGAAAGCCTTTCAGTTTTTACAATTCAGAGCAATTTTCCAAATGCTGTGTAATTTGTGTAACTCATTGGCAGTTTGTGAGAAAGATTCTCTGATGCTTAAAATATTTTTGGTATTATGTGGGATCTCAGGAATCTTAGAAAAGCCCCATTTTACGATTGAATGTGTGTTTTTCTGTCAGTAGCAAACTGCGCCTTGGCTTTTGTGTCATGATGCAGTGAAGTGTATTGATTTATTACTGTACTTAAATCGACACTTTTTTCACCAATGTGGTAAAAAGATTCAAAAGTAAAATTTCTATATCTATAAAGTAGCCTGCAGAATGACTGTGTAATGACAAATGCAAGCTCTGTTATCACTAAACTAACTTTCCTTTTGTAACTGTATTTTAGCAATGCATTTTGCTGGTAGCAGAAATTACAGCTTCAGCATGCAGCTGTTTTTTAGGAAAAAGAAGTCACACTCTCTCTCTATCACCTGTGTGGCACCAAACAATGGAGGAAGTTAGCAGCTAGCTGGTGGTCATAGGCCAGCGTTTAGACGCTAACCACTGAATTATTCTTTGAAGAAAAGTGGCCATATATCGGATATAAAAAAAACTGATAATGTAAACAGTCGTTAACATTAGCCACTATAAGCTACTGTTAGCAAACATAATGTAAATACCACTTTAGACAGTTTGTTAACAGTAGCTCACGTTAGCCAAGATAGAACTCTACTAAAATGACTGGCTGTTTGAAAAGGTTCAACATTCTGGCTAACAAATTCAACTTTATCTCTAAAAGGAAGAATTTCTGTCACTAGTTATATGAAGTATGTTCTTCTATTGCCCCTCCCCACCCAGTAAAATAATAAAATAATGAAAACAAGCTGCAAGATATGGCAGTTCATTGTACTGTTCTCAATAATATACACTATATGGACAAAGGTACTTGGCCACCTGCATTTTACACCTATGGGAGCTGCTCTGCCATGGAAACTCATGCCGTGAAGCTCCCAGTGCACAGTGTTTGTGCACTATTAACAATGAACCGTGGATATTAACAATGAACATGTGTTTCAAGTGCTCATTTAATCACTCAAAGGGTATGATTTCATGCCCGCTAATAAACAAATGTCATTGAACAAAATTAGTGAAATATTTCTCCCTCAGTCTGTTTAATTTGCCAGCCTCGTGTATTGTAAATATGCACAGTTCACCAATTTGTGAAGGATGCACACATGCATTGATGGTGCACTGGAAAATAAAGTGATTCATAATTCGAGAATAAACTGGCATTACAAGCCAGAACATGAATGATGTTCCACATGACCTTCACACAGGCAGTCGTTCAACCAGAGCAAGTTTTCAGAGCTAATGAAATCTATCTGAAAATGATGGCGGTTAACTTAAAAAAAAAAATATTAAAAAATCAGAGTGTAAATTCGTATCTGCAATCAGCTGCAACAGTAAACCTCTTTTAAACAGTTCTTACCTTGAAGCCAGGACGCAGAATCTCAGGGGGTGTTTGCTGTGTATGGCTGGTACTCAGCACTGGCAGTGGACATTTTGGGTCATATGGGTTGAGGCTTGGGGCATCTGTGGATCGGGTTTTGTTTTGGGATCTGGGCTGTCACCTTGTACTCTTTGTTGTGTTCTTCGAGGCCAATCCTAAAAAGCTTTGGGGTGGCTGGGGTCATGGGAAGGCCACTGGCATGTGTTGTTACCTTGAGAAGGGGGGTTGTGTTTGGTCTGCAGCAATGTTTAGGTGGGTGAATACCAAGACCCAAAGACCCAAGACCCAAAGTTTCCCAACAGAACATTGTACTTTTATTTTTATATATATATATATATATATATATATATATATATATATATATATATTATATATATTTGTATTTGTATTTTTTAGGTCACCCCCCTTTTTCATGCAAAAACTGAATCCAGCAGAAGTATGGTTGATATTGGTGATATAGATTTAATGAAACAGACCTATGCTTTGTTCACCGAACAAGCTTTCATGGAGCGTTTGCAGAAAACAAGCCGTCAGAGGAGATGCAGGCGTAGCTGCTGTTTGTGTCTGCTGGTTTGGCAGGCGGTTTTGCTTTAAAATCTATTTGAATCGACTTGAGAGCCATAATAGCAGAGCAATCTCCCACTATGGAACTGTTTATTTCTGTGTTCTACCTTCTGCTTCTCTCTTGTTTTCTTTCTTTCTGCATGCGTGTACTCAGCTACCCGGGTCAGTTATTGCTGTACTGTGAAATGATTTTCTGAAGTTGGAGTTTCACGAGGATCAATTAAATGTGGCCCTTTTGATCAGGCGAAAGACATTTTACTTTCTACTACAGCTTAGCTGCAGGTGTTGTTCTTTTTTGTCCCCCCAGGACAATAAAGGATACTTTGAGTATAGCATTAAACAATACAGTATGTGCCATTACCGGCAGCGTCTGCATGTGACTATCAGTTACACTTCAACCAACAGTAGAGCCAGACACTGGAAAAGCCACTTGTACTCTCATATTACAGTTTGGAAAATATGGGTTTAATTATCTTTTCATGTCAGATAAAGTAACCCACTAACTCTGCGAGGGTTTGAGGTCTAACTCCCATTTAAAAAAAATCAATTTCAAGAACATATGAACTTGTGTGAAATAAAAGAAAGCAGTTTCTGTTCTACATGAGTCACAGAGTTAATCAGCTCTAAGCAGATCAAACAGGTCACGCTTACAAAGATGTTCATTTCTCACTGCAGACAGCTAACTGTGGGGTGGGCTTCTTTAAGGTGCTTCCCTGTTGTCTCTGTCAAATGGAATCATAAATTACACCCGCGGGTCTTTCTCTGCACTTACTTGTAATGTCTCTCTCACCTATATGAATATATGTCTTTGGGTGCGCGCCCCGCAGCGGACGAGGACGAGGATAAGGAGGATGATTTCCGCGCACCACTCTACAAGAACGTGGAGATCAAGGGCATTCAGGTCCGGATGAAGTGGTGCGCCACCTGTCACTTCTACAGGCCGCCTCGCTGCTCGCACTGCAGCGTCTGTGACAACTGTGTGGAGGTGCGTGAGCGTGAATACTGAGGCATAAACTGCAAACAGAGAGAGTGTGTGGGTTCAGCGCATATGAAATCTAAATATGCATCAAGGTCAATCTGAAGTTGTCCAGTTGGTGTTTTCAGGCATGACTGATATGAAAAATAATGCAGTGTGTTTGCATGTGTAATGTGTTGCATATGTAGATATTTTGCTAAGAAGTTAAAACGGGAAGCAGCATTTCTTATTATCTGTGTTTCTGGCAAGTACAAATGCTGTCATTAAAGATTATAATTACTGGAATAAATATAAGCTTTTGGCAGCTTTAAGCGTAAAATACTGTCATTAGTATTACCTTTCGACACCGCACATTGGTTTTACACTAAGTAATACTCGCACAAGGGCATAAAAACACACAAACATCAGACATTAATGCACAGGATGCACAATTAAACAGGTTGTATTGCTGCATGTGTTTTCTTCTAGAAACACAGATTCTGTGAGAAAATGTTTTGCTACAAACTTTGTCCTCAGTCTCTTGTATCAAGTCTTTTTTTAAACACAGCATTATGGTAATTTAGTAAATTATGGTCCCAGCAACAGGAAAACAGAAAGTGAAGCAGTCTCTACACGGCGTGTCCTTGATTTCTCAGTCACATGCGCTCTTTGCTCATGATGTCTAGTTTAAAAAAAATGATGGCCACAGCAACATGCTGAACAGTTTCCTTTGGCACAAACAAATGGGTAATGTGATGGGGACCGCATCTATCTTTTATTTACAATTTATTTAGTGAGTTATGCCTGGAAAAAATAAGCGAGCGCTGAGTTTTAGCGTTTGAACCCGTCTCTCTGAACCAACTGCACCACTGTGACTTATTTCTGTTGTGGACTTTTAAACTTTAAAAACTGCATCTCCTGATTTGGTTTAAAAAGATCTGTAATAAAAAAATAAATAAATAAATAAAAAACCTTCCTTCCCTTCTCCAGGACTTTGACCATCACTGTCCCTGGGTAAACAACTGCATTGGACGGAGAAACTACCGCTACTTCTTCCTCTTCCTGCTGTCGCTGAGTGCTCACATGGTGGGAGTTTTCAGTTTTGGCCTTATCTTTGTCCTTGACCACAGAGAGAGGCTGGGAGCACTGCACACCACTGTGACGTATCCTTAAGCCTTTGGAAATTCTGCACAAAAACTGTGCAATAATTTATGTATTTTCTTTTAAGCATGTGCTCATATCTTTAGCTTTTTTAGTAATTCTTGTAAAATTGCAATTTGCTTCACACATTTATGACTTGCACTGTGACCTTACATTGTTGTGGTTACCCTTGACCTTTGTGCTCAGTCTGGTGGTGATGTGCATAGCAGGTCTTTTCTTTATTCCAGTCATGGGTCTCACAGGCTTTCACATGGTGCTCGTAGCTCGAGGTCGAACAACCAATGAACAGGTGAGGAGACGCTGGCGCAGAAGCTGAACGTGCGTTCATTAATCAGTCGGTCTTGTTAACATTTACTGATGCACCGACTCCACATCCAATAAGAAGAAAGCAGAAACAGTTTGAGCCAGTTAAAGACAGGAAGCACATACACACATGCTACTGAACAGCACAAATATTCCCATGTGTGACACCTCATGGATATATTCTTTGTGTGTGTGTCCATTCTGTGTATGTGGGCTGTGGCCTTGTGCTTACTTTGCTGCCAGCTCTAAACCGGCATTTTGTTCCGCAGGTGACGGGCAAGTTTCGTGGAGGAGTAAATCCTTTCACCAAGGGTTGCTGTGGCAACGTGGAGTACGTTTTATGTAGTCCCCTAGCACCCAGGTAAGATGCTTTACTATGCTGCATGTGTGCATTGTATGGGTAGCTGATACATTGTAGGAACTGTCTTGTCTTCCCGGTTGTTTCATCTTACCTAAATACATCAAGGCAATACGTTTGCATATGTATGCCAAAGCTTGCTCATGCATATGTATGTGCAATAGCACTGTGGCCCATCAAAACCCATGGCATCCACACTGTACCAGCAGTGCAGCACAATCAAATCACTGCAGCGATAACACAGAAACATATGTGTATATGCACATGCTCCGAGGTGGTTGCAGAGGTGTTCTGCCTGAAAGCAGCCAGCAACCCTGGGGGGGAGGCAGATGGCTGAGAGAATTGGCTCACTCTGTAGAAACAACAGTTAATGGGAACTGGTAAACCTGCTTTTTGCTCACATGAACGCAGAGCATCACTAAAAAAAACCCCATTACATCCTATTGGGACGACTCCCATCCCATAAAAATCAACAGTGTGACCACCGAGAGACGGCAACAGGTGGGGGTGAAATGTTGTGTGTCTGCTGTTTAGTTGTTGCACAGTCCCTGATGGGATGTGTTTTAATTTACTGAATCAGTGACTCACGTGACGTTGAACCTGACTGATAGTGAATGGTCTGACAGCAAATCATTGGGTTTCCTGTTTTTTATAAAGGGGTTGATTACTTGAAATATGTCTAGACTGCTCAGAAAATACAGCACAATTATTTTCTCTTCAAGTTTCCGCAGTGACGGCCCTTAAATGTCGGTTGAACGTGAACGTGTGTGTGAAATGTCTTGTAAACTATATAGTTGGGATACTGGCCTGTCGCTATATCCATGAGAGGCTAACATGGGTTGATAACGTTCAGCAGAATGACGCTAAATATCCTGTTTGTTAATGTGCTGTAAATTTCCATGAAGGTACATGCTGGACCCCAGGAAGAAGCCCCATGTCAAAATTCAGCCCCCGTTCATCAGACCCGACCTCTCAGACAGGCAAATCACCATCAAGGTGACTGACAACGGTATCCACAGCACCATCATCAGCTCCAAGGTGAGTGGCTCACAATTACTATGGGGCTTTCCCCTGTTCTTCTATCATTTGTGGCATGGCGCGTTCCCAGTCCTCTGTGTAGGGTCACATTTTACACCGCAGAGGCCACAGTAGCTCTGTAAATCAGATGTTAGAGCGTTTCCACTTTGCCAAAACAGGATATTATTAAACACCTTAAAGACAGATGACTTAAATAGGGAAAATTAGTTTGACACAATTGCCCCAAAAGTAGTGTCCGTGTGACTCAATTTAAAAGCAAACATGACTGTAAAAAAAAATTTAAAAGCAAACATGACTCTAAAAAAAAAAACCCATATTTTATTCACAGTAGAAAATAGAAACATGTAACACATTTTAGAAGAAAATAAGCTCTTTCTGAATTTGATGGCAGCAACACGTCTCACAAAGGTTGGGACAAGACCACGTTTATCACTGTGTAGCGTCCCCTCTTCTTTTGGACTTTTGGGAGATGAATGTTGTCCCGTTCTCGTCTGATATGGGATTCTGTAGGATTCAGTCCTGGGTCTTCCTTGTTGTATTTTTCCTTTCATCATGCACGAAATGTTTTCAGGTGGTCCAAGGTCTGGACCTGCAGGCAGGTCAGTTCAGCACCCGGACTCTTCTATTGCATATGTTGCTCTAAAGCCTGTATATACCTTTCAGGACTGATGGTGCCTTTCCAGATGTGCAAGCTGCCAGTTCCATAGGCACTAATACCACAGAACAGTTTCTCGCTTTTCCTCACTCCATTTTGAATGAGCTTTGACTCAGCGAAGACGGCAGCGTTTTTGGATCTGGATGTTCACACACACACAGCTGCTTCTTTGAATGATGGCACGGTGAACTGTGTTCGCAAAAAGATCTGTAATTAAAAACAAAAAAAAACAAAAAAACTTTAATGCAGTGGTGCCTGAGGGCCCGAAGATCACAGGCATCTAATGATTTTTGGCCTTGTCCCTTGCCCACAGAGATTTCTTCAGATTCTCTGAATCTTTGATGCTATTATGTACTGTAGATGATGAAATATTTGGGAATATTATTGTGAAATTGTTCCACATTTTTTTGCAGTTTCATGAAGCTCTGCCTGTCTTTACTTCTGAGACACCCTGCCTCTCTAAGCTGCACTTATTTATACTCAGTCATGTTACTGACCTGGTACCAATTAACATAATTAGTTGCTAAATGTTCCTCCAGCTGCTTCTTTTTAGTACCACCTGCTTTTCTATCGCTTTGTTGCCCCTCTCCCAACTTTTCTGAGACATGTTGCCAGTGTCAAATCCAGTAAACAGTAAGACGTCTCAGTTTAAGTGTTTTCTATAGTCTATTGTGACTAAAATTGGGGTTTATGACATTTGCAAATCATTGCATTCTGTTTTTATTTACATTTTAAACAGCATCCCAACTTTTTGGGAGTCGGGCTGCACTAAAGCATTTATTCAAGCCCAAATTAAGTGCATATAATTGATGTGAATCAGTCATGTTGAACTGTTGTCACTAGCTTAGGAGCACTAAACAGCTGTGTGGGCACTACACTACACATCACAGGTTTTATAGGCACTAAAGATGATTCTAGTATTCATCAATAATGTATGGAGTGAAAAGAATCCACTAAGTATTAATCCACAGAGGACAACACACATGTTTCCAGTGAGCTCTAATCTTCTACCAGTTATCGCCCATAAACACAGAGACTGAGCAAGTTTATCACAGCAGAGCTTTTTTTTTACTGCTCACATTCAATCTAGACTGCTGCGGATTGGCTGATAAATTTGGAGTCAAATGCTTGCGTTAGGTTTTCAAAATACTAAAAGAACGAATTATTATATCCAACAACTCATGTTAGACTAAACAGACTGCAGCTATCTGTTTGTTTGTTTGCCTTTAAGGGGCAGTTGCAGTAGAGATAAGATACGGGAAAGAGAGCAGAGGAATGAGATGCCAGCTGGGAAGTCACCCTTGGATTGTCCTCGGAGTCTAGAACATGTTTCTTCCTTATACTGAAACTTTTGAAATCAGAGTTGGCTTTCATAAATAGACCTAAACTGAGCAATTAATTGTATTGCAACTACCTCTTCTTGATGTCTGGTGCAATTAAAAGATATTTGTTGTGGGGGTTTTTTTGTTGAGAAAATTACAGTTGGGGACCTTTCTGCAACTAGGAGTGATTAGTTGGAATTTCGGGAGTGGCATAGAAATCTTTCTTTGCCTTAAAGGGGAGTGAAAATGAAATCTGTTTTTTAAGAGTTGGATGGGGAGGTATTGGAAAAAATTTGGAAACTCTATTGATCGCTAACTGATTAAAAAGAAGCAGTTTTTCCAAACATCTGTACCCCGCTTCTCATAACTGGCTTGCAGCTCAAGGCTGCATCATCTGCTATCAGCACAACATACCTGAATCTAAGAATCTTAATCCAGCTCTGCCATTATTTTCTTTTTTCACATTATAGCCACTAATAAGTATATATTAAACATTAGAGTAGCTGAAATGTGCAGTTTTGCCACCCCTAAAACCCTTGTTTGCTCCTCTGTGCTGTTCCCACTCCTATTGTGAATGGCTTTAACGTCCTACTCTCCTTCATGTAGTCCAAAAGCAGCCTTGACGGTCTAGATGACAAAGAGACCCAGCCACCGCTGCCACCCAAAGCTGATCGGTACAACCAGCTTAAAAGCCAGATGACCTCCAGTGAAGGTAAGAGCCACAGAAACACATCCACTCCCCTAACATGCTCTCTCTCATGTCAGTCATCATCAATCCCAGGTCTTCTTCTTGTCACAGTTGCACCAAACACCAATTCCCTGAATTTTCCCTGTAGATCACTAGTGTCTCAGTTGGGGAGCTGGCTCTAGATTAGCCTGATAAATGTTCTTCCCAGTGGCAGGCCGATGGCCTTTTTCATGCCTGGCCAGAAAATCGGCGTGATTTGCAGTGAGACGACGAGGCCTGCACAGTGAATCAGCACCAGATTTGTGGTACAATTTCAGAGTGAAGCATGGCAATGTAAATCACCACCTTTTTTTCCCCAGGCGGGTATGTAGCAGTGGAGCTCTGCCAAATGGAGGGATGGGACAGGAACACGGCCACAACGCTAACTGAAAAATGCCTTTGAAAACCATCCATATAAATGAGAAACCTACTGTGGAGGTGGTTTTACAGCTAAGGATATTAGCCTGCATTCAGTAGTATGAAATGGTATATATTATATTGTGAAGAGCAGGTTTCCTCCTTGGATCTCCAGTGTCATGGTGCATTATGTCAGGGACTGAAAACTTTCTGCTATTCCACAGAGCACTACTGCTGCCTGGTGGTATTACAGGTCACTGCAGCTGGTCTAGCATCACCTCATCTTTTACACTGATTTTGTGTACTGATAATCTGTGGACACAGGTGTTTTTTGCATACTTCTCCAAATGATTCATGCATCACTAGCCTAGACGTAGCTACGTGCTAAAAAGCGTCTTCTAGTGCATTCGGGTTGTGCACTTTGCTCAGGAAGAGTGTAGTTTGTCAGTGGTGGACAGTTGGCTGTTGCACGACTCAGATGTGTTAGATATTAGTTACAGAACTGATTCTTGCCATCTGGCTTCCCTACCATCCCAATTCATTTTGTTCTGTAGAAACTGTGATTTTGTGGTTTTGCAGAACTCTACAGCCTCTTAACTCTGATAATAGAATCATTGGCTTAATCTCTACTGTGTTAACACAGGTCTTTATTATTTGTGTGTTGTAGACAGTTCCCTTTCTGCTAAGACCCACCCATCCACTCCAGCCATGTACAAATTCAGGCCATCCTTTGGCACCATGCCTAAAGTCCACTACCACACTGCAGAGGAGAAGGTAACGCATTATTTTTATTATGTATTTTAAAATGAAATGAGTATTGCTACTGTGAAATTATCAACTTCACCATATAGCACCAAAGCAAAAAGACTGAGATGTTATTTTGATGTTTCCCCTGCAGATTGTCATGACTGATGACCGGAAGCCTTCAGCCATCTTGGAAGAAGGCGTCCGTGGTCATGACTACCGATCTGAGCCGAACCTGGACCTCCCTGAATACGCCAATGCTCCCCTCCACCGCACTTTCCAGTCATCTCCCCTCCAACTGGATTCTGATCCCATCAACTCCCGCTCTCTCAGCCTGAAGCAGGGTCATGGCCGACCGGAGAAGGGCCAGCTCCCAGCCCTGCAGCCACGGACAGTCACTTCCACCCCATACAAGAGTGTTTTCTCTCCAAATAATCTCTCCAACCGTAATGGTAGTCTATCCTATGACAGCCTGCTGAACCCCAGCATCTCCCCAGCTACTGCCAGTGAGTGCATGGCCCACCATGGTGTGCCCTCTGTGGGCTTTCACTCACCCTACCTGCCCACCAAAATGTGCCACATCCGGGAACCTGATATACAGAGACAACAGGTCCCCCCAACCTACAGCCCAGTGATACCTCCCAGAGCGGTAGGCAGACACTCACCTCACCTGAGGGATAGGGATCCATCCCCAGTGCGCTATGACAACCTCTCCCAGACCATCATGGCCTCCATCCAGGAGCGAAAAGAGAAGGAGGAGAGGGAGAAACGGCAGATACATCGCGGGCGCTCCCAGACCCATATCTATGCCCAGGACTCTGGCGTGTTTGATGGGGGCTATGGCCTACCCACCAATGCTGGCTACCCAGATGGGCCTCGTGGCCCCGGGTCAAGAGGCCCAACACCCCCAGCCTATGGAGGCTCCAGGGACAACCTAATGGGGGTTGGACTGGTGAGCTATGGACAAAGAACCCCAGTGCTGCGTCATGCTGGCTCTACACTGGGCCGCGTGCCTAGGACTTCATCCACCTCCCTGCACACAGATCAAAGCAGCATCAACAGCAGCCAGGGCAGGGCCACGGCCCCAGAGGGTCCCTATCGTTCCCCAGCCCACCAGCCCCATTCCCCTGCCATGCCCCGTTCCCCTTCCTACTCCCATCAGAAACTCTCCTACATCAGTGCACATGAGAGGACAGAGTCACCTCGTCTGGGGGGCTCAAGGTATGAATCCTAATGTAACCCCTGGGGTACTGCATGCATTGTACTGAGCCAGTGGGGACTGGAGGGCATTGAATGTATTCTCACTGGAAACGCTGCTCCCTCTGCTGGACACAACCAGCAATACATGGGGATTAGGGTACTGCTAACTGAGGCACACATGTAGCAGTTGTATTGTGTATTTTGTTTGTCCAACTGTTCATTTACTCATAAGTTCTGTCTGGTGTGAAGTCGTACACATTCTGTTTTGATTTGTATGTTTGCCTTTCTAGTAAAATATAATTTTTGTATTATTTCAAAAAGATTCTGATGAATAAAATTGTGTGACTACTCATTACCTTTTCTTTTTGCATGCTTTCCACTGACTCATCTAATATTTCCAAGCCTTTCTCTTCATTAACAAGTAAACACTCAAGCAATCATCCATGTTGCTGTCTTATTTTTGACTTTGACGTATGAAACTGTGTCGTTCCAGACAACTGATCTGCATGTTTTCACACCCCTTATTGTTCGATCTGTGTTCAGTCTCTCTGGCTCTTTGTTTTGAATCATTTCTTGTTCTTCTCTTTCCACTCAGAGAGGCCATGAAAGTTAATGGGCAGATGGACTGCCACCCGAGTGCCCAGGGTGCCGCCCTCAGCCCCAGTCGCCACAGTAACGTCAAAAAGGTGACAGGTGTAGGAGGCACCACATATGAGATATCAGTGTGAGCAGAGACACTGCATCCAGCATGACCGACAGCGGACACTCTGCTACAAAGAGATTCTCTTCTGTTATTTTAAGAAGATAACAGGCAGTCAGGGGCACACAGTTACCCCCCTGTTTTGAATTTACTGTCCAGTCAGAGGATCTCATTGCTGTTTTTGAGGGTCTGTTTAGCTATATGCCCATGTGTGTTTGTGTCAGAGGGGTGGGTCGCCAGTTGATAACGCTGAAAGCTGTACCGTACGTGTGCAGAGTGTTTGTTGTTAATATTTTGTAGTCCATCATTGTGGTCGTAAGAGTGGACCGTCCAGCGAGATCGTCGATGTTATTACTGTTGTCTCTCATCTGTGGTTATGAAGCGTTTGTTGTTCCAAATGTCACACACAAACTTTGCTCCAGCAAACACTGAGGGGGTGAACAGAAACACTACAGATCAGTTAAACACTGACTCACTGTGGACTTCTGCAAGAAGACTCTTTTTCCGAGTCAGCTGACCTCAAAAAGATAAGGTGCTTCACATTAACTTGTACTGTTCATGCCATCTCTGGCGGAGATGTGATGGAGGTTTATGTGGAGAAGTTATGTGCGAGTGCAGTAAAAAGCAACACAAGTGAGATGAGAAAGTGGAGATATTTGACAGGGAGAGAGCTCTGCAGAACAGGAGTGGGTGTTCCTCAGCTGTGACATGGTTTTTGGATTGAGCATAGACTGTATATAAAAGATGTGTTTAACCACAGTGACATCACCCATTGGTTTGGTGACTCCTGTTTTGAAACAGAGAGTTTAGGTTTAGGTTTTGGTTTTTTTTTTACCACATTTGGAACAGAGGGTGCAGCTGAGCCGTTAACACTAGCTTGCTTGGTTAGCAAATTGCATCTGTTATACACTGTCACAGCAACTGACTGCTAGTTTTTAGCTGGTGAAAATCAGGTTTAAAACAAAGCGTACTTACTACAAAAACTGAACAGCTAGTGTCCAGCTAGTACTTTTTAGTACAACTCAGTGCTGAAAAAGTGAAAGGTGAAACCAGAGGGCACTGAGCACCCCAATGCATGCCCTGCTTGGTAAGTCTACTTTATTGCAATGGTTTCCCCCTGGTGGCTATTAGAAAGAATGCAGGTTTAAGGCACTTCTGCACTGGCTTCACTTACAGACTCAGAGGCTACATCCATCATTAAAGTCCATTTTAAGGAGTTGAGGAACACCCACTGTTCTACAGAGAACCTAACTTTTAGTTTAGTTTATTTTTTGGTGGTTGCATTCCAAATTGGCTGAAAACTTTTAGCTTTTAATGAAAAAAAACCTACTTTTTTTCTGCTAAAAATAATTTTCTCAAGCACTCATGCAGTCAGACATGTGAGCAGACATGATTTATTATTAATGTCTCCACCTCCTGCCTGTGGTGTGCAGATTTTTAGGGCTAGTAAATAACACAGCCCTGCCCCCTTACTCCCATGAAGAGGATTCAGTATGCAATCGTGGCTTGTTGTTTTCTGATTAGGCAATTTCAAAATGAGTAATTTCAAAACACTATATTGCCAAAAGTATTCACTCTTATTCACACACATATGAACTTGAGTGACTTCCCATTCTTGAGCCATAGGGTATATTATGATGTCGGTCCACCCTTTGCAACTATAACAGCTTCAGCTGTTCTGGGAAGGCTTTCCACAAGGTCTAGGAGTGTGTTTATGGGAATTTTTGACCATTTTTCCAGAAGCACATTTGTGAGGTCAGACACTGATGTTGGATGAGAAGGCCTGGCTTGCAGTCTCTGCTTTAATTCATCCCAAAGGTGTTCTGTCAAGACTCTGTGCAGGCCAGTCAAGTTCTTCCACACCAAACTCACTCATCCATGTCTTTATGGTCCTTGCTTTGTGCACTGGTGTGCAGTCATGTTGGAACAGGAAGGGGCCATCCCCAAACTGTTCCCACAAAGTTGGGAGCATGAAATTATCCAAAATGACTTGGTATGCTGAAGCATTAAAAATTTCCTTTCACTGGAGCTAAGGGGCCGAGCCCAACTCCTGAAAAATACCCCCACACCATAATCCCCTGCAGTCAGACAAGTACCGTTCCCCTGGCAACCACCAAACCTGGAATCATCCATCAAATTGCCAGACGGAGAAGCATGATTTGTCACTCCAGAGAACACAATGACTTGGATGGGTGAGTGAATATTTTTGGCAATATTGTGTGTGGTGTGCTCTGAAAGACCAGAATACCTCATCCCAGTGTTTCTCACAGAGTACAGAATGAGTCCAGCCTTGCAAAACCAAATTAACTTTTCTGTCAAAAAAGAAAAAAAATGTCAAAAGCTGTGTGCTACAATCATACAAATAGGAAGATTAAACAAGTCAGTCTCATTTAGTTTAAAAAAAAAGGTAATCGGTCACAGTTTAATATTTTGTAGTTTTCCTTTTTATTAAAATAAAATCCTTTTATATATCCTTTTATATGGAATTGTTTTGAGTGGAATACTTAAATTATAAGTTCAGTAAATGGATGAGATTGTGAAAAATAGGCAAATCCATAAGTAGATAGAACTTGTTCTATTTGGCAGTGTTATAAACAGAAGTTATGACGACATGTAATCCACTATGAACTGCCTAAATGATGATGTCAAGGACTGGGCTTTGTATAAAAGCTGCCTTGATATTTAAGTGCCAAAAGTGGCTACACACCCCATTTGCTTCTAAGAGACAAACAAATAGGTCATGTGATACTGTTGCAGTGACTTCACCAAAAGTGAAAATGCCAACTTAATTCATTTGCAGTAGCTGTCTGGTACAGCTCTGCTATAGCGGTCACCTTTTTTGTGTCTCAATCCAAAAAAGTATTACTTTTAACAAGAAAAATAGCTGATGAAAACTAAGCGGACGATAACATGCCAGACGTTATTGGAATGTAAATGTTACATTTGGTTGCATTAACAATAAGCCATTGTTGCCTTTTGGGAAGAAACACTGTTTTCATAGAAAGCGAACTATGGCTGAATCACTTGACAGTGGAATACCTTTAGTGTTTTTGTACTGAGCAGCAAGTGACACCTGTGAGGATCTCTGACTGGGTAAACTTTCTTGAACCTTCTGGCAAGTCTCCCATTAAAGGTCTTACCCTGCTGCCTTACCATGAAGACAATACAGCAAAGTAACACAAGGCTGTCTGTTCAACTCCTGTTTGTGAAATGATAAAAATAATTTCTGTTGTAAGGCCGTGGTATACAGGGCTAGTTTCTTTGGAAATTCTGTCGGTGAAATGGCAAAGTGGAACATCTTAAAACACCAGACTAGACCAATAGCTGCTGAGTTTCCTGAAAAAGCTGATCGAGTGACTCCCAGACCCCTGTTTGACCACATATCAAAAGAGCTAATCGATGTCATTCCTCTTTAAGATGACTGCCATTAGTCCGATGTTCTTTTTCTGGGATGGACAACACTGCAGGTCAGGGGCCATTCCTGACAGTCAGCTGACTTTTGTTTCCTGAAGCTCATATAGAAAGTTCAATGTGTATTAAAATGAATATACTGTAACTGTACATGCATTATTTTTGTGAAGAGGAAATATTTCCCAATGACCTGCACAGAGTAAATAAAGTTTCTGACTCTTTGAATCAGATTCATTCTTGCTAATGAGAATATGAATGCAAACATGTGGTCTTTGACAGCTTTTATTTGAAGTTGGAGGAAACATTTCAAATCATTTGTGTGCAAATGAAGAGCAACATTTCATCCATACTCATATTTACAGATGCACTGGCACTTAGATGCACTTTAGAGGCAAGGTTAAGAACTCAATTAGTGGAAAGAAAAGGAGAGGGAGGTGAGCACACAGATCAAATAGGGCACACTCTGTTACATATACTCTACATGCTTTAAAGTCTGGGAATGTTATGATCTAAACAATACAAACTTGATTTACTAGTGAAGAACTTAAGTCAGAGCATAGCTGCACCAAACTGATGGACTGTTTACTTTGGACTTGATGTTTGTCAGAAAAAAACCCCAAAAACTTAGCTAAGTGCATCTCATCTATCGGTCAGCCATCAGTGCACACTGCACCACTCATCTGATGCCCCTCAACTTTCTGGAGTGGATTCCTCTTCCAATCAGTTCAAAATAGAACTGATCAAAGAAGGAACCATTTCTGCCAAAGGCATCCACTGAAGTCTTCACCTTGTTGTCTCTAACAGTGGAAGCATTAGCAGTGGACAGGGCAAGGCAGCACACTGAGATGCAATATGGGATTTTGTACTTAAAATGCACCTCTGTAATACCTGGTCAATGACCCCGCACTGCTGAGGAGCAGGCTACATTATCCTCTCCCTCTACAAACAAACTCTTTTTCAGAATATCAAAAACAAACAAAGAAAAAAAAAAAACCCAATGTGGGAATCATCACTATCACAAGCCTCTTCACAGTTGGTCAGAAGTAACATTGAAGTGTAGATGATAAGGATGGAAAGCGTGGCATTCCATGGTGCAAAGGAGGGGTGGGAAAGGACTTCTTTGTTTGTTTTTTCCAGAAAATTGCTATCTTGTATTTTTTTCCCCCACTGGCATCAAGGACTTGTGATCTTGAGGCAAAACGAATAAAAAGAAAACCTAATAATATTATGCAAGTGTCCAAATTCAGTTCATTTAGAGTCTATTGTAGAAAAAGAGGAAAAACCGATAAATTGAAGATCAGCAAAAGCAAGTTCTTGGTTCTCAATTCTTCTCATCTTTCACCACCTCCTTCTCATCCTTCTTAGTCTCCTTTTTCTCCTCTTCCTTCTTTTCCTCTGATGCTTTGTCTTTCACAGAGAGTTCTTCCAGCTTCTCTGCCACCTTGTTTGCACTATCGGTGTTGCCTGTGGAGAAACAGGGAAAGGTGCCATTAACTAAAATGTAATGCATCTTAAATTCAGCTGTATTCTACAGCCAGGGTTCTAGCCAGTGCTTGATTGCCTGGTGCTGCGCAGGGCTGAGAATTTCACTAGTGAATTTCTTTTGCCTAGAACCCTGGCAGCTTTGAATTTTCCATGTATTGTATAAAGATTACCTACATCATCAATAGATTTTCACACAAATTATCAAAATAAATAAGGATAATCCAATAAAACAAATGCAGACTTTGTCATTAACGTGTTTACTGAGGAAGATGGTCCAATACTGCATATCTGTAAGAGGCACAAGCATGTGAACTTTGAGGTAAAATTAGAAACAGATGCTTACAGTCACTGGAATGCTAATCAGGTGTGAGTGGGCTCCAAATGTTTATAGAAATTTATCAAGGCACAAAAAAGGAGATCTCAGGGGACCTCGGAAAGAGAGCTGCTGATGCTCATCAGGGTGAAAGAGTTACAAAACAACACCGATCCTGTCAGACTGTGTACAAATGAAGGCAATTCATGACCGCTGTTATCTTCCACAGGAGTGTTCAACCAACATCACTCCAGGAGCCAGGCATAACAAAGGAACAGCTCTCACACACTGGTTAATGTTCATGAGCCTACCATCAGGAGAACCCATTCACAACGATGTGCAGGGAGAAGAGCCACTACTACTCTAGAAAGAATTCCGCCGATCAGCAGTTTGCCAAAGATCATGAAGACGAGCTAAAAGCCTGTTTGAACAAAGTTTTGTGGATGGATTAAAACAAAATAGAAATTCTTGATTTAAATGAAAAGAAAAGTGCATTCCAACTTCAAAAGCTCACCCGATATAAGGCATAAGTGTCATAGATTAAACCTGTTTGGCTGCATTTGAGCCAGGAATTAATCTATTTTTATTTTTACCAGCAAATAAAAGAAAAACCTATCCATGAACTGAATCTCAAGAGAAAAGGGGGGTCACAAAGGAAGACAATGACCTTCAGCATGCACACAGTTCTACTGTCAAAGAAGAATTAAATTAATGATTTGGAATGTGTACAAGATCAACTACTGTATGCTAGCTGCAGTTTTTTTTTTGGGGGGGGGTGTTGTTAAACCTTTGCCACTCTCATATCTGTATTAAGAGATTATTTTCATGAAATTTTTTTTTAAATATCTTTTTCATGTCATGCAAGAAGACACTGGCTCAGCATCTCAACATACCGTCAAAGCTGAGGTGTAATGTAGCAGAACATACTAACACCAGTCTTTCAGAAAACCAGTATAGTGTTACATTCTGCATGTTCATATAGCAGACAGAAAAAGTCCCCAGCTGAAGTGGGCAGCAGAGAACAGAGTGTGTCTGCATGCTCAAAACACCTGTCAATACAAATCACTTTAACCTTAGAAAAATTGTAGGTTCAAAAAAATACTGGCTAATGATATGTTCCCATGTAAAATTAATGATAACACTTATCTAATGCTGAAGTGATCTACATTATGAGCTAGCTTGTGTTGAGAAAGCTGTTTTACTTCACTTGCATCTCAAAAAACAAACAAACAAACATGTTTGATTAGGAAAAATCCTAAAAGGTTTAGGCTCCATGTACCTGTTTGCTCTAGATGTTTTCTGACCTCCTCCTTGCACTCATCAAACTTCACCTTGAACTTCTGAGCATCTGTAAACAGAAAATTTAATGTAAAATCCAAGTAAAGAGGTCAGAAGAATTAATGTGCAATATTGGATTGGATGCATAAATACTTACTTTCTGCATTTAAAAAGCGTATTGCCAGAAGTTCAGGTTTGGGGCATTCATCTGCATAATCCGCTAATGTGTTCCACACCCATGCTCTGTCACTGCCAGCATTGGGCTTCAGCTCCATCGTTGGTATAACTGAAGTTCACGAGAATACATTAAGGGTATGTATGAGTATGGTCACTAAAGGGGCTTTTCATATCAGGTGCACATCTACTCGGGGGGGGGGGGACAATGCTGATGTATCTCAGGTCCAACAATGAACATCATAGTTTGGACTGTTTCAGAGAACTTGTTGACTTTGGTGAGATTACAGGCTGAGAAGCTTCAATACGCACCCCCCTGCCTCTGTTCTCTCACCTACAGTTCTGTTGTTGCCACTAATACCAGGGATCTGACACATAAACATTGTGGGGGGGGGGGAATAACATGGTGACTCTGTGGCTGTGGTCTGAATATTTACACATACATCAGAAAATAAAGATAAGCCAAATGTACTTCGACACACAAGTGAGCATATGCAGGTAGGCTTTAAATTAATATTTTCACACCACTCTACCTATACTGCAACTCAGAAATGCTATGTGGGTTACATATGGCCAATTGTTGTCATGACATAAATAGCAAGGACAGCAGCTTTGTCAGCTTGACTCACTGTGATGATTGGCACAGATCTTTAAAGTTCGATCTCTCCTCATCAGGAGGCGGATTGTGCCTTTCTCTTTGTGTTTCAGCAGCTTGACATCTCCGGTTCCTCTCTCCTTCCACTCTGGTGGGTCATTCTCAGAGGCAAAACGATACAGTTTGGCCCGCCTGTGAAAACAGAAGGAAACCCCAGTATTAGGAAACCACTTATTAATATGTCTCCGTTAGTACGGCCACATGGTAGGCAACATACATTTTAAAGAGCTCCTCCTCATCCTCTTCTAATGTTTTCACATCTTGCTCAGGAAGAGACACGATGGGCTCAAAGTGGGGATCATGATTAGAGTCTTCTGCACCATCTGCAGTGGTGTCGTGGTCTTCCTGGTCCTAAGAGGAAAAGTACATTCAATTAACTCCAGAGAACTTTTTTTACCTAAAATTTAACATAAAGTACATTGAAGTAATTATTAAAGCTGCAATGATTAGTCGACAATAAAAAATAGTTGATGAACTTAATTGTCGATTATAGTGGTTTTTTTAATTACTCATGATTTTTTTTAACGGAGTGAGACGTCTTCCTGTCCGTCTATCTCTGGCGAGCTTCACACATGCGCAATAGCATTCACCGGCATGTGGGTGAAAGAACATGGCGTGCTAGACGATCCAAGGTTTGGGACAATTTCACACTCACTCACTCCGTTTTTTTTTTTTTTTTTTTTAACGGAGTGAGTGAATGTGAAATTGTCCCAAACCTTGGATTCGCTTCTTTTTTAAAACGGAGTGAGACGTCTTCCTGTCCGTTTATCTCTGGTGTCTACTTCTTAACAAAAAGTGAAGAAAAAACACCCTAAATATGTTTAGAACTACAAATAAACTTTATAAAATAAATTTATAACTTTAATGCTTTACCTAGACCAGATCAATTTTGTCCCGTATTGTTTAATGTTAGAAAATCAAATTTAACGAAAACACTAATGTGGGGTGAGACTGCTAGCTAAGTTCAACCCGCCTCCTTTATCTGGGCCACTTTTGCCAACTTGTGTAAGAAAACTCGCCATCGCCTGTCTCAAAGGTTGAAAAAGGCCGAAGTGAGGTCTAGGGATGGGAGAGGGTATGCAGGCTCGGTGTTTACCTGAGGTTCGTGGGTTGGAGGGTGGAGTCAAAGCGGGGTCTGTCACTACAGGGGTTTGAAAATCTGCTAAGTTTGCAACACTGAGCCCAACCGAGGTCCAGTTGTTTTTCCGGGTTTGTTCCCGCTGTCTACACTAACCTCCCGAGAACTGCCACCCAGGCTACTGCAGAATTCAGTTTGGAGCAGCAGGAATTCTTTTTTTTAATTATTATATTAAAATACAGGAAATTTACAAGAAAATAATAATACGTAAAATACGGGAGTTTCCAAACCAAAACAGGAGAATTGACAGGTATGCATTTTAAATAACCTTATGCTAAATGTAGAGACTGATAGCTAAATATGTGATATTTCATAAATATGTGATTCACAATCCGATTACTCGACTAATCGTTTCAATAGTTGATGACTAATCGACTAACAAAATAGTCATTAGTTGCAGCCCTAGTAATTATACATGAGATTTTGATCAGTGTCATTCTTCAAACTCAATAGTGACCCACAGGGGATGAACGCTTCAATAGAGGAACATCCTGAACATCCATGCATCCACTTATCCAATGGTTCTCCAAAACAATATAGCCAACAACAAATATTTTTAACATTAAACCGTGAATGAGGACAAAGGCGCTATCCACTAAAATTGTATGCGAGTGGAAAAGTGCTAAAATCGACCTGTGATAGGATAACCCATCAATTAACGGATATTAGATGGACACTTGCCTCTCACCTGCCTCTAGCTTTGTCTGCAGCGTTCACCAGCTAGCCGCATAGCAAGTTAGCACTAATCCAATGTAACGCTAAAGTCTTGGCTAACAGAGATAACCTACTCTACCACCACCGAACTTATTAAATATAAAGCAACAGTGCTATAATTTATTTGATATGATTACTAGCTCGGATACTTTCAAACTCTGCTAAAGTTGTAGCTGCATTTTACTTTCTCGCTGTCATCAAATACTTGTCCAACTTTATTTTTTCTGAGACAACTCATTGTGAACTTGCCTAGCTACTTTCAGACTGAGGCCTTTCACTAGCCGGCTAGCCTGGAGCTAGTCTTCAGGTTTTTTTCCTCTCTCTCTTTTTTTTTTTTTTTGCAACACGATGCGTGTCACTCAGCACGGCTGCTGTATTTTTTCATTAACTTGGGTGATTTTTAGTCTATTCAATGCAACACCGTTACCGTTAACTGTCCACAAACAGCGCCCCGCTATTAGAGCTAACATCAGTTAGCTAATGTTAGCAAGTGTTGTGCTCGGCAGACAAAGGCAAGGAACCTAGCTAACCTCGTTGCCCTGAGTTAGTCTGGTGTACACAAATTGAAAAAATAGCCATTTTAAAGCACCGACGGTTGTAACTGTGTTGTAAAAGCACCGACATTCCCGCGTATATCACCTCCCTGTGCTAACGGTCACAGTATGAGGCCAATGTTAACACGCTCACTGGCTGCACACTTGTTAGCACGCAGCCGTGAACTGTAACGGAAGTGTTAAAGAGTGGAAAATTTTACAGCGGTTACGATGTGCATTATTACGAGTCTGCTGGCTTCTCGTGACCTTTTACAGCACCGAAAACACATCAATTTGCTTTTCGTAGCATCACTAAAGAAAAAATGATTGTCGGCATTTCTGGCTCACGGCTTCCTTTCCAAACTTTGACAAATTAAAATACATGAAAAACAACGTTTGTCAGGAAATTCCTATTTCCGAGCAACCGTGAAGCATTAAATGACCTGGAGCAATAGACCTCACCTTTGGGTCTGCCATATTATTGTAGATGTTTGTAGATTATAGAAGTAAACTGAGAGATTCAAATGCCAAACTGGCCGCCGTTTCCCTTCAGCTTCTCTCACTTCCTGCTACAGCTTTCGCGCGCCGAGGTCTCTACGTACGGCCGCACTCACGCTGTGACGGCACGCACGCGCAGGGAGCTCCTCTGCACAAAATATTTCCGGATATTTCCTTTCTGTGATATTATTGTAATAGAAAAACGTGACAGCTTGTACTGTGTCCAAAAATGTAACGTTATTTAATAAATATTAGCTATAATATTAACTAAGTGGCCTGCAGCTGTAATACCTATACATGCAAATATTTATACCATAATATATGGATATCCAAAGGTTCCATAAGATTATATTTTTTTAATCTTGTGTGCACAATTCCCAGCTGTCATAGGGATAGGCTCCAGGCAGAGTGCAGGCAGGGTGGAGTGGGTGGAGACGAGTGTCAGTGGTGATTTGTGACAGAAGGACAGCAGCAAGAGTGACAGTTTACAAGATGGTAGTGAGACCTGCTGTGATGTATGGCTTGGAGACAGTGGCTCAGACAAAAAGACAGGAGATGGCGCTGAAGATGCTGAGATTTTTGTTGGGAGTGACCAGGATGGCCAAGATTACAGGACTGAGAAGGGACAGCTTGGGGTGAGCATTTTGGAGACAAAGTTAGAGAGGCAAGGCTGAGATGGTTTGGGCATGTGTAGAGGAGGGATACTGGATATACTGGACAAAGGATGTTGAAGATGGAGCTGTCGGGCAGGAGGAACTCAGGAAGAGCATTGTGCATGTCCTAGTGAAGGAGGACATGCAGAGGGTTGGTGTGACAGAGGAGGATGCAAGGGACAGGGTGAGATGGAGGCAGGTGGTCAGTTCTGAGAACCCCTTAAGGAAACAGCTGAAAGAAGATGACCCAAGTTTCTAATGTGTTTAGTATTCATAAACAGTATTTGCAGAAACCTCCGTGGGACTAAGTTGATAATCTAGTGTTATGCACATTACAATAGATGTACACAACAGTTATAAATGCACATAGTTGGGGTTGAAATACTAAAAGTGGAATGGCTCAATCATCTTTTGGATGTTATTTTCTTGTTGTGAACAGCAGATGAACTAAACAATAATCTGTAATGCAGACATTAATTACATGACACTAAAGAGACACCAGAGCCAAAGGGAGGCATTTTGAGATATCAGTGGCATAAAACTGTTGTAAAACACTTACCGGGGATTAAAGCCAAATTTATGCAATCTAAATGTGAACAGACTCTTTTAAACAGAGATTTTCGGTGAAATTGCGTGGTAGTTTTGAGCTACATTATTATGGTATTACCTTATGCGTTGTTTATTTGGCCTGCCAGCCACATTTCTTTGTCCAGACAAAAAAGAAGAACATTGTATACAAGTGTAATCAAGCACAAAGTAACCATATGAAAGCAGCCAAGGTACGAAAACAGAAAGTCCCGCGCGCCCCGAAATGACGCCTGTCACTTTAACAAAGTTCATAGGTTGAGCCGCACGTGGTTGAATCAATATGGCGGCGCCTCTGAGACAGAAGCGGTGCTGAAAGTAAATACAGAGAGACACGGGACGGTAAGAGACTCACGTTACACGTTAGACATTGGTGATAAAGAGTACACCGCTAAAAGTGTTGAAGTATTAAAAATGCTAACGTCGTTTCCTCTCAACAACACAGAGCGCAACTTCCTCCTCGAGCTAACACAAAGTCTTTCAGTTTGCCATTAAACCACAGCTTCATTACTTTACAGCAGTAAATACACGTACTCTGGGTTTAGAATAAACGCACTGTTTTACATATGCACCATTAATAAAAGTCCTCTGTTCATCAATTTTTTTAATTTTTGTTTAATGGAAGCCCCTGAGACTCAGAAGCACTAAGCCTTTTGAATTATTGAAAGATTCAACAAATTGACTAAGATATGGCAATTCTAATGAGAGTGACTTTTTATGGTCCAGACTTTGTATTACAGAAGTGCATAATTAAAGCCGGGTCCTCGTATGTCGTTTTTTTCAGTAGCCATCAGAATAATACAAAACTTTTTTTTTCTTCATGGCAAATCATCTGAGTTCATCAAAACTAATGAAAAATATAGGGATTGTAGTGAAATTCAGGGTTCCATGGAAACAACATGGTGTTGGGCAACACCAGCCTGGTTTTAATTTAATTTACATTTGTAAATGTTTGTATATACTCAGATATTAATGCAGTTAATTTTGGAAGTATAATAGTTAAAAAATATATTTAGTGATAAAGTGATGCAAGCTCTCAGCAATCTCTGGTCAGAATTCTTGCCTCGCCACTGGCGCTCCTTGCGGATTTGCGGGTACCTACCATTACATTGTAAATGTAAGCGTTATTTGAAAGTTACGCATTCTCCTAAACTGTGTTTTAACTCCATGAATGCTCCTGACAGGTCTCCTTGTTGTTTGGTGCTTTAGGAATCAGCAGCGATGGCAGAGGTCAGTAGCAGTCCAGTGGCCGTCACTCCACCCTCGCTGGAGGAGAAGCCTGATGACCTCTCCCGTGATTCCCAAGATGATGCTGCCAAGCCTGATGCTCAAGCTGAAGAGGAGGGTGAGGCAGCTCCTGACCCTGACATGTACCGATACATTAAAGAAGACCTGTTCACGTCCGAGATCTACAAAGTGGAGATCAGGAATCTGCCCAAGTTTGTAGGCTTCAATGACCTGAAGAAGTTCCTGGCCAAACACGGCCTTAACCCGCACAAAATCAAGCTGTTTGGCAGGCAGACGTTTGCTTTTGTCACCTTTAAGAATGAGGAGGAGCGTGACAAAGCCATGAAGATGGTGCACGGCATGCAGTGGAAGGGCCAGGTGCTGAGTGTCAAGCTGGCCAAACCTAAAGCAGACCCCATCCTGAGGAAGAGGAAGCCGGAGGAGGGGGGGAGTGCAGGAGGGCACCCCCCATCCAAACGAACAGAGGGGGATGAGGAAGAGGAGGCGCTCAGTGTCCAGATAGCCAATGTGGTGACTCCTCTGTGGAACGTGCCTTATGAAGAGCAGCTGAGGAGGAAGGAGCAGGAGGTGGTGGCGGTTCTACAGAAGTTGGCCAAGTAGGTGGAATATAATACAGATTTGGTGCCATGTTTACCAGCACGCCTGGTGTTATTTATAGGTGATATTCTGCTTTTCAGTAAGTTAAACCTTTATGCTTCCTTTCAGAGAGATCGGCAGCACCAACAAAGCCGTGGTGCCATGGCTGTTTGCACAGAAAGGGAAATACAACAACATGTGCTGTCCTCTGGAAGCCATCCGACCGTCTCCTACACAGGTATCGTTAAACCGGTTGCTTTATTTGTGCAGCAGTGGGAAAAACAGGATGGAAACACAAGACCACAAGATAAAAACACAATAAATGCAAAATAAAACAGAATAAAGTTTATATTTCTCAATCTCTAAGCTTGTTTTTTTAATGTCTTTAAATCTGACCCTGTTTCTGATCATGGCAGACAGAGTACAGAAACAAGTGCGAGTTCCTCATATCGGTGGGTGCAGATGGCGAGGATAAGACCATTGGTTTCCGCCTGGGGAAATACAAAGGAGGTTCCTGTGCTGTGGTGGGGCCGGCTGACACGTGCCACGTGCCGGCCGAGGCCAAGAAGGTGGTCAGCGAGTTTCAGAAGTTCATCAGGTGGTATTATGTGCTTATGAGTAGATTCTCACATTGAAACAGCTTAATTTGGTGACCTAAAGAGGCTTAGAAAAATTAGTTCAAACTCATTTTTTAAGTCAAATAAAGGCTCAAATATACAATATTTATGTGAACATGTGTGTTTGAGAAAGATGGTACAAATAAGTCACATTCTAACCAAAAATATAAGCCGTCCAAATTGTTTTACTTCAAAAAGTGACTGTTAGCTCATTCTTGCTGCGATTTTGCAAACAGGACAACTCCATACTCTGTGTACAGCCCTGAGACATATGAAGGACACTGGAAGCAGCTGACTGTACGTACTACGAGGACCAAACAAGCCATGGCCATGGTGTTCTTCAATCCACAGGCAATTAAATATTGACACCTAAGTAGTACCCCATATTGTTAAAGTTCTTCCTTTTTAATTTGCTTTATTTCTTCAATGACTCTTAGAAACTCGAGGAAAAGGAACTCAGTGCTTTAAAGACGTCCATGAAGGAGTACTTCACAGAAGGAGAGGGGAAAGACAGCAGCGTGACCTCTCTGTACTTTGTTAGAGAGGGCCAAAGGTGATGTCATAATATAGATGAATTTAATGACTGGATGCCATCTGAATAATATTGTGACTTCTTGCTTTTTGTTTTTAATTTTTGGGCTGTGAAGGAAATCTCCAAACCCAGAGGATCTGCCCTGTGAGCTGGTGGCTGGAGAGACCTGTATTCAGGAAGAAATGCTGGGTTTAAAGTTCAGGATTTCTCCTCATTCATTCTTCCAGGTAAGGGAGAGCTGGATGTTCTAGAAATCATGGAGATACCGGGTGTGGCCTCTTTGCGGAAAGAATTGTTCAGGAGATCCTGATGAATAGTGTAAAATATGGATACAGTTATCATGGACCATCACCGTTGTGTGAGGGCAAGTGAACACGTTATGTAGGCATGGTCTCACTGTGTCCAGAATGGGAGAAACGATACAGCTCTCCACTGTCAACAAGCAGCTAGGCTGTCTTTGAGGCCCATTACAGAGCCAAGGCGAATGCCAGCAAATGCAAGACAGATCACTGCACTCCAACAAGCTTTACATTTTTGCAGGCCTTCCTAAAACATGGAAATCTTTACAGATACAGGGGTCAACTTAAAAATATCCTTTACACCATGCGTTCATATTATCTTTTTCCAGGAGATAGTGGCAGAATATCTCCCACAGTTAGTGGCAGCACATGAGTGACTGTGAATTTCATAAATTTACTCTGTAGCTAAGACACTTAGGTGCAGGAGATGCTGGTGCCAGTTATGTTTTCCAGCTTTTCCAGCAGGTGTTTGGCCTCCATTAGCATTCTCTGTTACTGTGTGCTAGGTGAATACAGGAGCTGCAGAGGTGCTTTACTCTGCTGTGGGGGAATGGGCCCAGCTGGATCAGGACAGCACAGTATTGGATGTGTGCTGTGGTACAGGAACCATTGGCATCTCTCTGGCTAAGGTAATATTTTTTTGTATAAACCTTATGTACATTTGTGACAATCACAGTGGACACGTTGGTATTGTTTGCATTTTCTCTTCATTCATGCAGCATTTTGCCAAATAAAGAACCAGAGCTCATGGGGGAACAACAAAGTTCTCTAAATTTGAGCTGTTCAATATGGACTCCTGACAGGGTTTCCCCCCCCCCCTACTTTTCTCTCCAGAGGGTAAAAAAGGTGATTGGGATCGAGATGTGCCAGGAAGCAGTGGAGGACGCCAAAGTTAATGCAAAGCTCAACGGTAGGTTTCTGGAAATCCTCACATATGGGTCATTACTGTGGATTAGTTTCTGTATTGACGTGATTAACTTTTGTAGTTTTTTTTTTTTTGAACTTCAAGGTCTTAGTAATGTTGAGTTTCACTGTGGAAAAGCTGAGGATGTCTTCCCCAGCATCCTCAATGCACTCGTTTCGCCCAACATCACTGCCATCGTGGATCCACCGAGAGCAGGCCTACGTGAGTACACATTACAGCAACCAAAAGGTAAGATGCACTCAGTTTAAGGTGGTTGTATTAAGAGAGATTTTCTTGATTACAGACTCCAAGGTGGTACTCGCCATTAGGAGAGCAGAGCATTTAAAGAGGCTGGTTTATGTGTCATGCAATGCCAAGGCAGCAATGACCAACTTCATTGAGTAAGTGATTTTATAATAGAAAAAAGCCAAAATAAATATTTTTTGCATCCCAGTTATAATTTAAAAGAAAAATTAAATTGTGACTCCAACTTTGGAATTTTTGTCTTCAGTCTGTGCAGAGCTCCATCAAACAGAGTTCATGGAGCCCCATTCCGTCCAGTACGATCCATGACTGTGGATCTGTTCCCTCAGACCATGCATTTCGAGATGCTTCTACTGCTCGAGCGGGTGGACTACAGTGAAGATGCAGCTTTTTAGTTGGAGAAATGGGTCCCATGCAGTTTGTTAAATTGGGCTTCCTATGCTAAATGTATCCACACAGTACTCTGAGGAACATTTTAAGAATAACATTCTGTCATTTACCTATTTGTAAAGCACCAAACAGTAACACAAGTTACCATCTAGCTAAATCCTAATTTTCCACAGTACTGAGTGATAACTGCAGTGTCCTTTTGCATAAACTTTTGTTAGCTGTGACCTTAATTTCAAACTAATACAGTTTTCTGTTGTTACAAGCCCAAAGTGGCTACCATGATTAAAAAGCTTAATAAAGTACCACCTCAGTTAACCTCTCCCTGTTTAGTTTGATCCTTCAGTCACTGAATAAACAAAAGCTCTTCTAGTTATTAGTCAAGACATTTTTATTTTGCATAACAAATATCACTGAAGTCATGGAGCTCTGGTTGCAATACATCTTAATCTAGGCAGCAACACTTCAAACAAGTCATTGATACAACTCAACAGCAACACATGAAAGCGGTATTCCCCCCCCCTTCCTCTTCTGACACTGATGGGCTTGGCATGAAAACACAAAGAGAAAGCACATTCTACACTATCACAAGAGCCTTGTGCAAACAGACGTGTCCTCTTGTAGAAAAAGCGCAGGCCAAATACTTCAGAGAGAATGCACAGCAGTTTCCATTTTGTTCCAGCAAGTGATGGGTCTATGCATTTTCCTGTTAGAGAAATATCACCGTCTCTACAGTTCACAGCAACATTAAGTTTTCTATAAAATGCATAAGACTATAAGCTTTGGTATACACAGTTTCATCAGCTTGATGGACTGAATGACTTTATCACTGTTGTTCACATCAGTGCCAACTAAACTTTACAAGGCTGCCTTAAAAAAAAAAAAAAAGTATTTACTTGAAGCAAATGTACACAGAATACACAATCCATTCAGATGAATCCTACAAATCAGCACGAGCTGTAGGCATATTTGCTTTAATTATACCTTCCATAGGCTGTCTTCAATTGAAAACACTCATTGCCTAAACAAATGCTTTATCAAGTAAATAGGGATTGGTCTTTCCACTTCCTGCTGAAGGGTGTTTTAGGTCCAATGTACCATTTATACTCTTGAGCCCTTCATGAAATGGATTAACTAAGGCAACATGTAGCCAACAGGATTTTTTTTTTTCCTTTTTAAATAAGGACACAAATGAAACGCAACTGAAATGTGCTGAGTGGTTAGCCAGTGTTCATGGAAATAGCATATGAATAAAAAGCCAAGTGAGAACTAAAAGCAGAAATGAAATGATCTTCCACATATTACAGTACTCTGTCCCTGTGCTTGGGGTTTACTGCAGTGTCACCATGTAGCAGGAAGCTCTTATAGAACCCAACCTATACCGGGTTTGGCCTAATCTCATATATGTAAGGGCACATGTGCTGTCCGGTATCTTTTATATTTAACATAATTCAAAAGAAGTAGCTTAGGATTGTTCAGAGATAGTGTCACAGTTTTTCCAACAGAGTACCTCCAGCTTCACAGCTGAGTTAGTAGTTTGTGAAATTCATTACTTAGAATTAAAGGAGTCCCACCATTGTCCCTTTCTAATACAGTGGTATTTTATAAATGTAGACATTTTTGTTATCGGCCGACATCACTATCGGAAGTTACTTATTCCATATAATAATAATAATAATAATAATAATAATAATCAACAACAACAACAACAACTGGTATCAGCCACAAAAATCTAACATCGGTTGGGCTCTAGCTTATTTCTTTTACTGAAACAAATGGAAAAAGGCAACAAGACCCTCCACAAACAAGAAGTTGGCCCAAATATCCCAAACGGAGTTATTCCAAGAACAAAAGCATCAGTTAACAAAAACATCTGACAAGGACAAGTGCATAACAGTTCTGACCAGTGAGCACTTCACACGGCATGTTCTCAACATGCAAACCAAGACAGCATCTGTCCATTCTGAGGAGAAAGAACAGCACACAGTTGTATTCTTCACCCAAAATATCCATAACAGCTACTATTAAAATACCAAATAAAAGAGGAACGCTGTTTCCCCAATTAAATGAACGGCATAAACAAGTATTAGTAGTCCCTTTCAAATACTTTAAGCACAAAAAAAACCCAAAAACTATCAGCTGCTGGTACTATGCAATCATGACTGGTGAAAACAACACTTCAAAATAAAACTGTGCAGTGGTTTTTGCACTTTAAGAAGCATGCATTTCTGTTTTGATGTGGTTCATCTTATCAAGTCACGGTCACTTCTCTGAACACTTGGGGGGGGGATTTCTCCTACTGCTGTAATAAGGATACATCAAGAGAGGTAGACGATATTCGCTCTACAATCCAACGCTTACCTCTACCAGCTGAACCAATCAAACAGAAGTGAAGGAAGCAAGCAGTAATGAGCCTAGTCAATCCTTTACGATATTGCCATTAGATCTCAGTGATGCATAATTAAGTGGTGGATGGTGGTGTGTGTGATGTCTGACAGTGACTGGCTTTCAGTGCTGTGGTTCAGCGATTTGAGATTAAACGTCGACAGTGCAGAGGGGTTCACTCCCTGGCTGGGCAGATTCCATTATGGTCATCTTGGGCTTCTTCCTCGTTTCCTCCTGACAGAGAAAAATGATGCAACCACAACATAAAAGACAACAAAAACAATTATTAAGTATAAGCATCTGGATAGTGTACATGTCATCTGGTTAACATAAGACCAGAAGTTACACTAGTTTATTTTAGAATTTTAAAAAAGTAAGTCAGGATAATGTTTAACTTTTTTAGAAACAAAATTAAATAATTAAAATAAAAATTCACAACAAAAAAAAAAAAAACCCACAACAAAACACAACACCCCCCCCCCAAAAAAACACTCTTACCCTCTGTGTGGCCAGTTTCATCATTTCTTCTTGCAGTTTGTTCAAGATATGAAGGTTTGGCTTGTTCTTTTTGGCGTACTGCTGGAGCTCGATGACACTCTTATCGGAGCTCTCCTGAAATGACCATCATTGTGTGTACATGAGATGAACAAAGGAGCACAGCACAGGCCACTTTGCACAGACTTAATCGTGCTGCGATCAACACGTGGCAGTAACATGCCAAGACGTGCAGAAAATTGGACTGCAAGCTAGCGCAACATAGGTTTAAAACCCCGACATCAATGACAGCAGCTTATCCGTCGTTTCACTAAAGCGTGAGCGATACTCGTCACAGCAGGTTCAGCTGTCAGTCCTTACCTTCTTGACCATCTTATTGCTCTCTCTGCCGTACATGCGCAGCAGTGAGCCCCAGTTCTTGACATGGGGGTGAAGCATCTGCAAGATCTTCTGAGACGCTAGCTGTTTGCCGACCCTCTTGTTCTTGCCTAGTTACAAAGATGACAAATGTAAATCACCCGTCACTGAAAAGGTACTTGTTAGGTTGTTTAAAAAAACAAACAAAAAACCAAAAACAACAATGTACTTTACTTACAAAGCAGTTTTAACAGCTGCTTTGAACTTGTTTAGAAACAACACCCAGCTATGGTCTCATCATGTAGGAACAGGGGGATTAGGGTCTACTTACACCAGCCACGCACAGTATGTTTCCCACACGTCATCACATATTCACTCTTCTGGTTCTTTCCTGGGATCACCTCAAATTTAATGCTGGTGTCCCCCATTCCGTGGTTTCTGCAGTAAGGAAAAATAAATTTACTTTCACATAAATACTTGAAACCCTGGAACATGGGTCACATACAAGTGATAAAGGCTAATATTAAACGTTGCCAAAGTTTCAGATAATGAAGCCAGTGGCTTCATTGGATCATAATCCCTGTGAGGCAAAATCTCAGGCTTCAAACTGCAATGAATGATCCAGTTCAGACAGACTGTTCAATCTATGGCTCTGGATGACATCCTGAACATTTGCCATCTCAGGCGCACAGCCCTATCTGCTGTTCAAACCCATTTACAAGGAGCAGCCAATCAGAGGAAAGATGCTAAGGAGGAGCTTTAACATCTTGTTTCAGACAAAGGTTGAACTGAAGGGCTGCACTAAAGCCGGTAAACAAATAAGGATCGTTTTGAAAGTTAATCATGCAGAGCTAGTTTGCTAAAGATTATAAAGGTAGCCATGAGCATAATATGTCCAGCAGGTGACATATAGAGGCCAGAGAGAGTGAAGAGGGAGGAGAAAAAAAAAAGAAAAAGACAATGCTTTAACATTCAATCACAATAGTTACACAATAGCTCAAATCTACTTTACCTTTTAAGGCACTCATGAAGAATCTGATATGGCGATAGTAGTCCTGCTTTGTTGGTCAGCTCATATACTCTTGAATCTTCTATACTGATATGATTAAAATACTGCAGGAGAGAACACACTGAATGCCACCACTGTTGTATCATCTTTAATTCTAAAAAGATGCATTTTACATGTAAAGGAAATATCACACAAAACCCTTGCCTTCAGAGTTGGGCTTTACAGTGGTGTGCAAAGGTTTGGGCACCCCTGATAATTTTCATGATTTTCCTTTATAAATTATCGGTTGTTCGGATCAGCAATTTCAGTCAAATATATCATATAGCAGAGGAGCATAGTGATATGTGAAATGAAGTTTATAGGATTTACAGAAAGTGTGCAATAATTATTTAAACAAAATTAGGCAGGTGTATAAGTTTGGGCACCTTTGTCGTTTTATTGATTTGAATACCTTTAGCACTAATTATTGGAACACAAAATGTGTTTTGTAAGCTCATTGACCCTTGACCTACATACACAGGTGAATCCACTTATGAGAAAGGGTTAAGGTGGCCAATTGCAAGTGTTTCTCCTCTTTGCATGTTCTCTGAAGAGTGGCAACATGGGAGCCTCAAAACAACTCTCAAATGACCTGAAAACAAAGATTGTTCAGCATCATGGTTTAGGGGAAGGATCCAAAAAGCGCTCTCAGAGATTTCAGCTGTCAGTTTCCACTGTGAGGAACATAGTGAGGAAATGGAAGACCACAGACACAGTTCTAGTTAAGGCCCAAAGTGGCAGGCCAAGAAAAATCTCAGATAGGCAGAGGCGACAGATGGTGAGAACAGTCATAGTCAACCCACAGAGCAGCTCCAAAGACCTACAACATCACCTTCCTGCAGATGGTGTCACTGTGCATTGTTCAACTATTCAGCGCACTCTGCACAAGGAGAGGCTGTATGGGAGAGTAATGCAGAAGAAGCTTTTTCTGCACACACGCCACAAACAGAGTCGCTTGAGGTATGCTAAAGCACATTTAGACAAGCCAGCTTCATTTTGGAATGAGGTGATGTGGACTGATGAAACTAAAATTGAGTTATTTGGACATAACAAGGGGCAGTATGCAAGGCGAAAAAAGAACACATCATTCCAAGACAAACACTTGCTACCCACAGTAAAATCTGGTGGTGGTTCCATCATGCTGTGGGGCTGTGTGGCCAGTGCAGGTACTGGGAAGCTTGGTAAAGTTGAGGGTCGCATGGATTCCAGTCAATATCAGCAGATTCTTGAGAACAATGTTCAAGAATCAGTGACAAAGTTGAAGTTGCGCCGGGGCTGAATACTTCAACAAGACAATGACCCTAAACACTGCTCAAAACCTACTAAGGCATTCATGCAGAGGAACAAGGACAATGTTCTGGAATGGCCATCTCAGTCCCCAGACCTGAATATTATTGAAAATCTGTGGTGTGATTTAAAGCGGGCTGTCCATGCTCGGAAACCATCAAACCTGACTGAACTGGAGAGGTTTTGTAAAGAAGAATGGTCCGAAATACCTTCAACCAGAATCCAGACTCTCATTGGAAGCTATAGGAAGCGTTTAGAGGCTGTTATTTCTGCAAAAGGAAGATCTACTAAATATTGATGTGATTTTTCTGTTGGGATAACCAAACTTATGCACCTGCCTAATTTTGTTTAAATAATTATTGCACACTTTCTGTAAATCCTATAAGCTTCATTTCACTTCTCAAATATCACTGTGTTCCTCTGCTATATGATATATTTGACTGAAATTGCTGATCTGAACAACCAATGATTTATAAAGGAAAATCATGAAAATTATCAGGGGGTGCCCAAACTTTTGCATGCCACTGTAGATTGCTTTACTTCCAGTAATTAAAAAAAAAAAAAAAGAAAGAAAGAAATGTCAAAAACAGAAGAAAGAAAAGTACCTCCAGTTCGTCGCCTTCAATTGGTTTCTCCTCCGAGGTCTGCTTCACAAAGTCAGGTATGAGGATTTCCAGTGTTGCTCGAGCTGCAAAGAACCAGTGAGAATTTACAGCTGATTAATACATGTACTACAGTGTACTGACCGTTATCTTACTCCACTGTGGGGAGGCACAACAAGGACTGTTTTGGAGCTACAATAACCACTTGAAATTTTTCTGCTGATATGAGCAAGCTATTCAGTGCCATCCAACTCTAACATGATGTCTGTTATTGTATTTGTGTTCATAAACCTCAGGAACGAGTTCTTAAACTGATCATCTTAAATTTATACCAATCCCAAAAGACAACTTCTGACACCCATCATTTTTAATCTATTGACAGTCCTATTCTGAGTACATACAGGCACGCTGTGACCAACATCGACCTATTGATCAAATGCCCATTACTGTAAATAAAAAGAATTACCAGCTTTATTCTTGGCCAGTTTTTTACTGCTTGCAGTTCCTGTGCCGTACGTGACTCCATCTATAATGACTGACGCTCCAAAGGGTTCGCTTGGATTCTCTGAGGGTAGAATTTTATATGAAAATGAATTTAATGAAAAGCTCAACAGCAAAAATAACCAATTTTTTTAAAAAAAAATTACATACTAGTTTATAAGCAAGAGATGATGCCAATTCATTTTTTGTTTTTGTTTTCTCCCCTTTAAACATTTTGATAGAAAATAAGTGGAAAAAGTAACAGGAGTGTACTATGAAGCAAATTTGACTGCCTTTGCATCAGCTGGCAAAGGAAGTCAAATAAAACCAAATCAGAGATAATGGCCATCACAATGATTAATATAAATTTTATGAGTTAATCCAGTATTTTTGCCCCAGATATGACTACTCCACACAAGATAACAGTGTAAGCCATCACGTTGATTTAGTCTCTGGCTTTAGTCTCAACATATCTCAGCAGCCTCTTAATCCTGCTTCGTAGTAAACCCCTTTAAATTACAGAATTACCTTTGGACACTTAAAGAAGAACTTACCACAATCAAAAAAGTTGTAAACAGGGCGAACTTTGAGGATACGCTGCATATATTCATGTAAGATGCAAACTTCCGATTTTCCATTAGGATTGATGACAAATTCTGTAGAAACCGAAATATTTCATTGCATCAACACACAATACCTTCAGCAGGACAAATTTAATATCTAGTTCTGAACTGTATGAAATCTACAGAGTGTAAATTGAAGGTCCTGTCACCTTTCTTAGTGGGGGCATCCTGGACTGACAGTGTGATGAGCTTCTGGTTGGCAGGCAGGATAGGTCTTTCTGACTCTGCCTGCTTCCTCTTCATATCTCTGTTGAACTGTCTTCGTTCAGCCCAGGTGCGAAACTTCTTGACAGTGACTTGTTCAAAGTCAAAGCATTTCTCCAGATACAGGCGAAATTCTTCAAGTTCTGTAAGGAAGTTTCAAGAAGTCTGACAACGTGTTCAACTGCAGCAAAAAACAAGCAAAAACAAACCTTTCAAAAGTCAATCACTGCTAGTGTGCTGTGACAAGCTGTTTACCTATGGACTCATCCTTGCACACCTCCACCTTGGCCTTGACCTGCCCTAAGGCTCCTTGAGCAGAATCACAGGGCAGAGACTCTTTACTCTGGATGCTGATGTCAGCGGTACCTTCTCCATCCTGACCACCACAAGGGAGACTGGAGGATGGTATGGCTTCCTGCTCCCCTGCTGTAGCATCTGACTTGCCCGCTTGCTCTTCGCCACTGGCCTCCTCAGCAGGCTTGACGGCAGACTCCTCTGCATTAGGCATTACTTCCCCATTCAGCTCCTTTTCCTCCTGTTCCTTCATTTTCTTGTAGTGTAGGCAGGGGATGCTGCTTACAGGTGGGTCATGTTTCTGTATGAACAACATGTTGTAAGACTGACAGATCTCATTTTCAAATTAACTGGAAAGCTTCCATGAGCTTAAAAAATATAAAATCTTTCAAAGTGATGTTTACACAGTTATAAAATGTTCAAGGTGCAGACCATCCTTTGCCAATATATTTTTGAGAAAAAACAGAATGTGGTTATAGTTTCCTTTAGGCAAAATATTGGAGCCATTTTTCCCTCAAACACTCTGTCGGTACTGGCAGGATTTTTCACACAAGTGCCAACCTCTTTAAATTAGTATACTGAGGCATTTGTAACAATAGAAATTAAAGCAGTTGCAACTTCTTAAAATTTGCCATCAAAGGGTTACTTTTACACTACAAATGAATCCTGATAAAACAGGAACAAACAGATGAGATACAGAACAGAGTTTAGGCTTTTGGTGGCAGACTACTCTAGTCCAATCCAGCAGCAGAAGTAAAATCTGTCACCAAACTGCTCACAGAGTTGATGCAGGCAGACATTTATTGTAAGCAAAGTTAAATTTTATTCCATAATTGTGATAAAGAGAAATAGAAATAAAACTTTTGTTGCATTTTACCCTAATGCTTCCAGTGCCAAGGAAGTACGGTCTGGACCAGGTGACCACTCTGGTTTCTCTGTGTAGGTAGACTGGAATGCCCGAGTTATGGAATGTCATTATCCATCCGTCAGGGAGAGGCTCTGTGGGTGGACGTCCCCGACCTAGAACATGAGAAAATGTAAATGTAAATGCAGGTAATACACAGTACACGCAGTATGCGGTGAAGCTCATTAGGAATACAAAAATTATATTTCTAGGGGTGTACCCAAATATTTGAGTGTTTATTCACTGTGTACACACCAGTTTTGCAGGGGTGGGGTGGGGGGGTCTGACAGAACAGTTCAGTGTTGCACCTGATTCATGGGACACTAAATGGCATTTGCCAGTGAATCATACTTAACCTTTTTATATAAACCAAGCAGGGATTTCACCTGTACTGAATAGTGGACATAAATAGATGGATGATCAGCTGAAAAGGTAAAATAGTACTAAGTCATAACATGTGGCTGGTTATTCATTTAATTTATTTTAAAAAAAGCCATTTTATATGTATAACTACTATATTTGGAATGGTAGGGTAATAAGGTCCAATACCCAACTTAAAAAGAAATCCTGGTTCTTGGCACCCCTGCAGGGTTAACTCAGGGTCCGTGTATTTCTGGTCATTCGTTTTCAAAACTGATATTAAAAAACGAAAAACTGATTTTCGTTTCATACTCCAAATCCATGTAATGTAAAACAAATATTTCTTTTTTTCCCTTTGAAATCAAAAACATAAATTTGCAAAGAACAGAAACAGAAAAAAGACCCGTCTTTTTTTTTTTTTTGTGACAGAGAAACTTTCCCATCGACCACTGTAAAATGACTGCAGGATGGAGCAGTGCGTTGTTTTTCGGAACAGCAAACACTTATCTCTCAGGCTTCTGACACCATCACCTGCATCAGAATCCACTCAAGCCATTTTCCGTGCAAAATCTCCTCGGCGAGAACCCCCTTTCTTCTCCATAGCAATGTGAAATGAGCGCAGAGATTACTGTAGAAGACGGTCCCCTTGCCATGTCTACAGCTGTTTTAGAATGTGGTTCCAAAGCCATCCTAACTAACAGCTCTGAAAACCATAAACTAACAAGAGCAAGCCTCAAATACGTGCCTTGAGTTTCCTTGATGACTGTGTTAAACTTCCAGTTTGAGAAAATTAAAAAGACAGGCCGTTTTTCTGTTTCCTATTTGCGAATTTATGTATAGATTTCAAAGGGAAAAAAAAATAATTCTTTTTACTTATATGGATTTGAAGTGTGAAATGAAAATAAAAAATAAAAAATAAATTAAAAAAAAAAATAAATCGGTTTTTCATTTTTAAATATCTGTTTTTAAAACAGAAAAAACAAATGACCAAGCAGTACACGGACCGCTGTTGGTGGTATTATAACAAAGTGGAAATGATTGGGAACGACAGCAACTCAGCCATGAAGTGGTAGGCCACTCAGAGTGGGGTCAGCAGATGCTGAGGTGCATCGTGCAAAATGGTCGCCAAATTTCTGAAAAGTCAATCGCTTCAGACCTTCAAACTTTATGTTTGTTTCAGATTAGCTCAAGAACAGTGGAATGGGTTTCCATGGCTGAGCAGCTGCATCCAAGCCTTGACTGGCCTGAGTCTTGACCTCAACCTGATAGAACACTTTTGGGATGAATTAGGGCAGAGACTGTGAGCCAGGCCTTCTCAGCCAACATCAGTCTCTGACCTCACAACTGTGCTTCTGGAAAAATGGTTAAGAATTCCCATAAACACTCCTAAACCTTGTGGAAAGCCTTCCCAGAAGAGTTGAAGCCGTTATAGCTGCTAAGGGTGGGCTGACATCATATTAATGGATTAAGAATGGGATGTCACTTAAGTTCGTATGTGTGTGAAGGCAGACAAGTTAATACTTTTGGCAACACACACGTGCTAAAGTTCTTTTTTCTTTGTTCAAGGTAATTAGAGGGTGTGCTTTTTTTTTTTAGTGTGGAAATATTTCCTCATTACTTTGCAATTTGAATGTTTTTTTCCCCCTTTTTTTAAAATGGTGGAAAAATATTTACAGTCTCAGCTTTGGTGTGTGATATCCCTGTCACTCTCAGCAGTAATCATCACAATTCAGGTCACCTTGTTGTAAATAAGTACCTGGTTAAAAATGTATGGGTGTTTGTACCCACTTTTAACTCAGCTGTTATGGTTAGCTCATGGGTACAAGAGGAAGGTGAAGAGACTATTTGCTATTCGTTACAATCAATTCTTAAAAACATGATCCCATTCATAACAGGTCTAAATATTTCTTAGTTGAGTGACAATCAGTGAAGCATATTCATTACGTTACTATCAGACTGGAAATTAATATTAGAAACAAATTTTATTTCGAAAAAAAAAGTGCAGTCAGTCACTTTTGAGGTTATTTAACAGGAAAAAATGTGCTCAAAATATACATTAATTAGTGTGTAATTACAGGTGTCGGGGTGGCTCAGTGGGGGAATGGGCGACCACATGTATATGCCGCATTGCGGTGTGGGCGCAGGCACTGCTGGTTTGAGTCCCAGCCTGTCGCTAGTTTGCCTGCAAGTCTTCCCCTGTATCCCCCCCCCATTTCCTGTCTCCCTCTACTGGCAAAAAAAAAAAGCCACTGGACAACTCACAACAAGCTGACTAAATAGCTTATAAGCAGCTATTATTTAGTTAACATTATGTAGCTAATGTTACACTCAAGTGTCCTTGAGCGTTTAAAAAAAAGAAAACCACACACACACACACAAAAAAAACAAACTAAAAACACTTTTCCTCTGATAAACAGTTTGATTACATTCTCACATCGTATGAGATTTTTATTTGCCAAGTGTCCGAGTCCAACAATGTTAGATCCACTTCAAAGAAAGTTTCACTGACAGCAGCTATCAGTAGCAAAACAGCAGCGCTTACAGAGAGAAAAGTGCAGGATGTCCTCAACATCTCTGTCATCTGTCAGAAGTGAGCTTCACTGATTCATCAACTCACATCAGACTCCTTTCAAAGTTTTACACCCTCCTCCAGAGTAAACAGACATGGACACATATTGACAGCTGAGGTAAACAGCAGACTGACAGCCTACAGTCATGACAGATGAACAGAGGCCAGAAGTATTTGTCCTACAGCACCCACCGTAGCTAGGATTATGGAAGGGGTAAGAAAACGGAACTCAGTTGACAGCAGTCTGCAATCTACTGGCATCTAGTGGTGAGATTTTACACACCAACTTTTACATTTGTAACACAATCCTAAAGTTTAAAGTACAAACTACAAACAATGCTTTCTGAAAGTGAACTTTTAGAAATGTGTAACATTTTTGCTTTGCCTTAAAAGATTTCAAACCAGACTTGTTTAGTAGGTCAGTATGTAGCATGATAACACCACCGTGTGTTCATCAAAGACGGCAGTCACCAATGTGATGTTTGATTGTGTGATCCTTTCAGGGGACTGCTTTGGTGTCCACTCTGATTGTGCAAAACGCATCTGCCAACCAGTGTCCCCAAGGACAGTCTGTATTGTTATTTACATAAGTTACACACAAAAATGTGCAATACAACACAAAAAAATACTACTTTCCCACAATTTATACTGGTTCATTTAAAAACCAGATGTAACTAATGCAACAAATATGCGGCACATACTAGTCAGAGTATGACATTGTATTGCAGATTACAGACCCCCAAAACTCACTCTTCAGGACAGTCTTAATTTTGGTCATCATGGGTTGAACACCTCCTTCACCATCTGACTGATGATCACTGTCCCCACCATATTTATCCTCTGCCGGGCGCATCTTCTTTGGGACCGGCATGCCCTCCTCCAATAGAGCGTCGACATCATTGTCAAACTCCTCCTGGAAGAGTGAACGGTTAAGGCCAGCAGATAACGACCTGTGAGCAGTTCTAGAGAGTACTGAAATCCTCGTCTGAGAAGAAACTTGAACTAATGTGAGGCCATTATTTTTAAAAAAACAAAACAAAACAAGAACAACAAAAATGAGAGAAATATAGGTAAAACAATTATGGCTGCAATATGGGGAATAAAAATTAGTTTAGAAAGTGATTCTAGTTCCCTTCTATTAACTAACCTGATGTACCAGGTGGTTTATTAAAAAAAACAAAAAAATCCATCCTGGAAACAGGTAAAGGGCAGGCGCTTTAAAAAGCGACCACAGCTGTGATTTCATTGACCAATATTCCCTTGTAAGATGCCTGCTGGTCCGACCCCAACACACGGTGAGCTTAAAGCCTGACAAAATGGATTCTCCAATGATCGTGCCAGAATCTAGCTGCACAAAGTGATACATTAACTCTCCCTACTACAAATTAAATCAGGATTACTTCTGGGTCAAATGTAAAGTCAGCTATTGATGGCAAAAATTAAAAAACACTGACCTCTTCCAGCTTCACACTTCACATTTTCAGTGATTAAAAAACAAAACAAAACAAATTAGTTATCGAACATATTATAATTTATACTGCTTAAATTAACATTTCGTCCTGGCTTCAGAAACAAAAGCTTGATGCAGAAAAGTGATGCAATGTGAAATAAAAACTGTACTGTACTTGTGACTGTACTGTTTGTGGGCTGCATTATTTCTATTTCACGGTGAAAGTCAAACTGAGTGTGTAGCTGTCAATAAAAGGGGACACTCCAGATAAAAGTGTAGTCATACCTCATAAGAGTAGGCCGTGACCTCGTCATATGCCTGCTCCTGCTGAACTATGACATCAGACTTAAAGCCGCCATGCTCTCCATCGTCAGGCTCCAGGAAGTTCTCGTAGAGGTCATCCAACTCATCCAGGACAGCAAACTCCACCTTATTTTCTAGATCTACCTCTGCCTCCTCTGACTTTCTGCCTGTAGCATTTGTTGCTCCACAGCTACCCTCTGCTACCTCTTGCTCACTAGCCATGTCATGAAACTCACCATTGAGTCTTTCTAAGGCATCCTCACTTCCTGCCTCCTGCCTCTCACCTGTGTATAAAACTTTCCTCTCTTTGCTACTGCTGCTTTCAGTGAAGCTCACACTAATCTTAACATCTCTGAGCAGCTTGAGGTCTGGCAGAAACTTGGTGACCGGGGGAGCGTGGCGAGCTGTTCTGGGGCACGGCGGGGTGGGATTGGCCTCATCTGAGAGGTGGCTACAGAAAGTCAGTGAGCCCCTACTGAGGGGCTGCTGTGTCTTGGTTTCCCCGTCCCCTGGGGTGTATGTGTATCCATCACCACCAGAGCTAACGTCCATTACCTCTGCGTCACTGGACGTTTGCAGGGGAGGTGGTGGAGGTGCTCTGCCCTCATCTAGGCCAAAATCATCAGGTGGCTCCAAGGGGAGAGGGGGTAGAACATCATCTATTTCCATTTCCTTGAAATGAAGCTAACTTATATAGACTGAAAATTCAATTTCAAATTCTTGACTTGGTGAGAGGCTATCTTCTTATCTAAACACGGATTGCATGCAGAAGCACATCCCTGTATAGACCACGTACCAGAGGTGAATATGCTAAGCTGACTACATTGTTCTTTTCATTAATGTAGACAGCTTTCAGAATCACTGTCTCAATTATTGGAAATCACAATGCATTCAGCTTAATATGGGATCTAGGCACTGATCATCCTCCACTGCGATCTTGTGGAAACTAGAAAAAAAGGACCATTGAGAATATTTGTCAGATAACAACTTTATTACTGATAAAATACGAAACTTAACGTGTAAAATACAAATACGAAGCTGCGGCAAATTAAGGTCTTTTAGTTTTGAAGCGGATTAAATATTTATGTAAAATAATAAAATGCATTACAACCCCTCTTTTCATCTGCTCAGCCCGCAGCTGCACAGTGGGCCCCTGCTAAGGCTAGCATCAATGCTAATGAGCCAAGTGGCAACCCCCCGCGCATACCAGAAAAGGCCAACAGGTCATAAAATAGCCAGTTACTGGAATACAGGCGTACTCACTGATAAATATGACACAGGTGTCTTCTCTCGGGCAACTGACTACCTTTCTAAATTATTTTAATTCTCGTCGCGCCGCCATCTTGAAGAAAATCCTAGCCGCCGCTACCTAACACACACCCCGCCTTCTTCTACCGGCTTTTTCATGACCGGATACTTATTTAGCCAATCACTGCGTCACTTTTACTACGTCAACAGCCATGATTCGACCAATCAACACAACAGTGTCGCGTATCGTGGCCTATCAGCAACATGGCAATCGCCCAATGCCAACGAATGTCTGCTTTGAGTTTTCCTCTAAACGTTGTCAGGGCTGCTCCACTGTTGAAACGTCCAGAAGGGGTGCCAAAGTAGTTATAGTTCATGGATCACTGCCATGTCAAGTGGGTCGGTCCAGTGAAACCTATACTGAGTATAACAAGTCTCCCAAATGTTTCATTCCTTTCAGGGTAAATAAACATATTTGGAAAACTTTTACATTCAATGAACCATCAGGTTAAAACATATAATGAATGACCAGCCTGGCATATCCTTAGAGATGTGTCATCATAACACTATATTGCCCAAAGTATTTGCTCATCTGCCTTCACACACATATGACCTCGAGTGACATCCCATTCTTAATCCATAGGGTTTATTATTAAGCTATAACAGCTTCAACTCTTCTGGGAAGGCTTTCCACAAGGTTTAGGAGTGTGTTTATGGGAATTTTTGACGTTCCAGAAGCGCATTTGTGAGGTCAGACACTGATGTTGAACGTGAAGGCCTGGCTTGCAGTCCCCGCTCTAATTCATCCAAAAGGTGTTCTATCAGGTTGAGGTCAGGACTCTGTGCAGGCCAGTCAAGTTCTTCCAGACCAAACTCACTCATCCATGCCTTAATGGTCCGGTGTGCAGTCATATTGGAACAGGAAGGGGCCATTCCCAAACTGTGCCCACAACGTTGGGAGCATAAAATTGTCCAAAATGTCTTGGCATGCTGAAGCATTAAGAGTTCCTTTCACTGGAACTACAGGGCCAAGCCCAACCCCTGAAAAACAACCCCACACCATCATACCCCTTCACCAAACTTTACATTTGGCTCAGTGCAGTCAGACAAGTACCATTCTCCTGGCAACTGCCAAACCCAGACTCATCCATTGGATTGCCAGACAGAGAAGTGTGATTAATCACTCTAGAGAACACGTCTCCACTGCTCTAGAGTCCAGTGGCGGTGCACTTTACACCACTGCATCTGATGCGTTGCACTGCACTTGGTGATGTAAGGCTCGGATGGAGCTGCTCAGCCATGGAAAACCATTCCACGAAGCTCTGTACATACGGTTCTTGAGCTAATTTGTAGTTTGCTGTAGTGATGGACTTTGGAGAAAGTTGGTGACCTCTGCGCACTATGCACCTCTGATCCCACTCTATTTTACATGGCCTGCTACTTCATGGCTGCTGTTCTCAATCACTTCCCCTTTGTTATACCACTAACAGCTGACTGTGGAGTATTTAGTAGTGAGGAAATTTCCTGACTGGACTTATTGCACAGGTGGCATCCTATCATGGTACCACACTGGAATTCACGGAGCTCCTGAAAGCGACCCATTCTTTCACAAATGTTTGTAGAAGCAGTCTGTATGCCTGGGTGCTTGGTTTTATACACCTGTGGCCATGGAAGTGATTGGAACACTTGATTACAAAGATTTGGATGGGTGCGCGAATACTTTTGGCAATATAGTTTATGTGAATTACAATTTACTGATCAAAGTAGATCTACAAAAGCACGTGTAGTATTTTGGAAGCAAACAAAACTAGTATTTTACTTTATCATCCAAACAAGAAATACTTTACATACAGACCATCCCCACTTATATGGAGTTTTTTCTTTATGTTTTCACATATTATGAACCCTTCCAATGGTCTGGTTCATATTTTTGAACCTCCTGCTAGTGTGTGATATTAAATCCCTTCGCGCACACCTTGGTTACCGGGGGAAGCCTGCGAGTATTAAAAAAAAAGGTAAGCAAAATAGAAAGATCAATCAAAATGAATGTTAAACAGTTAACATGAAATCAGAGCAATCAAGCATATACTACAGTACACAGCTCATTTATTAATCAACAAATTAAGATATGTTTGATCAGTGATGCAAAATATTATGAAACATGCTTTGGCTTTTTTGAGGAAATGTCAAGTGAAACCTTGCTGCCTCAGGCACTCAGCAGGTAGTGGCGATTGTGTTATAAACATGGCCCAATGCCAGACTGTATAAAGAGAACCATAAAGACCTTCACATACAGTTTATAAAAAAAGGAGGGATGGAAACATACCCACAAATTAGTTCCACAGTTGAATAAAGATGCTTTAATTACTCTTTAAGATAAAAGCTTTGGGGTTATTTTTCTTTTATATGCTGTGCCGGTTGTATATGATTTATAGACCCCTGGCTATAAATGCTGTGTTGCTATAAACCAATACCAAAATGAGCATGTTGTCCTTGTATCATTGTAAGCCACTAAACATCTTTCACTGACATCCAAAGGCTTTCTCCTCAAACAGTTAATGGAACTGGACCTTGATGTGGCGATGTCTGTGTTGTCTCTGCTGGTTAAAAAAAAAGGAAAAATCTAGAAATATATTGACTATCGGGTACATCCCGAAGGGTGCATTATTCCACCCAGGCAGGAGGGGTCAGTGTTTGAAAACAGTTGCATACAGCTGCATAATGTAACAATCCAAATTGGAGTGTTTGGATAAACTATTTATTGTCAAGCTGTTGTAAAATGCAGTATTCCACAATGGAAGAAGTCAGAAATCCAGTGCATTCAGTGCAACAGTGCACTGAAACCACGTGATAATGTGCAGGGCTGACGCATAATTCCCTAAACACCAATGACAGGGTAATCACAAACTTACAAAGTAGCCAGTAACCCTCACGATGAGTCATGTGAACTTAAATCACCTTCTCTTTAAAAAAAAAAAAGAAAGAAAGAAAAAAAGAAAAAGAAAAGTGTGACCCTATGATTTGTCATAGGATGCTATTTCAACCCACAGCCTGGAAATTGTGCATAAAATGTATATCATGGATGGAAGTTTTAATCAGACCCCAAAGAGCATGTTTTGATACACTGCAGCTGAGCTTTTCAACACATTACCCAGGGGACCTGTATTCAAGAATGCTAATGTCAGAATCAGTCGTGCTGCACATTAAATTGATTTAGTAGTATTCAGAATGTGCCTGACACAGATCTCTTGCTGTTTGCTACATGTAAGAAATGGAAACAATGTCTAGAATTCATGAGAGAAAATGGCATCACACCAATCTTGTTACCAGATTACAAGCGCTCTGTAATTTTTAGACATTTTTTAACATGTAGGTAAAATATTTTCCTCTACAAAACTATAAATGTCCTTTGGCAATCTTTTTAAATTAGCATACATCTTTAACTTAAATCGAAAGTAAGAAATATAGTTCACTGATGTTAACAAGGCAGCTAGTGACTAGCTGAATTAAAAAAGTGCTGATGAGTCTTCACGTTGACATGACTGGTGTGGCGAGGTTCGACTGAAGGAGGCGGCAGGGCAAGGGGTGGTGGAAGGAAAGGTGATGCAGAAAGGCACAGAGTAGGTTTCCTCCATTGTGTCTTCACTCCTGCAGTTTGAACTGGAAAGAACTGGTGCTCCATTTGCTCGTGTCGCAGTTAAGCATGGTGCGCTCTGTGAAGGTCACGTTCCCTTCTGCATCTATCAGGATTATCGTATTGGTCCTGAATTGGGAAAAAACCAAACAAACAAACAAAAAACCCCACAAAAATTCTAAAATTAATAATAAATATGAATGACAGTGGTGATGAAAAGTCAGTTTTCAGGTTTGCCACTATCCTGCTAAACGTTTTAATGACTTTAAAAAAGACTAAGCCTCTGAGCTTTTGGCCAATAATCCAGTGTTTCACTGTTGTGGAGGATTGATTACACAGAGTTCACTGTTCTGTGATCCTGCTGTCTAGCACAGCAATGTTAGTCACCACAGGTGAACACACAAAGAAGAATAGAGGACTGACATTTGGTGTGGGTGGAAGACACTGACCTTGTTCCATAATCAGGGGAGCGAACACATACGGCTGACAGAGCCTGGATCATGTACTTGCTGTAACCATCACCCTGAGCCTCCTGAATTGGATCAGGTGTGTTCCTGTTAAAAAAAAAAAAAACCCAAAACAAACAAAAAGTCCAGACAGACAGACAGACATAGTTTTAGAAAGAATGTCACTTTTCAGGATATAACTGTACATGAACCATTATTTTTTATTATTTATCATTGCTGATGCAAATCCATGTGTGATCCATAAAATCCACCCATTAGTTTTAAGTGCATGGGTGTCTCTTAACTCACATTATACCTGAGTATGACCGCTGAGTATGAACCAAAGAACACCATCCCCACAGTCAAGCAGGGAGGTGGAAGCATTATGCTTTCGGGCAAAAGAGGAGTGGGCCAAAATTACCCCATTTATCTTAAAATTAAAAACTATAACTAACAGCGTAATAGTAAAATAAAAACTAAGCATGTGCTTTAAATAAAATGTAAGCTGAAACAAGAATATACATTGTGGAAATTAACAGAATCGAATTGAGAAGTTTCCACAGAGTGATCTGCAAATAGCAGCCCTGCAGGACAACAGGGGGTGAGAAGACAAATTTAAATCGGGTGTGGTTTTTGATATCTATGGGCGGAGTACCAGGCTTTTTCAATGGCATCTCGTATATACACACAATAGAAAATGGACTGTATTGTTATGGTGCACCAATCTGCAGTTAAGGGAGATATAAGTGGGTATTAACCACTCACAGTTCCTCATTATTAAGGACGCGGAGCAGCTCTTGCACCAGTCCATCACAGGAGAGCGTCTGGTCACTGATGACACTGCTAAAGTGTCGCTTGCCCTGCAGCAGTTTCTTCCACGGAGTATCCAGTAGTGAATTACTCAAGCCGTAGATTCCTGCTGACGGGGGACGAATCCAGACAAATATATACATTAGCGAGCTCTGCTGGTGTCCTTCCAGTGTGTTCTTTGAACTGAGAGCAATATTACTGTGGAAATGTCAGACTGACATGAGCAGGCCATAGGCCAAGAGGAGCGGTATGAAAGGTTTCTACAGCAACCATACTAAAAACACAGACCTGGATTTAGATGGATGGGTTCAGGGCTGCCTCTGTTTCCATAGTAACACACAATGTCTTGTTTAGCTCTAGAAAGGACACAGTAAGATAGAAAATTAGACATTGCATTTTGTGATAATCAAACTTGTTTATGTCTAATTATGACTGCTCTGTCAGGAGTCAGAAGACTTCCATGCCTTTGAAATAAACAGAAATAGAGCAAAGATAAAGTTCAAAGGGCGCTCCTCAGGGAAACATGGAAAATGAGTGCTGAGACTGAAAGAGAAAAGTGCACCATATAGTACTCTTTAATGACGTGTTTTCTCTGGAAAACAGGACTTAAGAAATTCAAATGGGAACATACATTATATTAAAATATAATAATATAATATAATACCGCACTTGAAGATTTGAAATGTTATCCAGACAGAACAACTGGGTGAAATTAAGGGTTCAAAGCACAACTTAATGCTGCAAACACCCTTGACTACCACAAAAGCCATTTAGTTATGGTGTTAGATCTCCTTGCAAAGTCCTCAGTTAGAGGGAATTTATTCAGTCTGAAAAATCTATCCGACATCAAGGGCATCTGTCACGGCTTTGGTACAGGAGAGTGAATAATAAATTATGACCGAAGCCTTTGAACCAGCAGTGGAATTCATTTTTTTGATGTCAGTTTTATGACAGCCATACCAGTGGCATCAGTCAATCTCAAATGTGGTGCAACACTGTTTCAACATCTAACTTGGAAAGTTTCCCAGTCGAGAGCTGGCAAGACAAGGGCAGAATATGCTGCTGGGCGTTTACTCTGTAACTACATTTACTAAATAGCTTTAAAAGCCAAAAATCATATCAGACAGCCACTGGGCAGTCCCACTAGCACACACAAGCAGATAATATTTACCATCATTGACAAAGATTTCATGTCACGTTCAAATGTGTCTCTTAACAATATTATCTCGAAACTATTCTAAAAATCAAATTAGCCCACTTGGTTTGATTTGATTACATTTTTCTCAGCTTCATTTCCCTGAAACTTTTGGGTTTTATGGAGTTCAACAAAGCTGAATGAATTATTTATCCCCAGGGGAAAAATAAACAGGAGCTTGCTGATTCTATCAGACTGACATTAATTTTGCATATTAATGCACAATTTGGGTCCATTTTATTGTTATTAATTGATTTTTAAAAAAAAGTGCGTAACATGTGAGACATGCCAGGAAAAAGTTTAAGAACCCCCTCCCAGAGGCCTGAAGTGCTGACAGCTCGGTTCACAGTTATTTTTTCTTTTCTTCTTTCTGACACCAAATTCTGACCCTTCACACGGTGAGCCTCACTAGAAAACAAGCTCTATGAGAACAGGCTTTATTTTTCCAATCTCTAAATGTCCATTTTTGATGATACTGTACTCAAAAATCACACAATTGAAACCCAGAGTGGTCTTCTGCAGATCCGTCTCACTGTTCACTGCACTAACATGTTTTTCTTCACACACAAGCTGGATTTTCAATGAAATCAAACAAGTCTAAAATGAACATGAACTTACCTACCAGCTGACTGTTTCAAAAAGCCACAGGAGATGTTAATACTGTTCATACTTCATGTTCCTCCTCCTATTTTAGGATACACTGTTAATTTTCTTCTCAAAGACAGACCTCATCATGACTTAGTAAATTCCCTAATACCTCAGTTTAATATGACGAAGGTAATGAAGATCCTTATCTATTAAGTCAGCCCAGTTACATAAACATAATGCTGTAAGAGAAGGTCTGACAATGTATTTTAACCTGTTATTTTATCATTTTAACCTCAGGAAAATGCTGAGGGAAGTGTGTGTGTTCTGTAGCTGACATTATTCTCTCTGATTAAAAAAAAAAGAAAAAGATCTGAGCATTGTTTCTTGAACCAACGGCTATAAACACAGCAGTACTGGCCAATGTTCACTCAAGGTGAAAGCAGTCACCGCTCATCCAAGCATGTACACAGTAGCCAGTCAATGAGAACCAGATGGCACTGTAACCTGAGGGAGAAGCCTTTATTTGGCTGCTGTGCAAAAACAAAATGTCTGAACTATTATTTTATCTCGGTACTGAGTTCTGAACTCAACAATACCTCAAAGGCCTGGGTCTGTCTACATACTTCGCGTGTGATATGCATCAAATCGACCATGGTGGCAGCAGGTGGAAGATTTGTAGAGAGATAGTTCTAAATGTGCTGATTGAAACTGGCTAAAATATTGAAAGTCCCATCAGGTGTGCAGTGGGTTGATTTGGGGCTGAGATGAGGGAACGGCGGGAGGTCGGGACCATCGGGCAGAGAGAGAACAAAGAGAGAAGAGTCAAAAACAGGCTTTTTCAGATCTCAGTCAGAGAGGTAATCAGTATGCCGGCTGAGAGATGCTCTAATGACGAGTCATCTATATTGAGGCTGCAGAGCATCACTAGAAGTACTTTGGTTGCATGGGGGCATGGGATTTTCTGGTTTTTTAAGTGGGCTGCAGCACTCTTGACTTTGGGAACCACTGCTCTAGAGCATCATTTCTAAAATGATGTGACTTGAAAAAAAATCATGGCTGACAGAATTTTTGGGATTTATCTGTCAATCATCTGCAAATTTCTTCCTACACCTCCCCCGGCCACTGGGATCAGTGATTCCAACTTTGGGCCCAACAGTTCCAGCTTTCTGGTGCCAGCAGAAATTCAGGTAAAAATTCATGGAACTAGTTCTAGTTAGTGTGATGGCACTGTGTTGGTTGCAAAGAGGTACAGTGTATCACAAAAGTGAGTACACCCCTCACATTTCTGCAGATATTTAAGTATATCTTTTCATGGGACAACACTGATAAAATGACACTTTGACACAATGAAAAGTAGTCTGTGTGCAGCTTATATAACAGTGTAAATTTATTCTTCCCTCAAAATAACTCAATATACAGCCATTAATGTCTAAACCAGTGGCAACAAAAGTGAGTACGCCCCTTAGAGAAAGTTCCTGAAGTGTCAATATTTTGTGTGGCCACCATTATTTTCCAGAACTGCCTTAACTCTCCTGGGCATGGAGTTTACCAGAGCTTCACAGGTTGCCACTGGAATGCTTTTCCACTCCTCCATGATGACATCACCGAGCTGGTGGATATTTGAGACTTTGCGCTCCTCCACCTTCCGCTTGAGGATTCCCCAAAGATGTTCTTTTGGGTTTAGGTCTGGAGACATGTTTAGCCAGTCCATCACCTTTACCCTCAGCCTCTTCAATAAAGCAAAGGTGTGTTTGGGGTCATTATCATGCTGGAACACTGCCCTGCGACCCAGTTTCCGGAGGGAGGGGATCATGCTCTTCTTCATTATTTCACAGTACATATTGGAGTTCATGTGTCCCTCAATGAAATGTAACTCCCCAACACCTGCTCATGCAGCCCCAGACCATGGCATTCCCACCACCATGCTTGACTGTAGGCATGACACACTTATCTTTGTACTCCTCACCTGATCGCCGCCACACATGCTTGAGACCATCTGAACCAAACAAATGAATCTTGGTCTCATCAGACCATAGGACATGGTTCCAGTAATCCATGTCCTTTGTTGACATGTCTTCAGCAAACTGTTTGCGGGCTTTCTTGTGTACAGACTTCAGAAGAGGCTTCCTTCTGGGGTGACAGCCATGCAGACCAATTTGATGTAGTGTGCAGCGTATGGTCTGAGCACTGACAGGCTGACGCCCCACCTCTTCAATCTCTGCAGCAATGTTGACAGCACTCCTGCATCTGTCTTTCAGCGACAGCATTTGGATGTGACGCTGAGCACGTGCACTCAGCTTCTTTGGACGACCCAACGCGAGGTCTGTTCTGAGTGGACCCTGCTCTTTTAAAACGCTGGATGATTGTAGCCACTGTGCTGCAGCTCAGTTTCAGGGTGTTGGCAATCTTCTTGTAGGACAACAATTCATCTTTTAAGATCCTCAGAGAGTTCTTTGCCATGAGGTGCCATGTTGGAACTTTCAGTGACCAGTATGAGAGAGAGTGAGAGCTGCACTACAAAACTGAACACACCTGCTCCCTATGCACACCTGAGACCTAGTAACACTAACGAGTCACATGACATTTTGGAGGGGAAATGACAAGCAGTGCTCAATTTGGTCATTTAAAGGTGTAGTCTCTTAGGGGTGTACTCACTTTTGTTGCCACTGGTTTAGACATTAATGGCTGTATATTGAGTTATTTTGAGGGAAGAATAAATTTACACTGTTATATAAGCTGCACACAGACTACTTTTCATTGTGTCAAAGTGTCATTTTGTCAGTGTTTTTCCATGAAAAGATATACTTAAATATCTGCAGACATGTGAGGGGTGTACTCACTTTTGTGATACACTGTACATGACAGCTGCGGTTCTCAGCAAAACATCTACACAACTACTGTACTGACTGCCATTCAAATATTTATATTGGTCTCATGATGTATTCTAATTCAGACCTTCTGTCTGATACAAAAAAAGCTGTTCAGACATCCACTCTAACTATTAAAGACTCAAAATTTACATTTATTTAAATTTCTGTGACAATTTTTAGACATCCGGTTTCCCTCTGTGAATCATGCAGTGCTATTTACTGTAATCCACTCAGGAGAATCTCATGTTCTGTTCTTCTAAAACACAGTATGAGTTCCCCAGAGGTGATGTTACAAGCACTTTGGAGAGAAGAAAAACAAATTCTCATAGTGCAGTTTCTTTAAAATGTTGAGAGTTCATCCACCCCTAATACTGTGGAATGTGCGTATCTGCTGCCCCGCTGTGTTTCTTTTTCAGCCTGAACAAGTTTCTGCCAAGAATTACAACACATGGTTTGAGGCAATAAGATCGAACCACTTTCTAAAGTTGTTTTTATAAAACAGCCAAACTGAAAGTGCATTAGGCAGGCATTTCTTTGCGGGCAAACATCAGAGCAGATATTCATTAAAATGGATAATCTCTGGGCATTGACTTTAAAGCAAGAGCGACTTAAAGTGGGATCAAAAACCAAAGCTAAAGACAAGTCAGATGAAGTATTGGATATGGAGCCTCAAGAGCATCAAGCTGAGAATATCTGAGCCAGATTAAAATTTATATATATATATATATATATATATATATATATATATATATATATATATATATATATATATGGCCATAGTTCCACAACTGGAAGGCCCAGTAGACTCTTCTTTAAATGCAAGGCTGCCACTGACCAAATTACTCATGCACAATTCAATCCAACATGATTAAAGAATATTACCGCTGAGGCTGCTCAATTAACAAGGAGCAATACATAAATTATCACATAGTTTGTACATAAGTGTACAATCTTTCTCTCATATGCATGACAATGAGGGTGAAGAGACACAGACAAAGATGTTGGCACATCTCGACCCCGCTGCCACCAGCCATCACATCATCAATCATGTCTCTGCTTCCAGATGAAACCCAAAACCTCTAACTGTAATGTAAAGCTACTCTCAATCCACCAGATGCAGTTATTGATTTGGAAAGAAACCAAATGCCTTATTTCCTCAGGGCAGCTGGACACACTGCAGTAGGAAACAAACAGGCTGGTAATAATGGTGCTTACTAAAAAGCTGAAGCTTGCTTTTTGTCACTGCTTATCATCTCTATCTGCAGTGAAAAGACAGTCAGTCATCTGAGGGGAGGGGGAAGCATAGCATATTTTGACATAATAAGGCTCTGCTGGCAAATTTTAGCCCAGTCAAAGCAGACATGAAGCATTATCACATCATAAACATACAATGTCTTTAGTCTGCTGCTCTCTCTTGAATGTGTAGTGGTATCGTTTATGTAATGAAAAGAGGAATTCCTCCAGAGTTGTACATGTGCAACTGCTGCCCCCGGTTGTAAGAGGCACATCTGCATATTCTGATCTGATCAAAAATAGCAGCTAAGCAGTCTAGATATTATAGGTTTTCCCCTTGGTTGAAGAAAAAAAAGAAAAGAGAAATCAAAACACGATCAACAGCTCAGATAATACCAACACTTCTGAAATAAAGCTCCAAGTAGTTATTTTGATATTTTCTTTTAAAAATGCACGTTTGTTTGGAATCCCACATGACTATATACTGAACATCTGTGGCTTTCTTCACATTTTGAGCCACAAAGTCTGTAATGATTGGTTAGTTTGTTCCTTTAGACCCAAAATATTAAAGAAGAATGTGAAAATTTATAGCACAAGAAGCAAAATGAACCAGGGTGGCGTCCAAAGTGTCAGGCCACGTCACACTGAAGTACTTTCTGGGAGAACAGTTATGCTGGATGCTAAATGTAATATAAACAACAAAAAAACAAAACAACAAAAAACAACAACAAACAAAGTCTACACTGCTCAAAAAAAAAATAAAGGGAACACTTAAACAACACAATATAACTCCAAGTAAATCAAACTTCTGTGAAATCAAACTGTCCACTTAGGAAGCAACACTGATTGACAATCAATTTCACATGCTGTTGCGCAAATGGAAAAGACAACAGGTGGAAATTATTGGCAATTAGCAAGACACACTCAATAAAGGAGTGGTTCTGCAGGTGGGGACCACAGACCACTTCTCAGTACCTATGCTTTCTGGCTGATGTTTTGGTCACTTTTGAATGTTGGTGGTGCTTTCACACTCGTGGTAGCATGAGACGGACTCTACAACCCACACAAGTGGCTCAGGTAGTGCAGCTCATTCAGGATGGCACATCAATGCGAGCTGTGGCAAGAAGGTTTGCTGTGTCTGTCAGCGTAGTGTCCAGAGGCTGGAGGCGCTACCTGGAGACAGGCCAGTACACCAGGAGATGTGGAGGAGGCTGTAGGAGGGCAACAACTCAGCAGCAGGACCACTACCTCCGCCTTTGTGCAAGGAGGAACAGGAGGAGCACTGCCAGAGCCCTGCAAAATGACCTCCAGCAGGCCACAAATGTGCATGTGTCTGCACAAAGGGTTAGAAACCGACTCCATGAGGATGGTATGAGGGCCAGACGTCCACAGATGGGGGTTGTGCTCACAGCCCAACACCGTGCAGGATGCTTGGCATTTGCCAGAGAACACCAGGATTGGCAAATTCGCCACTGGCACCCTGTGCTCTTCACAGATGAAAGCAGGTTCACACTGAGCACATGTGACAGATGTGACAGAGTCTGGAGACGCCGTGGAGAGCGATCTGCTGCCTGCAACATCCTTCAGCATGACCGGTTTGGCAGTGGGTCAGTAATGGTGTGGGGTGGCATTTCTTTGGAGGGCCGCACAGCCCTCCATGTGCTCGCCAGAGGTAGCATGACTGCCATTAGGTACCGAGATGAGATCCTCAGACCCCTTGTGAGACCATATGCTGGTGCAGTTGGCCCTGGGTTCCTCCTAATGCGGGACAATGCTAGACCTCATGTGGCTGGAGTGTGTCAGCAGTTCCTGCAAGATGAAGGCATTGAAGCTATGGACTGGCCCGCCCGGTCCCCAGACCTGAATCCGATTGACAGCATCATGTCTCGCTCCATCCACCAACGTCATGTTGCACCACAGACTGTCCAGGAGTTGGCGGATGCTTTAGTCCAGGTCTGAGAGGAGATCCTTCAGGAGACCATCCGCCACCTCACCAGGAGCATGCCCAGGCGTTGTAGGGAGGTCATACAGGCACATGGAGGCCACACACAATACTGAGCCTCATTTTGACTTGTTTTAAGGACATTACATCAAAGTTGGATCAGCCTGTAGTGTGTTTTTCCACTTTAATTTTGTGTGTGACTCCAAATCCAGGCCTCCATTGGTTAATAAATTTGATTTCCATTGATTATTTTTGCGTGATTTTGTTGTCAGCACATTCAACTTTGTACAGAACAAAGTATTCAATGAGAATATTTCATTCATTCAGATCTAGGATGTGTTATTTGAGTGTTCCCTTTATTTTTTTGAGCAGTGTAAATCTATTTGAGACAGCCTTATGTTAGACAAACCGTGATCACTCTAGTAACAGCATAAATCTAACCCCTGTTGTGTTTGGCCAATTTTATAAGCTCAGCAGGGTGGAAATCACATAGTGGCTCATGATATGATGCTTTCATGATATGTTGCCCAATACCTTGATGGCACTGAGATATAGTGATTCTCAGTATATTGCAATCATCTAAAATACATCGCATTATATGGCTAACTGCAAAAGCAAGACCCCTGCAAAGGGAAAATGCAGGAATTATGTTCTGTATCCAGTGCATTGTGGTGCTAGTGTGTGTTACCAATGTTATGCTATTTTAATAATGTGTAAGTTCAATAATTACCCCCTATTACCCTAAGTCATATACAGTAATAAGCTCCACCACAAATTACAAGTTTTAAAAAAATCCCTATTTGGAGGACATCCTGCTTCAGGCCCTGTTACTAGGAAGAAACACCCTTTTTCTCCTCCAACAAAGACAACTTTTTAGCAGTGTGTTGCAGCTCTACCTCTACACCCCCCTTTCCTTTTGGACAGGTGTAGCTGTAATGTTATCAGCAGGAGAGCTGGCTGTGGTCCTGCCAGGACTAGCTCCCCTATCATCAGCAGCACAGCATCAAACGTGAACACTTCATAGGAAACTTTTTATGTCACACACTGTTGTCATTTGGGGGTAATATTGCTTTTACTTCACCTATGCTATGCGCCACCTCCCTAAGACAATGGTGTGGCTTCACTGCACTGCAACTGAATACATGGGCCAACAATTCAATCAAGTTGGGCTTGTGAAGCACATGAGGGAAGGGGAAAAAAAAAGAAAAAGCCTTTGTTATTTTTTATGCTGTCTAGAGTTTCTTTGTTTATAACCCTGAAATATGAACAGGTGTTCCTTTGGAATTTTAATGCTGGCTCGTTCGCAGCTCAGCATCTTTTCAGTTCTGCCTCCCTGGCACTCCAGAGATGAAGATGTTGCTTTTGTGGTTTTCTTTCCAAGGTAAGGCCAAAATTCAGAGGAAGAGAGTTAAAGCCTGGTTTCTAAAAAAAGACTCCTTTAGTGTGTAGAGTATAAGAAGGCACAAAATGATGAAAAACTTGTTCTGACGTAATACAGCTTATGTGGCTATTTTACATATTTTTTCTTACATTTCATCTTGTATTCATTCACTCAAATCTCAGTGTAAACACCCACCTGATACATATACATATTTGAATCAGCTTTATCAGTGGGCAGAGCATACCCAGGTAGATTTCACTACACCTTTTACTCACCTGAACTCTGCTGTGATGAGGTTAAACCCATTGTACAGGTGGCCTTCTGCCGACACCTTCTTCAGGTAGGAGTAGCTATCCTGATCCTTATCTGTTAAATAGTTTGACACTAGAAATCCTGCATATCAGAAAAGGTAAAAAGAAATGTTTCTTTAATTATGCACTCAATAATAAGAAAACCTAATAATTATGTACATAGTATATATACTTATTCCTTAGAACCAGTTTTATTATCATATTTGGAAAGTCTCCATGGCTGCTTACCTCTTCCTTGTGCATCAGGGTTAGGACGTCCCTCCATGAAGTTGGTGATGGCGGCCAGCTTGCCTCTCTTACTGATCCCCAGCCATGACCCCCCTTCCTTGCCACATTCCAGGTCCAGGCCTGGTAAACACAAAAGCATTAAAATGTTTTTAAAAAGTCTCCCTTAGGGAGAACAAACGATGGGTAATGAATGATTTACTCTAGAAACAACTAGGTCATTTGTGACTAATCACATGGCAATCAAAACACTGTTTAACTGATAAGACTTTTAAATTATTTACTACAACTAAGTGCTAGCTTTTAGTCAAACCAAAGAAATTCAGGAAGTTAAGCTGAACATGCAATATGCAAAATGTGAAAGCAAAGAATTGAACATTTTGACCCCCCCCAAAAAAAAAAATTAAAAAAAGAAAAAGAATAATAAATTATTAATAGAAATGTACAGTTTCTATATTATTAAATATTAAATTATTAAATCACATATTATTAAATATTATTTAAAGTGGTCCTATAATGTTTATACTTATTTGAAGTCATATTGTATATACTGTTACAGAGTTTCAAATAATAATGTGTGTGTTTCAGACTGCTCTACTGCTCTTTTTCAGACAGTTTTTTTCTACTCTTGGATCTTAATTACGTCATTAAGACATCATCAATCATCGATGATCATTAATGAGGTCAGAAACTAGGAATAGCCTAAATATGGCCATCTTAGGCACACAGCTCTGAGCCCCACCTACCTGTTGTGTAAACCTTCTGTTTGGAAGAAACTGCCAATCAGAAGAAAGCAGGTTTGGGGTGGGGTGGGGGCTTAAAGGGACAGCTTGTTTAATACATCAGATTAACTGAGGGGCCAATATAAGCCAAATAAGGAAAGGTTGGAACATGGCATCATGCACTGCTACCCAAGGAGAGTCCAAGAATAGAAAGCTGGAGCTGGAAATGAACATAATAGATCCACTTTATGAACATGTGAATGCAGTATTAATAAACAGTGACCTTAATCTCATAAGTAACCTCTTTCTCCATCAACAGCATGTTTATACAACAATAGGTCTTGTTCACCCGAAGTCTGCAAAGATTAAGGCAAAATGTCATTTCCTCAAGCATGAAAGGCAGTAAGAAACCTAACCTACATTAAGGCATACATACACAGAAAAACAATTTTCAGTGTCGCTGACATCAAAATCATATATTAAAAGCATAAAACGTATATAACCCTTAAGATGTCGTCCAGTTGGAATGAAATCACATTGAGTGATGGCAGCAATTAAATTAATTCAGTCCTTCAGTAAATTAATGTTTTCTTTCCACATCCCTCTTCTTCACATGACACAAAGAATGCCGGGCCTCGCAAATTTGCTGCACTTCCTGGTGATCAATAAAGACAGGTCCACTTACACTGACAGTGACCTAGAGAGCCCAATGCTCTAATTCCTCTGAGGGTGGATGGAAAGCTAGCTGGATCCCACTGGGAGCAATAGCTTACTTCCCTTCTCGTCATGCTTAGTCTCCTTCAGGGCCCTGCTGCTACTCCCCACGCCCACCCCATTCATCCCCCAGCCCTGCAGATAAGGCAGAGCCATTTATTCCTGTCACACTGCATAAAAACAGCCATCAATTAAAAACCCACTAGTGGAGTTCTGACCCCTCTATTACAGAGGGGAGAGGAGACTGACAAACAACGAGGATATCACTGCATTTCCTCCCTCAGCAGGAAAAACAAAAGAGACTTTCTCTGCTTAGCCATAATGTGCACTGGAGATCAGTCAATTAAATGTAGCTTACTGTGGGTGGGGATGTTCTGTGATGGATTTTAAAGTGTAGTAGCAGTACTAAAAAAAACAACCCTCCTTCCATATATTGATCAACATAAGTGAGTTATATTTGAAATTCTAACAGATAAATTTACATAAAACTTGAAAAAGTTGTTCATTAATTTATGTTTTTAAGCAAAATTGCGGAGTGATGAACTGCTGCTCTTAAATGTACTTGTAAAGGCTTACCACTGAGGATCTCATTGTTGGGCCCCCAGAAGTCTGCAGCTTTGGATGGCCTGTTGTACAACTCATCTCTGTTTGCAGCTAAAATTAGCCTGAGGACACAAAAAGATCCATTATTTATTTTGATTATTTGCTATGTCTAGTTCACTTGTTGACATGAAGGTACCAACATATGCTACTGTGCTCCCTGTTGTCCTGTAAGCCCTTGAGTGTGATTTGTAAACACAGTGTAATGAGTCATCATAGACCACTAATCACAGTACATACATTCAGTGTCTACAAAGAAAAGCATAGTAAACCTTGTGATTTAGACAGTCAAAAAAAAAAAAAAAATAGCTGTCAGACTTCAACAGTGCAACTTTCAGGTTTACAGCACAATAAAGACCTCAGATGCATCCAGAAGCATTCAAGCTGAGCATCTCATTTTCGAAATTGATTGAGCAGGAGCCAGAGAAGAGGATATAAAGGGTCAAGGCTACAAAGACGAGGTGTTCCTTTGAAGATGACCAAAGAAGAGAGGATCAAAAGGAATGCAACAGGAAAAAAGAACAAGCCAATACAGTCAGGAAATACAGGCAACCATTCTGAACATACACGAGGTAAAAGAGCTGATGAGCCAAGTTTAGAGACTCTAATGTAGTAGCTGTGTAAGTGTAATACACCACCTCGGTCCAACTGCCTGTCTTACACGTACGTGCTTTACATGTAATATCAATTACACATATTTTCCACAATATGACATAGGGTTTTTGTTATGACTGGATCATATAAAACAGGTATATTTAACAAAGCCATGCAAAAAATTTACCTTCATACTACTTACAGGCCCTTGAAGTACATGGAGTGGAGTTGAAGGATTTCTTAAGTACAGCAGCTACCCACATGAAATTTTGCAACCAAGTCAAGTGTCACAACTTGAAGCCAAATTCTTGTGCATTTGAAATGAAAAAGTACATTTGCATTGATCCCTGTGTACTTTGAGGTTCTGTAACTTGGACAGTTTTCATGAAACTTCGCATTGCTTCATTAGATATGCTAAATGTAGAAAAAAAGACAGCTAATCCTGAGGGGGTCAGGTGGGAGGAACTAACTTATTTATTTATTTTTTAAATGGAATGACCCCATTGTCTTTGGCTTCATTTTACTGTTGTCATGCATTTTTGACACAATTAAAAACAATCTGAAACAACTAAAGAAAAAAAAAGACTGACGTGGTGTATTTTACTTTTATCAAAATATTATGTTACTAGTAACATGGTAATAAGTCAAACTCATGCTACCCCCACTGAGGCAAAGAGAATAGTAGGAAAAGAAAACATATTTTAAGCATTACGATACTGTTAATCCTACTGACTGGGGGCATTACCCACTTTATTGTTTTGTAAATATTATAATCAGTTCATACTTCACTGTGAAGAGCTCAAAGTTTCCACACATTTCAAATAGGCCAAGCTGGATTATGGAGAAATATGCATGAGATTATCTGAGTACTGGCACAGCCATATAAACAAAGAGTCAAGGGTATAAATATTCTACTCTGTAAATATCAAATAGCTTAATTTAAGTGTTGATAAGGCCACTGCTGTCAGAGAGCTACATAACACGGAGATAAGCAAAATATTAAGTGGTTAAAACAATTCAAAATAACATTTTACAGGTAAATCATCTTATCTCAAAGTCATTTTGCAAAGCTGGCTATATCTGCCATAAGCATGTAACCTCTGCAGGTGTTTTATTCCATTTAAAATCTGTTTTTTATTGCCCAAGCAAGGCTACGAGACAAACATTTACTGTTGCAAACAAGAGCAAATAGCCTGAACAAGAGTGTGATCTGATTTACAATAAATCACCTTCAATGGGACGCTTAGGTCTGACACAGTCTGCCTGTCAGTTAAGCACTGCACTAAACTTTGACCTACAGTTTATTATTATTCAGAGTAAATCAGAGAGTAATGATGCCATTATGCTCACGGCCATTAACAAGACACTGCATCATGACCTGTATCTAATGCAACACCAGCTATTAGATTCTACATGCCTTTACTCACAGGTCACTACTGCCATTTGTGTAGTGGGTTAGTATGCCCTCACTCAGCAGCTATTATCCAACAATCGCATGGGAACACAGAGGCACACAGCTTCATCCAGCTCATCTTTCCTACTCAGACGTTATGAAACACAGGAAACAATTCCTCTGTTCCTCGATGAAAAAGGTAACCTCTCTGTTTCATGTCATTTTCATTAGCAACTCCACAGCCCAAAAGGTGTGTATAGTATTGCTAAAAACAGATAACCCAAAGTACACTCCTACTGCTACATAGAATTTAAGAGGGTAAGTAGCAGTCAGTTGCTGCTAACCACTCCGCTTGATTAATTGATCATCAGCAAGTGTGAACACCTCTATAAAATCTGAAGTTTTGGCAGTTTGCATCCCAAAGTCAGACCGTGCAATGCTCAGAGAAATTGCAAAAAACTCAAGAGCTACATCTCAGAGTACGGCTTGTATGGAAGGGTTGTCAGGAAAAAACCTCTTTTCTCTTAAAAGAGCATAATAGCAGCACAGCTTAGAGTTCCAAAGTTGCCTCTGAACAAATCCCAAGACTTCTGGAACAATGTCCGTTGGATAGAAGAGACTAAAGTGGAGCTGTTTGGTTGTATTGCGCAGTGCCATGTCTGACAGCACAAACATCTCATGCATTTCAAGCAGGGTGGTGGAGGGCTGATCGTTTAGGCTTGTTATGCAGCCACAGGACTTGGGCATCTTGCAGTCATTGAGTCGACCATGAACTCCTCTGTACACCAAAGTATTCTAGAGTCAAATGTGAGGCCACCTGTGTAATATCTAAAGCTTGGCCCCAAGCACAGCAACAATCTACAACAGAATATCTGAAAAACAAAAGAATCAAGGTGCTGCAATGACCCAGTCAAAATCCAGACCTCAACCTGATTGAAATGCTGTGGCGGATCCTTAAGGGAGCTGTGAATGTCCGCAAACCTCAATGAACTAAAGCAATGTTATAAAGAAGAGTGGGCCAAAATGCCTCCACAGTGGTATGAGAACCATTACTTCAAGTTATTGCTGCTAAAATGGGTTCTACAAGCTACTGAATTATGGGGTGTACTTAGACTGTATAGAGTCCTGAAACAACTTTTCTTCTTCATGACTGGAAACCTATGTGAACCCCAAACATGCACGACTTAAATGTCTTTGTGTGGTGGGAGTAGGGTATGGGGCTGTTAGCCTGAGTATGTTTGCTTGATCATATAATCCTTTTTATATCTAGTAGATTGGATATGTATTTGTATGTCATATTTAATATTCCATCTGCCTCCCCAGGGACAGCAGATGGAAATGAACTAGTAGCTAAATCTGCTACAAAGCATCTCTTCTCCTATCAGATGAATGTTTCTGTTCATGGTCCCTGACAGACAATAAATAAGTAAACCAAATTAAGCACAGTTGTAAACGGTCCCAACTTTTTTGGAAAGTGTTGCTGGCACTGACTTTAAAAATACCACATATAAAAATACATACCATACCACACATAATGAAGCTTTGATATTGTCATGTATCGGACAGAATAAGAATACAAAGTAAAGATGATTGCAGGGCAGGAGGAGGGACACATGCAACCATGAGGGAGGCTCAGACAATAAATACATACCAGGTAATTAGGGAGACCGGAAACACCAGGGAACACAGCTGCGACAAATCAGGAACACCAGACAGGGAAGGTAAAACTCAGGAGGAAGCACACGATACTATCACAATAAAACAGGAACTAACACAGAGACACAACTAAACGGGGAAGCCAGCCAACCACGGAGACATGACGCAGGAAGACCACACAGGCACAGGGACACGACTGGGGAAACAGAAAGGGATAACTAAATTCTACATAACCAAGCCGCATGGACTCAACTAGAATATAAGCTAAAAAGATGGACTAGAATATAAACAGAGACTGCTGGAGGACATAATAAATGATAAGGAAAAACAACAACCTTACTAATATTACAAAAAGAGCCAAACTTAGACACAAGCGACCCCCAAAACGAAAAGGAATCACAAAACCCAGAAGAAAAACACAAAACCCTGGGTCCAAGCCCCAGGGACAATGAGAGATCTAATTTTTTTTTGTGCTATTTTCAATAAATACAGTTTTAACCTAATTGCAAACCATTGCAATCCAATTTTTTTTTAATCAATTTTGTAACTTCACCTTTAAAGGTTTGGAGGTAGCCGCTACAGTCATATGATTTCAAACTATGAGCAGCCACAGACTCCAGTGAAATGCATCAGCATCTACAGCTGTTGTATGTTCTTTCTAAGCACATAATGGCTTTCCTATTATTCCTTCAACATAGGAACATGTATCGTATTAAAAGCAAACAAATAAGCCAAATTGACCTAACAGGGGTCGACCTTCATGTATCAAAGGCTAATGACAACCTGTTCCTGTGGTGCTCTATGAACTACCAGTGCTCCTGAAAACAAAGCTAACACTAATGACGCTACACAGGAAGAGAGCGTCTGCTTTTGGATCCTGAGGGGCAAATCCTGTGCAAGCATCTCGGATCACAGCACGAGTCAGCCAGCTGCATCATACAGGAGGCATGGTGGGAAGCAAATAGCTATCAAAGCTCACTGACACTTGACTCTGATTTCTCTTTATTCAACAAACACAGTGATTTATATATCCAAACATATGTGATTCCCATATTATAATTTTCTGAGCCTTTTGTTAAATTTACATCGAGGCATGTTAATGTTAACCTCATGGTGGGTTTAGTAAGATGAAGGAAATCAGGAAACGGGTCAGAGTGGTGGACTGAACAACTCAACTGGCATGCTGCCATCACACACAGTAACCGTATCCCAAGAGGATCAATTGTTTCATTTGCTTTCGTTTTGAGTTAGTGTTTAGCCACAGTGTCAACTTGCTTACATGAATTATAATTTACTTGCAGATAGAGTGTAGAATGACATGGGATAAACAACTTCATCCCCACCATTACAAAAGCTCTGTGGAGGGCTGCTATTATGCTTAGTACATCACCATAATTTTTTGGCTGAAGGGACTGCAAGTGAAGCTTTTATATTATGTTTAAATGACTAGCCTAACAAGAAGTGATATTATATACACAGGTCAAAAATTATACTGCAATGCTGTTTGGTGGACTGCTGCAGTGCTTTCATTCTGAACAGCTGGAAGAAAAAAAACACAGTGGAGACTACAAATTGCATTTCTGAATACAGAGATCTCAGCATGCGGGTAATCAGCGAGTCATTTGTGCTGAATATTAACCCATTTAACTCCCGCAGATCCATTCCTGTCATTTTGTGCTGTGAGTGCTTTAATAATTGTACCTAATGAAACTTTAATTCTGCCTTCAATCCAATTTTATCTTAGTGTGCTGCATATTCCTTTTGATTTACATATTCGCTGCAGCCAAAGAAAACTACTTCTGCAGCCAGCAGAGTCTATAAATAGCAGACATACCACTGCATTAGGACACAGAACGTTTCACCTTTCCCCAGGTTCAGGTCTGAGTCAGTACTCATAACACACCTCTGCTGTGATCTCCTTAGGCGGGGTCAGACTCCCAGAGGGAAGGACAAAGATGGACAATGGCCTGGCAGAGAGCTTGCTCTCAAGCTCTGGGGGATTATAATAAGCTGGGGCTCCAAATACCATCAGGCTGTAACTCAGACTGACTGACTGTACTGCACCGATCTGCGCTGCTCACAAAAAGAAGTTCATATTTACTGCTGGGTAGGGCACATAGAGGTTGCAAAAAGAGCCAGTGCTTTCAGGACAAATGGTAGGAAAGATGTTTCTAACTTTCCAAGCTTTAGGAAACACGCAGGCTTGGGAGAGGATCACAGCAAAAATGTAAAAAAACATAAAAAAAAAAAAAAGAGTTTAGTAACTGCATGTTAACTGAGGAGTTTGAGAAGCAAAATATTAAAAACCAGCATAAACAGTAATATATCTAATACAACATAATAAATCTGCATGAAAAAGAAATTCTATACCAATTTTATCACTTTCACCCTACAATATAGCACACACAGTTAACGATAAGATTAACATAACCACAATGTTTCTCACTTGCAGCTTCACAGTCCTCTCTGCTACCTCAGAGTGTGCGGTTCCTCAAGACGGTTTGTTGATGTAACCATTTTTGTTTTGCTTTATTACCTATGGTCATATTTTTTTGAGGCAGCTCTCTTGTTTGTTAAGAACAAGACTTTGTATAGTTTTTCAACTCAAATATAACTAGAGAGCTACACTTTGACAGTTAAGGATTATCAAGATAGAAATTGAGGATGCTTTTTTATGGGGGGACGGGGGGATTTATTTTATTTTATTTTCGTACCTGGCTGAACACATATTGTGTAAATATTTAATGCAAGGCTTAACTGTTCTACCTGTAGGCATTTTTGGATGCAGGCCGGGGGTCAAACTTGAAGAAAATTATACACATGGATGTGCTAGGAATTGATGGCAGGGCTTTCACTTGGTCCACATCTGACTTCAAATCTTAGCCATATCTGACAATGACAAGAAAACAGAAAAGCAAAGGAGATGAAATTGTAGTTTCGTTGTCACCTGGTGACTGCAGAAAAGAAGCAAAATCACATTTTATGTCACAGCCTTATGCTTTAATAGTCTGATTCCCCCCTTTTTGTATATTAATCTAATTCCCATACCTTGTGATAATATAGCAAAAACAGATTCATGCAGAAGACAGAAATATCACATTTACATAATGATTCAGGTGTTTTGAATTGATTTTGAATTGATTTTGATCTCCCCTTGAGATGTTTCTAAACCTTGACTGGAAAGGCACCTGCTTATATAGGGTCTCACGGTTGACAATGCATGTCACAGCAAAAACCATGCCAAGAGGTCAGAGAAAGTGCCTGCAGAGATCAGAAACAGCATTGCATTGCCAAGGATACAAAACATTTTGCTGCACCAAAGGTTTCCAAGAGCACAGTGGTCTCTATACTTCTTACATGAAAGAAGTTTGGAATAACCGGGACTCTTGACAGAGGTGGCTCCCAGGCCCAAGTAATTGGAAGAGAAGGGATTTCAGTAGAAGAAGTGACCCAGTGGTCATTCCCATTGAAATCCTGCAGGAAACCTTCAGAAGGGACACCTATCACTGCAGCACTCCAATGATATGAGCTTTAAGAAGGAAGGAAGTTTGTCCTCAGTGAAAGACACATGAAAGCACCTAAAGGACTATCAGACCTTGAGGAAAAAGATCTCAACACAAAGGACTCTCATAGTCTGACAGCGACAAGGGTGAGCGACCAGAAAATACACTATTTAGGCTACAGCAATTTGCAAAGCTGGGGAAAAAAATTAACAGGACATGCCACCTGTTTAAAAAACCGTCTGGCTCTCCTACTGGGATCTCCAGTAGTGACTATTTAAACCACAGTCTGTGATTTTAACCCAAACATCTCTGTATAAACCTGAAAGTAGGTGCAAACTGACAGTCCTCCAGTATTACAAGATGAATGTGATATTTCCGGGGGTTTTTTGACTAACATACTTCCTAAATGTTTGCATTCTGAATCCATTGTTTCCAGACTGAGAAAACTAAAGACTTTCTTCTCTGTCTGTGATCCTACAGCATCTAGTGTAAATGTGGAAGAAAACGCGTGTCCTTATAGTATGTGCTGATCATATTTCACGAGTCTTTTTCAGTAATTACTTGTATATGCAGTATATACTACCATAACCATGTCATGACCTACATTCAGAATGACTGGGGATACAGTCATTATTATCACTCTGCTAACTGTAATGAGTGCAAAGGTAGCAACTGAGTAAGAGTATTAAACTCAGCCATATATCACAATACTAGTTAATGGCTCACAAAGCCGACCACATTAATCACCTGATATTACAAAGCTGGAAGGATCTAACAACTTGCCATAGTTAACCCTAGCGACTGGTACTGTCGCAGGCCATTAATATTTGCTAAAGACCAACGAAGTAGCTCAGCAGACCACAGACCAAATCGAGTAACTTGGTTAGTTGTTCCAGCCTAACTGAACCTGTGCGTAACTAGCTAACGTTAGCATAATAGTTAACAACGTACCGAAGACACAGACCCAACAAACTTTAGCTACCTACCCAAACTTAGTTGTGTATGAGACAATGTACTGCTGATATCTGACTAATCGTTTTTATTCTACGCTGTTTACTGCTGTTATATCAGCTAGTTGTACTCACTGCCCCTCAACACTCGCTGTTGGCAACTAAAAGGAAGTACTCACACAGAGTGACCTCGATTTGTGTCTTCAGTCGTTTCACAGGCCTAAGAAATCTGACGTGACGGGTCATTATCCGTGTGTTGACACTAATCCCGCCCGCTTCTGCATTTTAGATAATTAAAACGAGCGCACACACTCAGGGGTTCGTAGTGATTGGTCGCTTTACAAAGCAAGACCTGCCAAGAACACCGTAAACGGAATCAATCAAGTTTCCGGTTTAGTTAATGTTATATTCAAAGTAAAAGCATCGGTATCAGAACTTTATTTTGATTTAATTACTTAAAATACAGACTCGGTTTGGTTAGACCATAGGAAAACCACTCAGCATGCAGCTCTCATTTGAAAACCATATTGGAACGTGTTTTAATGCACAGGCTGTAGCACAGGGTTCAGTGGCGCTTGATTCAAGTCCTAAAAGACAACTAAGAAACAGCAATCAATACAACTTTTAAAAAATCGAGTTGTATAATTTATTGACTTCTCCTTCAGGTACGTACACGTAAGCGTAGGTTTGCTGCATTGTGCCGAATAAGTAGAACTTTACTTTGAAAAATATTCTGTACGCGCCTTCATTGTATTCATGCTGACTTCACGATGCCACTAATAAATGATTATATCAACAGACAAGAGAAGCTTACAGAGAAATAAAAGACGAAACTGTTCATTTACTGCTGGAGCTGGCAATAAAATAAAATATAATAAAGTAAATAAAAATATACAATTGATATATTCAGAGTTTTGTGAAATTTAATAGAAGGTTCAACAAAATATATATTTCTTTAATACACTGACAAATGAGAACAGTTTAATGTAATAACAAGAGTGAATTAATTAAAGGTAATAGCTCTTTTTTTAAATCAATGCTCGAATAATTTGTTAATAATTTTCTTCCACTATCAGCAGGGGCGGAGACAGTGGCTGTGACCGACAGCATCCAGCACCGCTGTGGATGAGAGGGATAAAGGCTGCTCTGCCTTTCATATCCTACAACACAACTTCGCACTCAATAATTTACCTCTTTATTAACCGCAGCCGCTTCGAGCACATCCCGTAACTTCTTAATCTGTTAGTTTAGGCTGCCTTTTTTTTCTTTTTTAAAAATAAAATCTTTTTGCATGTGGAGCGACTAAACGGACGCGCCGACAGCAACCGGCCAACTACAGTTTGAGAGATTTGGCAGGCTGTGAGAGTAGTGTGCTCTCCCTGCAGCAGCCAGGCTAAGTTGCAGGCGAAATAACGGTGTTCGTCTGAGGCTCGGACTACCACTCACCACCCCGGGGATTCACTCCGCCTGCGGGAACGACGATGACCAGGAGAAACTGAGGTAACCAAAATGCAGCTCTGTTATTACCTTGCAAGTTTGAGCCTGGGTGCTCTTACAACTCAGCGGGAAGCGGCTGTGACAGAAATGTCAATTAACCTCGGAGAAAGCTTACGGTAAGCCGCTGGCTGTGTTTCAGGGGAGCGAGCAGGTGCTCGGGTGGAGTATGGTGAATGTTTGGTTAAAGGCTTTAGCTTTATTTATTACGTTAATGTTTGAATAAACGTTCAATGCTGCTTTAAAATGTATTACACCGAAGGCGCGGATGGAATTGAGTAAATCTGCGCGTGCTCCCGTGTTGTAAACATTGGACCAGCACATGGATGCGGTCAGAGGCAGCGCGAGCCGCCACGAGCTGTCAATCATCTCATCCTCACTGCTCTATTGTTTTGCTCGTGCTGTTTGTGAGTGAGTTACCATGGAGAGTCTTCCGGTTTCTCTACTCTAATTACCTTATTTGGAGAATGGGACGGCTGGCTGATGTGCTGCTGGTGTTGTTGGGTTAAAATAGTGCCATAAACGCAAACCCGAGACTGCGTGCATGCTTTAAAACAGCGAGGCCTCACATCAAGTTATTCTCAGTGGGCGCTGATGTATCCTGGTCAGACTGTTCTCACTCGATTGCCTCCGATGGCCTCGAGGTGTGCAGTTAAAGCAATTAACAGTGCAATTAACTTACATCTCAGCCGCATGGTAAATCGAAATTTGCAACCTGTCACCTACTTATTTATTTTTTTCGCGACGCTCAATACTAATTTAAAACGAAAGTATTTTAATTTGTATTTTAACATACTGTCACTCACACCCCAAACAAACAAACAAACAAGCAAACAAATCAAAAACAACTAGAAGGGCACCCAGCAGAGCGAATACCTCCCCCAACCCAAATTGTCTATGTGCTGCTAATGCACTGCAATAGATACCACCTATTGTGGTCATACGCCATCATAAATTACTAGATCACAAAGAAATTAATTTTATTGGCTTTAAAACCTTTAAAAATATGATTTTTTAATGAGATCCACATGAACGCATAATGGCATATATAGTCTGGATATATTTTCAGTTTATTTACCCTAATAGCGCATCCTCAAAACACTACATGAAAAAAGGAAAACAAACATTTCCCGAGATATGAATCATATGTGTGTGATTTTTGTGTAGGGTTTGTAGTTCACTTTGCATTATTGTGAGTATTCTAGAATAGAATAGAAAAAGACAATGAATTATCAACAGTAACTGTTTATACGTGAGTACCAAATTTCATCGCGATACATGAAAAATTCACTGAGGTATGAATGAGAGATAGGGTTTTTTTTTCATCTTGGGTGACCTTGACCTTTTACCTTGAAAATGAAATCATATATTCTTGATCTCCTATGGAATATTTCCACAAAGCTTCATCAAGTGTGGTTCAATTTTTTTTTAGCTATATTATTAAAAGACAAAACAAACAAACAAACAAACAGGAGTGAAAGCATAACCTCCCTCCTCAAATCAGTGGGAAAAAACAAAGAAAAAACAAAATGAACCAAACTTTTTTTGTAAGTTACACCAGAGCCAGCCTTGTACTTTTTAAAATTTAAAAACATCAACAACGAAAAACCCCCCAAAACTGTGATCAGTGGGCTTTGTCAGTGAAGTGAAACGCAAAACATCTAGGACTGAGTTTACACTTGGTTTTAAAGTGTGTGTGTTTGGCAACTGGATCACAGGTGAGCAGGTGAGACACATCAATGTTTACATCTCACTCTGATTTCGTTACAGTCTAAGTCACTTCTAGTAGAAGGACAAAGGAACAGTAATGTGATTAGGCCAGGGCTAGCAAGCAAAATGAAATGCTCCAAGGACCAAAGAGCAGTACATGCTATTCCAGATGTTTATTTTGGATGACCTTTTCCTAAACCAAATTAAGTATCCTACTAATGTATTATTTCATGCCCATGTAGAACACAAAATAGTGTCAAATTAGTGCCCATTAAACAACTTAAAAATGATATTTTGTGACTATTTCACAAACTGCCTGATGGGGATTTTTCATGACAGTTTTATAGTAATACTTCTTATTTCCATTTAAATTATGTTAGAACCCTACCTGCAGGTATATCCAATTTCTAAATGAAGGCAACTGGACTTCCTTGAGTTTCCTATATTCATTTAACCTTCTATAAAACGGACTGGTGGGGAGTCTCACCTCTTAACCCTTTTGAGGTGTCATTAACACCCTGAGAGTGCTTGAGTTCATGTGTGAGTGGTCACTTAGATATACCATGAATCTTCAAACTGGAATGTGGATATGCACAGCCAAATTATTGAATGTTTTAATAGGAAGCTTAAACCACCACAATCTGTTTCTGTGTATATGTGCACTGTTTTGTGTAGGGAATCGGTATGGATTGACTAGTTAAGCAGGACCAGAAAAGTGGTTGTAGTTGCAGACCGGACAGATCCATACTGATGACTCAGTAGTGAGATCTGAGGCCAAAGGTCTGCTCTATGAAGTAGGATTTTGGGCCTATTGGAGTAACTTCAGGTTTAAACCATTGCCATGGCAACTTATTATGCAGATCTAACCTGCTGCTGAAGCAGGTTATGTTCAAGATAAAAGATTAATAGGTATGAAATCCCAGCCTACTGACCAGTCAGAGCTCCAGAAAACAGTGTTAAAATTCCTGGAAGATCCCTCAGACCTTGGTGCAGTGATAGTTGGGGGGGCCTAAATAACCACCAGTAAGAAATATAAATTCTTAGAAACAACTCCTTCATTTTTCCTTGCTGGTTTCACACAATTTCATCATTTTTATTATTCTGTAGCCATTAATATTTGATTGTGAAACAGGGAACCTGTTTGTACTTGTGGAGGTTTTGTCAAATTTGCTGGTAGATGAAGTCTACATTTGAATTCAGTTTTTATTTCTACTCTTCACTTGCTTTCAAGGGGCTACAGATCACACACACACACACACACACACACACACACACACACACACACACACACACACACACACACACACACACACACAGCAGCTGTGTTGTTCTGTAGCTTCCTTTGTAAAGTCAGTTCCTCTGCTGCCAGTAGACCTGTTTGTGATTGGTCAGCTGCTTCAAATGAACGTGCTTGTAGCTAGATTGGGAGACCCTGGGTTGACTTATTGAGTTGATAACCATAATGTGACTGCTTAGTTAGGGTAAATGGAGCCAGATAAGGGAAAGATATCCTGTGTATCTATGGAAAATAGTGTCATTCCTGGAAGATCGAAATTTGTCATGTACACAAGATAATTTTAGCCTCGTGCCAGAACTCAGCTGGCTGACAAAATCAGGAGCACCTGGGGTCAATACTATGAAGCAGTTTCAATATACACATATGCACTATGTAAACCAGTCATTTATAGAAGAAAGGGACAGAAAGGAAAGAAAAAACCAGGCTAATTTCTTTCTCTCTTAAGTCTTTTGAGATTTTTGCCAAAGTTTTGCACTGACTCATTTATGCAGTTCAGTCTTTGTTATAGTTATATGTTGATCACTACTGCATTCAGAAACTTCCTGAAAGATTCATTAATGCATATGAATGTACATGAAGTGCATGATACACTTTGCAGCACAGTTGGTACAAACAGAATGCTCCTTTACAGCCACAGTTACACGTGCCTAGGACCTTGTCCTCATAAAAGACTTCGCCATTTGCTGTGGTTGGCTTAAAAGACATGCCAGTCATATTTGTAAAAGATTGTCAGATGCTTCTGTGCCAGCACATTTACACTTTGACAAAATACATTTTAGACTCATTGGTAATCAGGAAGAAGCCAATTTTGAACAAAAATATTTGCAGCACACACACAGAGCAGTCTCTGGACAGAATGAGAATCTCTACACCACCTAGGACTGTGGTGAAAACTGAAAAATGCTCAATAACTGGGGATAAACAAGACGACTACTCGTGAATGCTAATGTTTAAAAAAAAATCTTTGTTTTTCCCTTTGCTACTTAAGGTACCACACACTTCCTTGTGTGCTGACTGTCTTGTATTTATGCATTCTATTTTTCCTGAGGGGAATAATGTTCAAATGTTTGACCATTATCACCAGTTAACAAACTTAATAATGCAGTTACTGCATTTTGTGGCAAACATAAAAAGATGTTTTAGGACAGTTGCCGTAGGACAAAAACTAAACTGACACTTGTTTATCCTGCTGATAGAGATCACACCACTTGAAGTTTTTTGAAATAAACTTTTACATTTTTCATGCATTTTTTTTAAATCAGCACTTAAAGATCATAAAGGTTAAAATGACATTTTTCTAATGAGCCTGACAAGACCTCAGGTCAGCTTTAATCTCGAGAGCAGCTTGTGCAGTAAGGCACTAATTTATTAGGTTGTCTGCTGCCTGAAAACGATAGTATTCCTACTGCGTATTTGCAATTTGGCCATTAATGTGGAAGCTGGTCAGTTTGTTTCAGTTCTCCATGGCACGGTGTGAATTAGAGTCCACGGTTTGAATGTTATACTTTCCATCTATCCTTCTTCGCTCCCTGACTGTGTCACAGAGGCACACGCATAACATTTATGTGATATGCACTTAGTCATAGTCTGATATTTCTGATGGATGATATTAATATTTCTGTGCCAATATTTTGTACCATTGCAAGACATCATAACACTTGCAAAAGGAGAGTAGTAAACAACAGAAAAAGATGTCTCCATGCATTCATTTCTTTTGCTATACACTGAAATGGCAAATGCAGTGTATTGCAATAGAAGGTATTTTATAGTAGATGATTTTATAGTAGATGATTCCCTGTATTTTGTCCATCTAAGACAATGAATACTCTTAAGATAGATGTAGTCTCTTAAAGGGAAAACATATTGTGAAATCCAATCAGGGAATTATCATGGCCTCTCAATAAAGGATTCACTCTGACATTTAATCAAGTGTTTTTAATCAGTGGCCCTCCATATTGTCTTTTCTTGTGGAGCGATACAGTGCCTTGCGAAAGTATTCGGCCCCCGTGAACTTTTCAACTTTTTGCAACATTTCAGGCTTCAAACAAAGATGTAAAATTTGAATTTTTTGTGAAGAATCAACAACAAGTGGGACACAATCGTGAAGTGGAATGAAATTTATTGGATGTGTCAAACTTTTTTAATAAATAAAAAACTGAAAAGTGGGGCGTGCAATATTATTCGGCCCCCTTGCGTTAATACTTTGTAGCTCCACCTTTTGCTGAAATTACAGCTGCAAGTCTCTTGGGGTATGTCTCTATCAGTTTTGCACATCGAGAGACTGAAATTCTTGCCCATTCTTCCTTGCAAAACAGC